>CM068383.1:83982057-84582057 GCA_034770075.1 Aralia elata
GCCGTATCTTCCAAAGTTGGAATCAAAGCCACAGCTTTATACTCCTTGTTTGGCAATTTTAATTTTAGGCAGATATACATAAATATGAGATGAAAGCATCATCCAGGGTATATATATATATGGAAGCAGAAAAATCCAGATCACTTCTGTCACCCCAGCTAGTTTGGCATGTTCAAAACAAACACAACCATCTACAAATACCTGACTCATATCCTCAAATTAAGCATGCATTTTCATTCATCTACAAGAAAACAAAACAAAATCCATGCAGCAGATATTAGATATTTTTCGAAAGAGAGATATTTTTATCAGACTAATGGAGAAAGAGCATGTGGTATATGCTTTAGTTTGTATAGAGAAAGAGATGGCAAATTGTTCTTCTTAGAGCACAACAAAGAATAAGAGGCGTGCTAGCTATATCCACAGCTTGACTCTGAAATGGTCCGTGTACTTTTGTTTGTTTGTTTTTTCCTTTGGATCACCATTGTCTTTTGTCTTTTTTGTCCTTCAAACTATTGATAGTTTATCTTTTAAGGAAATGATTTCTATCATACTCCTGTTTATCCAAGTCAAAAGAGCAGTTTTAATTATAAAGCTTCAATCTCAAAGAAACTGTCTCAATCCGGAAAGGGAACTTGCATAGTTTTCATTTTTACATGATGCATAATTAAGAATATGTATAAGATGGTAAATTTAAACATCATCAAAACCTTCAAATTTAATGTGAACCGGATCTGCATTTTGCAACTAGTGAGACTTAGAAGTCTCAAGTGTTGCGCCAAAAAAATAATATAATCCCACCAAATAAATAACAACAGTAGAAAAATAATAGTACGAAAAATTAACCAAACACAAGACACCAAATTTACGTAGAAAATCCTCTAAAACTAAAAGGTAAAAAACCACGGGTCGAATTCTGAAAATTTCACTATAATCAACCTTGAGTATAATTTGGTCCCTCCAAGTTTTAATACCCAAAACTCATCACAATAATTGAGAGACTGCAAGAATACTTTAATTTAAGTGAAAACTTAAATTATCTCACCATCCAAAATTCTTCTCCGAATTAATTAAAGTCTTTCAGTAATTAATTGATCCGAATAGATGGCAAAAACTCATGAATAAACCTTCACGAAACCTGTAGTACAAACTCTCCTTATTGTTTCTGCCGGAAAATACTCCCTGCCGCACTCACTGTTGCAATATGTGCTTCTTTATTTCTTGTGGCAAACTCACGCCACAACATATCGTATTTATATTCAATAACATAACTCACTCTGTATTTGGAATTAAGCAACCATATGGCTTCCTGCCATATTAACATCCTAATAATCCACAAAGGATTCTGCCACCAATGAGCTCAGGTCATGACCAAGTCCTTTTCCAATTTCAATTCATTGTGGAAATTACCGAGCCTGCTATATATCGTGGTTGTTAAATTTAGATTCGGATAGTAGGATCGCATAGAATCATAGGATCAGTGTGAAATTATACGATCCTATTAAAGTGAACTAAAAATATGTATCTGAGTATCAACAGAAAATTGTTATTTAAAAAGACTCGAACTTTAAAATTTACTCATATTTGAATCGTTTATATTTCGAGTCGAGCTCAAATCGAATTTCTAGTCGAGTGAGTATGAATCAAGCCCGAACCGTTTGGTTCATTTTACAATCTTAATAGCATGTACAAGTTGGACTAGTCTATATAATGGGAGAGGAAGAAAAAAAAACCACTTCTTCTTGAGGCTGTTTCACAACTTTAACAATATTTATCTCATACTTTTTTCTCTCATGCCTAGATTAACTTCTAGTAATTACTTTGCAGTTTTTACTTGCACATACATGGTGTGTGCCAAGTTGGACTAGTGAATTATTATGTACCTATGCGTGTTAACAATATGATTAGTTTAATATATTTTGTATTATAAAAGTGTTTGAATTGTAGTTAAATTATAAGTCTATTTAAAATACATAAAATAAAATTAAGGAGATTTTAAAAAGTATTTTAGTAGTAGTTAATTTCTAGTCTCGTACCAAAGACCAAAGACGAAGACCACACTAAAGACCAAAGACGAAGATCAAAAAACCAACTTTTGTCTTATTATATATTTATATAGATTTTTGTTCCTTTTTATTTGTTGTCTGTAGATTTCAAAAAAGTATTAAATGCTTAAATTTCCATATTATCCTTTATGCTTAAAAGCTAATTTGTTTCTCTCTCATCTTTTCAATAAATTTTAGAAGGCTAATATTGAAATTTCATACTCAATTTAGTCAATTAGACAAAATATTAATTGTATTTCTTAAATTGACATGATGATTATTCTAAGAGTCGATGTCACTTGTGTTCGACCCAACTCGTTTGTTGAAGCTATTCTTGTTAAGCACTTTAATTGCAAACGTTGAAATATTAATCCTCATTGGAAATTTATTAAACGAAATTATTATTGCTCCAAACCAAATTATCTTAGTGCAGATTCCTTAAGTTTTGAACTTAGAATGAACAACCCTATTATGTAGGGATACTGGTTAAGAATGTCGGTATGCCGACAATATATCATAGAATTACGGTATGAAAGTGTTACATTAATAAGAGGGCGAGTAGGCTAATCACCTACGTACATGGTTAAGAGTTCTTGGTCCTCCCGACCACTAAGTTAAATCTTATATTTTTCATGATATTGAGAAACGTTGAATTATCATCTATTGTTTTGAAATTCTCAAACTTTATAATAGTTGCTCAGTTAAAAATTATGGGATTCAAGATTTTATTATTCCTTGGATTCAAGATGATGTAATGTTTTAAATTATTTGTTCGTTACTTAGAAAATTCTATCAATTATCATTATTGAGCTTATAAAATTTGCTGAGCTATTTAAGCTCACTCTTGCATTGTTGTGTTTTTCAGTAGGAACAGAGGAGACCGAAGGGTCTCGTAGCAAGGCAAAGGGCAAATGTGTCCTTAAGCCAGAAGAGTAGTTTTAATACTGTAATAGTTTGCGTTTTATATTAATGTATTAAGTTATTGTAATAATTTGAGACATATGTACCGTAATATATTTTATGTTTTTGGGACATCTTAGTATTTGATTGTACAGGAATTGTGAACTTATGTTTCGAGACCTGGGAATGTAATAATAATATATATATTTTTTATTATATTATGAGATGAATTCAATTTTATTAAATCGGTAGTAATGTCTATGTTTCAGAATAGTGACCATCAAATCAGTTGTAGCTAGTACATGAATTTGGGGGCGTCACAACCTCTGTGTCTAACTCTTATTTCTAAATCTGATCTGGTGTGCCCAAACACCCTATTTGAGTCATGTCCTATATTACTAATAACACTGTAAATCAAATCAAACCGTTCGAGCTCGATTCGGGTTAGATTCGAAAAAATGTGAGTGAGACTCGGATTCATTAATAATATAATCCAAATTTGAGCATAATAAATAGTTCGAATAAAAATATGAGTAGAATCTGAGTAAGTCTATACTCAACTTGTTTAGGATTCAAACTATTCGAATTATTGATCATGATTCGATACATACTGGATTGATACACATTCAAATAGATACTCGATACATTCTCTTATAATATATGCACAATTTAATAAAATTACAATAATTAGTTATTAATTTTGTAATTTTAATTGTATTTTTTATTTGTAAAGTGTACAAGTGGCATCGACTCTTAGAATAACCAATTTTGAGTTTAAAAATAACTTAAATTGACTTCTTTTTTTGTTATCATTAAGAACCCATCCCCTTACGAGTCATTAGGGCCAGCTTAAGAGGATTTGATCCTCCAATCTCATGAATAACATGGATTGGGTAGTACCACTGGGCCGGCATTGGATAAAAATCAATAATGATCTCATATCAATTTCTTTGTATTTTACAAAAAGAAAAAATATAATAGTTATTTTATAATTCGTAATAGAGTGAGCAGTTAAATTTAAGCATCACGAAGGTAAATGATTTTAAAATCTTAATCAAATCCACAACTTTTAATTCAAGGCTTGAAATTCAAAGAAAAATGTAGATAGATCCAATTATATGTATTTTAGAGTTCAATTTATAGCAAAAAATATTAAATATAAATTATTATTTCGCAATAGTATTGAAAATAATAATTTTATAATAATATAACTTTATACTGCCATAATAACAACTGAGACTTTTTCAGAAGCTCATAGTGGACCAGAGGGAGTATTATGCGTTCTGTTTGAACTTTGAGACACAAATGGCCGGGAAAGACCTGGACAATAAACTTAGTCAAATTAGTCAAAGGGCATTAATGTAAAAGTCAATTATTCGGTTTTTATTTTGTCAAGAGCGTAAGAATGAACTAATCACATTTTGATTGCTAAAGACTTACATACATACATACATACATATATATATATATATATATATATATACACACATTTTTTTTGAGGCCTACTGCCCCAATTTCATGAGGATACTAAAAGAATATAAATTAGGAACAACACTAATTGATATTTTCGCAAGTAGACCATACTCCGTAACAAAACTCATCAATTTTTACCTATTTTACCTTCATTTGACAAAATACCCAAATATAAATGTGTAAATGAATCAAATCGAGCTGAGTATTGAGTTGCTCAGAGTTGGTTCACAAAATTTATCGAGTATAAAATAAGGTTTGATTGAGATTCGCTTAACTATCAAGTCGAACACGATCTTGAATCGAGTCCGAGCAATTTGAATTTTTTCAGCGAATATGATCCGAGTATCAATAGAAAATTGTAATTTGAAGAGGTTCAAATAATTTATTGAACTTTAAAATTTACTCATATTTGAATCATTTATACTTCGAGTCTAGTTCGAATCGAACTTTTAGTCAAGCGAATACAAATCGAGCCCGAATTATTTGATTCATTTTATAGCCTTATCCAAATACAGTGCCTTCCTTCTTTTTGCAACTCTTTACTCTCTCTATACACTCCATTTTCCGATCATGTATTGCAACAAGATTCAAATTAAGAGAAAAAAAATATAATTGAAGCAAAATATACGGAAAGAATATGATAATAATAACTGTAATTACCATATTACATGAAGTTATTTTTGTAATATCTCCAAAAAAGAAAAAAAAAAGGGTGTAGGCTTATAAGCAATATATATATATAGATAGATAAATGTTAAATTCATATTATTTTTTGTTATTTTTGCACACATAACTCATACATTAACTATGGTTGAGTCACTTAATAATAATACAAAATTTATTTTCCAAAATTGCCCTCACCTAATAATAATAAAAGGATTATTCTCTGAACACAAACAAAAAATCTCACATTCTCATGTCTTTGTCTACCTTCTTCATCTTCCTCTTCTACCTTTCTCTCTCCTCTCTCATCTCCACCACCAGCGCAGGCGGCGACGCCGCCCTCACTCTCTCCTCCGACATATCAGCTCTCCAAGCCTTCAAAGCCTCCATAAAACCCACCACCATCCCATCATACTCCTATTTAGCCTCCTGGAACTTCAATTCCGACCCATGCTCTATCTCTCACATCAATTATTTCACTCGCGACCTCTCCTGCAGTAATTCCCGAGTCACCCAACTCACCCTCGACCCGGCGGGTTATTTGGGAACTCTTTCCCCACTCGTTTCCAAACTCACCCAATTCATCCACCTCGACCTCTCTGAAAACAACTTTTTCAGGCCAATTCCTACTTCTCTCTCCTCTCTCTCCAATCTCTAAACCTTAACTCTCCGATTCAACTCCTTCTCCAGCTCAATTCCTCTCCTGTACACCAATTAGACCGAAACATCAAAATGTTAGGTGAGGGCAAAAAATCCAAACATAGAAATATTAGGTGAGGGCAATTTTAAAAAATAAATTTTGTATTATTATTATTATTATTATTATGTGACTTAACCATTGTTAAGGTATGAACCATGTATGCCGAAATAACAAAACACAGCGTTGATTTAACAATAACAAAACATAGCGTTGATTTAACATTTACCCGTATCTATATATTCAGCAGATGAGTGAAATAAAAAGATTTTTAAAAATAAAATACAACGTGCTTTTTCTGATTCAGTGGCTCCGTTGTCTTTAGAGCCTTTCGGTGATTAAATGGCTTTCCCGTTCGGGAATGACTTATTTTAAAATGACTTATAAGTTAAAATATAAGTTGACTTATAAGTTATTTTAAGTTGTGACTTATAAGTAAACGCGTTTGGCTGATAATGACTTATAAGTCAGAAATTAAGTTAAAACAAGTTATGAAGGTGTTCGGCTGATAATGACTTATAAGTTAAAATAAAATGTAAAGATTACTAAAAAGGACATTATAAAAAGATACATTGATTCAATATCATATCGAAGATTATTATTAGTAAACAGCTTATTTAAATAACTTATTGGTAACAACTTATTATTTAAACAACTTATTGGTAAAAAATTTATTATTGGTAAACAGCTTATTATTGGTAAACAACTTATTTAAACAACTTATTATTAGTAAACAGCTTATTATTTGCACAACTTATTGGTAAATGGCTTATTGGTAAATAACTTAGTATTTAAACTGCTTATTGGTAAACAACTTATTGGTAAACAACTTATTATTTAAACAATTTATTATTAGTAAACAACTTATTATTTGAACAGTTTATTGGTAAACAACTTATTTAAATAACTTATTGGTAAACAGCTTATTGGTAAACAACATATTATTTAACAACTTATTGGTAAACAACTTATTATTGGTAAACAACCTATTATTGATAAACAACTTATTATTAGTAACCAACTTATTGGTAAACAACTTATTATTAGTAAACAACTTATTTGTAAACAACTTATTTAAATAACTTATTGGTAAATAGCTCATTGGTAAATAACTTATTATTTAAACAGCTTATTGGTAAATAACTTATTATTTAAACAGATTATTGATAAACAACTTATTATTTAAACAGCTTATTGGTAAACAACTTATTATTTAAATAACTTATTGTTGGTAAACAGCTTATTATTTAAACAGCTTATTGGTAAACAACTTATTTAAACAACTTATTGGTAAATAACTTATTATTTAAATAACTTGTTGTTGGTAAACAACTTATTATTTAAACAGTTTATTGGTAAACAGCTTATTATTGGTAAACAACTTATTGTTTAAATAGCTTATTGGTAAAACAACTTATGTAAACAACTTATTGATAAATAATCTAACTTTTCAAATATAAAAACTTTGTAAACGTGTTAATTTTCATATAATTTAGGAATATGAATAGACAACTTTATAATAATAAATAATCAAGTATGATCAATATTTAATATTTTTATTTGACGCTATTATAATATTAGTGATTTACAATCTTAAATTAAATATTAAGATTACTACTAATACTTACTATTTCTACAGAACTGACAAAAATATTACTACTAATACTTATCCACGTAACTGACAATCAAAAGTCGACGTAAACACATTTGCAATATGTATCATTATAATGAAATTATTTTTAAAAAAGAGTCCACTATGTATTGCGAAATTTTTGTTAAATTACGATTGCAATTGCAACATATATATAGGTTGACCCACTACATCAAGTACATCCTAATAAATTTAAAAAATTGATATATAAAATTGCAGGATATATATTATTTTTTTAAAAAAATAAGAGTAAAATATTTGTACTTATCTCAAACGAATTTGGCTTCTTATTTTTTTTTATTAATTAAAGTAGTGTTGGTTGGAAAACCAAACTTCTTTATTTCCATTACAATCTCCCTTTCTCTCTCCTCCCCCAATTATTTCTGCAAAACCCAGTATGTTCTCTCCTCAAGCCATCCGTTATCTTTCCCATCGTTTTCTCTTTTCTTCTCATCCCTTGATCAATTTAACTCGTCGGCGTCAACCTTTAATTCAATCTCTAACGGTACGATTATCCGACCCAAAAAATTATACATATTTCCCCCAATTTTTCCGATGAATTTGTCGATTTAATTGGTTCGATTGAGTTGTATCCTTGTATACTTATCGATTTCGTTGAGTCACTGTCGGATTCATTTTGTATTTTGTTATGTTTTTCGTTCTATTGTATAATTATTGCTTGTTGGTTTGATTTTTTTGCAGCCAAAGAAGTTTGATCCAATATCAATTTTTGTTGTTTTATAGTTCATGGCGATTCGTTGATGGATTAAAATTTTGTTCCAACATCTAGCCGTTCAAGCAAGATCGGGCATTTTAGGTTGAGGGGTAGAGATGAGTAATTTAACAAGACAGGTGAGGGGCAAAATAGTCTTTACATTTGGTCAAAATGACTTATTCAGAATGACTTATAAGTCATTTTTCAATAAGTTAAAAATTGTTACTTATTATTTTTGACTTATAAGTCAAAAAATAAGTTGAAAATTAAGTAGCTCCCGAACAGTGTAACAGTACAAAACTCCTTATAAGTTGGTTTGACCAACTTATAAGGAGCTCCCGAACAGGGTCGAAAATCTTAATTTGATCTTACTTTTCTCTGATCTTTTTATTCACCTGTAATCTCTGATCTTCTATTGCATTCCATATCGAAAATCTTAATTTGATCTTACTTTTCTCTGTTCATTTGTGTGTTTTGTTCATTGATCGAGTTCTAATGGCTCAATCATATTCTGCTGCCACTGTTGGTTCAAATCCAACTGGTTAGTCTTCATCCATGGTTCAAATTGATCCTTTCCATCCTTATTACTTATATAGCTCTGATCATCCAGGAATGTTACTGGTAACCCAAACTGATCTCAACTATCATCAATGGGGCCTATCTATGGTGATAGCCTTGTCTGCTAAAATGAAAATAGGAATGGTTGATGGTACCTTGGCTGCTCCTCCTGCTACATCTCCAGATCTTCCTCACCGGACTAGATGTAACAACATGGTAATATCCTGGTTACTGATCTCTGTCTCCTCTGAAATTAGGGATAGTATTGTTTACTTGACTACTGCTAAAGCTATGTGGGATGATCTAGCTGTTCGTTAGAGTAATGTTCCCAAATTATTTTCTCTGCGCAAGGATTTGGCTTCATTAACTCAAAATACACTGTCAATTTCAGCCTATTTTACTAAGTTTCGTAGTTTGATTGATGAATTGGAATCATAGCCCAAAATGCTCTGTGTTGTGTTTGCACTTGTGGTGCTGATAAGAAACTTGAAGACCATGACAATACTCTAAAGTTAAGCCAGTTTCTGATGGGAATTAATGATCAATACACCTCTTATGTCAGTTGTTAATGATGCATCCATTACCAACCTTGAATCAGGCATATTTACTTTTACATCCAAATATCATGCTTAATAATGTTTTGTGTGTTCCTGAATTTTCCTACAATCTCTTGTCCATTGGCAAACTAACACATGATACTCATTGTCATATCTTGTTTTCTTCTCATCAATGTATATTACAGGACCTTACTCAGAAGAAGAAGATTGGGATTGGTAGATTGGATGGAGGCCTTTACAAACTTAATACCTCAGATATTGTTTTCCTTACCCAAATCTACAATCTCATTTTGTTCAGTTTCTGATTCTTGTGATAAACCAGTTCATGTTGCTATTGTTTCAACTGCCAATGAATGGCATGCTAGATTAGGTCATATACCTAACAAAGTTTGAAAAATCAAAAACTATCTCATATTCAACAAAAAAATAAATAAATACATAAATTAAATAAACTTACACTCGACCAACTCGGAATAAGTCAGAATAAGACATGTCAAAAACATCACGATAACTCACAATACGATTGCAAATTAATAATGCATCCTTGAGCAACGGATCGCCAAATTCTTCACTAAGGCGGCCGTGCGCTATACCGATGGTTTCTCCAGGGTCTAAAATCTGCATGATTCGAATCATGCATTCGTTGATTGCGGAGCTCCGATTCCTTCTCATAGTCGGAGCACCCAAAAACACTTGGCTTACGAGATGATATAGTTCGTTTAGGTTTTGAAATGCAAGACGGATAGGATCTACTTGACCAGTAAGCGAAAACGACGAGTGAATCGCCGTCTCTGGAGGGGAGACACTTTACTTGAAAGGTCTCTTGACGTGTTTCTGAATAGTAGATGAAGGCATAAAAGTTTTTAACCTCATTCCACCTTTCCACTTTGACCTCTTGCCGAGAATTGTTCTGGATGGCTCTCGCCGACAGCGCTTCCCTTCCGCAAGCGATCAGAGTGAGCCCGGTTGATTGCAAACATACATTCACGGCAAAGGCGACCTTCTCGACCGGATATATATATATATATATTATATCCTATTATCTGTTTCTTTTCTTCCTCTTTAGTTCTTTGATGATATATATATATATATATTATTTGTTTGTGTTTTGATTGGTTTGTCAGTTAAGGTTTTCAGTCGAAACTCTGACTGCTTTCCAAATGGAGTGATTAGTGTTCTTAAATGCATTTTATCCATTTTCCTAAAGTACACGAACCATTATGTTCATTGCTAGTGAAAGAGCTGATTTATCTGGTTGCTTGTTTTCATTCCTTTTGAAATTTATGTTGTAGAAAATATCTTAAAAAACACATATTTACTGCAGATAATGTGCCTTAATGGTTAATACCCTGTCAAACTTAAAGATGGTTGCTTCATTCTAGTGTGTTGTATTATGCATGTGTAATTTGTCTAATGATATTTATTTATTTTCTACAACTGAATATGTGATATGGCATCCATTGACGTGTTTTTGAAATTTATGTTGTAGAAAATCTCTTAAAAAGCACATATTTACTGCAGATAATGCGCCTTAATGGTTAATACCCTGTCAAACTTAAAGATGGTTGCTTCATTCTAATGTGTTGTATTATACACGTGTAATTTGTCTAATGATATCTATTTATTTTCTACAACTGAATATGTGATATGGCATCCATTGACTTGTCTTATCCTTGAGAGTAGTCAATCTTCAAATGTTTTTATCTCTGTGGATATTTTATCTTGTTTATATGTCATGGTATTCAATGTTAGATCAAGTATTATGTTATGAAATGCAGATGTGTCTTATATTAGGAATATGTATACTTGATTTAAGTATTTATGAAAATGAATTCTATGATATGTTTCTGAAGGAGTTGCAGTTCTTTGTCTAGAAATTTCTTGATTAGAAGAGGGAGAACTTATTTGTTGTTTTATTTTTTTCATGTGCCAACTTGAAAGTCATTTCCTGGACATCAGGGGGATGCTAACGTATTTGACACCTGTTGAATGTTGGTTTATAGATTCCCTTTAGCTGTTATGCACATTTTTTTTTAAAATTTAGTGACCATGTTATTAAAAACGTGTAAGCTGCCAATGGATAAAACTTTTGGGATTCACTTAAATAATGATGAAACCTTTATGTAACTTACCCAAGTACTTGGACAAGCCTTTCTTGAGTTGAGTTTTATCTCAAGTTATTGCCATTATTGAGCTCCTGTAACATTGACCAAAGCTGTATTCTTTTAGAGTTGATGACATTATAACTGTGACCGAAGGAGTAACATGCATTATTTTCTGTATAAGTGTGCTTGGTTTGTGCACCATTTTGTAGGGAGAAGTCAGGGTGATTGATTAAATATACCTGCAATTTGAGTGTTGTATTCAGAAGAAATGATTTAGATTGTTCAGATTGAAATTCTATCAATAAAATGAGTTGCAAAGATGGACTTCTTGTAATTCTTCAAATCTCTGCAGACACAGACGAATGACATCAGTTTTCTTAAAGTATTTAAAAGTAAATTCCAGTGCGGCGTTAAGATTTTCACTTCAATGTTTCTAAGGCATCAATGTGCACATGGAGCAAGTTCCCATATGATTCAAAGTTAAGTATATGGATAGACCAAAACTATGATTTGAATCTTGTTATTGATTATTGAAGGTGTATGCTTACTTAGTTCTTATCTCTAAAAAATTGCGACCTAGTTTGGATTTAATTATTTTGTCATTCTTGGAGTGGTTGGTGTTCTCAAATGCATTTCTCCATTTTCTTACTGAAACAGTTTCTCAGTATAGTCAATTTCTATTAATCCGTCTTATTTAGTTCAATTTTTTCTCTTTTTATTCTGACATTCAATCAAATTATTTTTGTCTCTACATAGTTTCAAAGTTTTTTGGATCCGTTTCCCTTCAAATTCACCTTTATTTGGTTATAATTCATTATCTCTACAGAGAAAATGAGAGCAGGATTAGGTGGAATGCCTAATGTCAATACAGATGTTTCGAATTTGCAACTAACAAAAATTAATGTATCTAGCGGGGGCATCGATCTTATAGTTGACGGTAGTGTAAGTTGAGCAACGCTATGGTGAGACTAATATCTAGTAAATTCATGTTGATGTCTTTTGTTTTCTAGTTTCCTAGTTTTGATTTATGATATATAGTTTTTATGCTTTTACTTTTTTGGCAGGGCTGGTTGTTTTCTAGGATTATATGCTTATTTTAATGCTTATTTAAATTAAGTATAAATAGCAAAACTAGAGTCGACAGACCAGCTCGACGGGTCGGGGTTTTGAGAACTACTATGTCAAACATTACCTTACACCAGTAATGTAAATCAGTACTTGAAAGATAAAAAAATAAAATGCATCATCAAGCCAAAATATGTGTAAGCTAAACACCCACAATCCACAAGCTAAACATGTCCACAATCCACAAGCTAAACATGTCCACAATCATAACTAAATACCACAATTTATACAAAAACAAAATCAGGAAGTCAGGTAATTGAATAGAGCCCAAAAAACTGCCCTCAAAATGCTTTATGGTTCCACGAACCACTGACCACATCTCTTCAGTACTTGCAGCTAGCAAGTATTGATTGTCGCTCACCTGCAAGTTAACAAACAAATATATACATAAATCGTATTTATGGAATTAAAATATTTCTTTTGTAAATGGGGATGGATAGGATAGAACAACCATCATCACTCCTTTGTATGAAAAAAGGCTCCTGATCAATGCTTCCACAACATTCAGATCCTAACTCAGATCCAAAATTACCAATATTAGGCATATTTCATTGCTAGTTCAATTGGCCACATACACTAAATAAATAACTTACAAGAGCATTTGATGGCCCGTCAAGCAGTAAAATATTAGGTTCCTCAAATGCAATTTTTGCTAGGGCAACCTTGCTCTTTTTACCATCTAAGATTCATTTATAAAAATAAGATGAAAAGCGTTAATCTGCTATAAGCACTAGGTTATAAATTGAACGTGTATCTCTTTTTTGGAACGAACTAAAAACAAATAGGTATATTTAATTTCAAAACGGAGGGAGTATATGGTAGCCTGTTTTTTCAGTTTAGTCACTCCCTGCAGCAAGTAAAACACAACTATAAAATAACTATAAAGAGAGACATACATTTATTTGAATACATAACCTCAATTCTCAAGCATACCCACGGGGAAGCTATGCGTCATATAAAGAATGGGAGACAACCAACACGAACCTGTAGAGATAGAAACACATAGTATAATGGCAAGAAGAAAGTCTCCTTAAAAAGATAATAAGTAAATAAACCAATAGGTACCTTATCAGATCGATAAACAGTACCAGAACTTGACTGAAGGTCCCCTAAAACAAGCTTAAGTATGGTTGACTTTCCAATACCGCAAAGTAAATTCACACCTCCAGAATATGAGATGGATGCAAACCATTATTGCCAATATGGAACTCAAAACTATGGTGTTGATGTCAACCTTGTGCAACTCCAAAAATATGCGAGGACAAGCATAAAAGCAACCAACACATAAATAAGACGTATTCACTTGATATTTAATATATTCTAGGTCCTTATGCACTAACTGGGTAGTATGTTCACTGCTTAATTAATAACAATGTTGAGACAAGTATAGTAAAATATAATTCTTAATCCTTACATACTGCTTAATTAATAATAATGTTTAATAACAATGTTGAGACAAGTATAGTAAAATATAATTCTTAATCCTTACACGCAATGAACATACTACTTGGTTAGTGCATATTAAATATCAAGTGAATACATCCTATTTATGTGCCGGTTGCCTTTTATGCTTGTCTTAACGGATTTTTGGAGTTGTACAAGATTGATATCAACACCATAGTTTTAACTTCCATATTGGCAATAATGGTTTGCATCCATTACATGTTCTAAAGGTGTGACTTTGCAGTGGTAGGTCAAACCGGTATTGGAAAGTCAACCATACTTAAGCTTGTTTCAGGAGACCTTCAGCCAAGTTCTGGTACTGTTTACCAGGTACCTATTGGTTTCTTTGCTTATTGTCTTTTTAGGGAGACTCTTCTTCTTGGTGCCATTATACTATGTGTTCCTATCCTTTATATGTCGCATAGCTTCTCTTTGAGTATGCTTGAGAATTGTGGTTATGTATTCAAATAAATGTATGTCTTTCTTTATAATTGTCTTATAGTGTTTTATTTGGAGTCGTTGGGAGAATTGCTCGACAATCTATGGAATACTGTCTGGTAATCTCCCTCTAAAACAGGCTACCATATACTCTTCCCGTTTTAAAATTAGATATACATATTTGTGTTTTTAGTTCGTTTCAAAAAAAGAGATACACATTCAATTAATAACCTAGTGCTTATAGCAGATTAGCGCTTCTCATCTCATTTTTGTAAATGAATCTCAAATGGTTAGAAGAGCAGGGTTGTCATAGCGAAAATTGCATTTGAGGAACTTAATATTTTATTGCTCGACGGGCCATCAAATGCATTTTTGTAAATGAATCTCAAATGGTTAGAAGAGCAGGGTTGTCATAGCGAAAATTGCATTTGAGGAACTTAATATTTTATTGCTCGACGGGCCATCAAATGCTCTTGTAAGTTATGTATTTAGTGTATGTGGCTAATTGAACTGACAGTGAAATATGCCTAATATTGGTAATTTGTGATATGAGTAGGATTTGGATGCCGTGGAAGCGTTAATCAGGGCCTTTTTCCATACAAATGAGGAGTGATGATGGTAGTTGTCTCCTATCCATCCCCATTTACAAAAGAAATATTTTAATTTCATAAATACGATTTAGGTATATATTCGTTTGTTTACTTGCGGGGGAGCGAACTGCAAGTACTGAAGAGTTGTGGCCAGTGGTTCGTGGAACCATAAAGCATTTTGAGGGCAGTTTTGTGGAGTACAAGGCTCTATTCAATTATCTGACTTCCTGATTTTGTTTTTGTATGAATTGTGGATATTTAGCTATGATTGTGGACATGTTTAGCTTGTGGATTGTGTATGATTAGCTTGCACATATTTTGGCTTGATAATGCATTTTATTTTTTTATCTTTCAAGTACTGATTTTTTATCTTTCAAGTACTGGTGTGAGGTAATGTTTGACAGAGCAGTTCTCAAAACCCCGACCCACCCGTCGAGCTGGTCTGCTGACTCTGGTTTTGCTATTTATACTTATTTTAAATAAACATATATTCATAAATTATTTTCTAACTTATACCATATCATATTTATAAATTTGTTTTTCTTATTCTACAAACATTATATTATAAACATGTTTCTTAAATAAGGGAACAGGAGGCCTTGTTAGGGTCATGTGTGGTGTACAAAATTTCGCAGGGTGGGGGAGTAGAGTAGGATTAATATTTTCAAATGATACTGGGATTTCCAATTTTTGTCTCAAATTACATTTTCCAATGTACTATTTTTTTTTTGATTGAATATATATCTCGTCATTAAGTATGTTATAAAATATATTTTTTCTCTTATTCAATTTCACATAATTTGATATAAATTTAAAGAGCCTTAATATTAATACTATCCTTTTTTTTTCTTTTCAAAACATGAGAGTTTTGCAAATACGCAGCAGAATCTGGATGACTGGTGCCTTTTCAGAAGAATATGGACGATGTTAAACCTCCATCTCCAGTTACAATTGGTTTCATAAACAGTTACATCTATATGGTGGTTGGAGAAACTACATAATGAAACATCAACCTCATCTTTCCTATAAAGAGCCAGACCACCACCCAAATCCACACGATCCACAAGCACACCATTGCCAAAACCCAATCTCCATTTCATAGATTTAGCCACATTTTAGTCTCCATTAAGATGACTAAACTGGAATCTTCTACCCTAATAAGCTTTTTTAGGGCCTTCACCGTCGCGGGGTTCCCAAGCCCCCCACAGTCCCAAGATAGAGACATTTTGCTTTCGCAGGGCAAAAAGTTTCATCATCTGCACTAATGCTACGTTTGCAATTGTAGATAAAGGTTACAATTCTTTTGCAATAAGCTTACCAGGAACTGCATATCAAAAAGCTACAAGGGTAACTAAGATTTTACCACTAATAGATCATTGTCACCTTTACTAAAGCCTTTTGACCTGACTCTTCAGTTCTTACTTCTATTATTATTTTGCGAAGGCGAGGAAAAGGATTAGACAAATTCTTAGTGAGATTATCACTGAAAGGAAGGAGAAGAAATTGTTAGAGAAGGATCTTTTGGGTCATCTAGTGAACTTCAAAGACGAGAAGATGCAAACATTGATTGAGGACCAAATAGCCGATAACATCATTGGAGTACTTTTCGCTGCTCAGGAGTCAGGATACAACAGCCAGTGTGCTAACATGGATTCTAAAATACCTCCATGATGGTCAGAAACTTCTAGAAGCTGTTAAGGTGAGCATTCTTTCAAGGCTTTATAAACTACTCCATCTCTGGTCCCAGATTGATGTTACGTAATTTATTCCTTTCCCATCAAATATAAATATATGAGATAACTGGGGCTGACAGAAAAATAATACATAATTGTACAAAAAATACGTAAAAAAAAGGTACGACTGTGTATTCATGAAGTAAAAAACGCAAACCGGAACTGTTAAGCAGGTACAAGACTGCTGAGCTCCCGCAGACCCAAAATATGTTTGTTGTATTTTTCTACAAAGTGCCTATATTTTCAAATGTTGTGATGGTTCTATTGCAGACAGAGCAAAAGGCAATATATGAATCTAATAATGGAGGAAAGTTACTGTTGACATGGATTCAGACTAGAATATGCCACTAACATACTGGGTTTGTACTTCTCATATTATTGTAGTGTGTGTTTGTTTGGAAGCAAACTTAAAGAAGAGGTCTGATTAACTGTGCACATGTATGATTCAGGTCATATTAGAGAGCTTGAGGATGACAAGCATCATATCTTATACCTTTAGGGAAGCGGTGGTTGATATTAAATATAAGGGTAAGGAACAGAGTAAGCTACATTGGTGTGAAATAAACTTTTAAAAGCTATGATTTTTTTCAATTTCTTCTTTCTTTTTTATTTTCTTTTTTTTTTATTTTTTTATAATTCGTTATGGTATTGGTGGAAACTGTAACAGGATACATTATACCTAAAGGCTGGAAGGTGATGCCATTGTTCAGGAACATTCACCATAATCCTGAGTTCTTCAGTGATCCTCAAAAGTTCAACTCATCTAGATTTGAGGTAGAATCTTTAAAAGTTTATACTTAGTCCCCCCCTCCCCACTCCGCCCTCCCCAATCTCCATCACTATCACTCTATGAAAGATTCTTAAGTCAGACAATTTTCCATATTGATTTTTCTGGTGATGGGTGGATGCAGGTTGCTCCAAGACCCAATACATATATGCCATTTGGCAATGGAGTGCATGCTTGTCCAGGAAATGAGCTTGCCAAGCTAGAGATGCTTATTTTACTTCACCACCTGGTAACCAAGTTTAGGTATGATGACGACGACGTTTTGACTGTAAGCAACAATAAACTATAACATAAGTACATGGTAAATTCCTTTTACAAATACTCACATGTAAGAAATATCAAATATTTGTATCCTCAAATATGATGACACTTCTCGACAGAATATGAGACCAACATTTATCAAATTTTTGACGAAGACTGCATAAATTAGTGAAATGCTCAACTAGGGATCATTAATGTTAGAGATTGACTTATAATTTGTCAAGGTTGTTTTGATGGATTTGGGGTTGCAGGTGGGAAGTGGTTGTTCCCAACAGCGCAGTCCGGTATTGCCCATTCCCAGTCCCTCAGCATGGACTCCCAGCTAGATTCTGGAAAGAACCCGACATACAAAAAGTCTCACTTTAGCAGAAGATGCCTCCCCAGTTTAGTCTGTAAATTCTAGTTTGTAATAGCACTATAGCAGCCTAAGTTTGGGTTCCTTAATCTCATTTGATGATATTTATTTCCGATATTATTATTTTCCATAGTAATACTATATAACTATGTTTTGACAATATCGAAATTAATCATCTCGGGACAGAACTAACCTGATAATATACCATGCATGCCTATTACGATTTACCTAAAGATTAAACCTGACCCTAAAGCTAACATGTCTTTTCACATGATAATATACCGTGCATACCAATTACCTAAAGATTAAACCTGGCCCTAAATCTAACATGTCTTTTCATTATAATAGGGAAACTTATCTAGTTATAAAAGAAGCTAGTTGTTCTCAAAAAAAATGAATAAAATAAAATAAAAAATGCGCTGGTTAGTTAAGCTTCATGTTGGATTACTTGCAAGGCAAATGAGAAAATTTACCTTACTTGTTTGGACAAATGAATTCTATTAAATTTGCTCCTCAACAGCTGCAATAGATATAGGAAACAAGAAATACTTGTTTATAAACATCAAAATACTACGGGCTGACATTACTGGAATCCAGTTATATGACTTGTTTAGGATTACTGGAAGTTATAATGAAAACTGCAATTGAACAAAATTATATGCTCAACTATAAAATCAAATTGTAGGATTTAAACTGTAAATTTGTTGTCATCGTCATGTATTCAAACGCATTTTGATGCTC
Organism: Aralia elata; assembly: GCA_034770075.1. NCBI lineage: Eukaryota > Viridiplantae > Streptophyta > Magnoliopsida > Apiales > Araliaceae > Aralia > Aralia elata. The sequence continues at coordinate 84,000,895 of CM068383.1, forward strand.
AATACATCTATATTGTGTTGTTTGTAAGAGTATTAACATAAACACTGGAGGCGGATTCAGAGTGCAACTCTCTATGCATTCGTTCTCTGTTTTATTTTGGAATCACGGAAGGTCAAACTTACCAACCACCAACGCCGGACCTACGATACCTACCCTTCGACTGACATAGACGAAAACAGGCTTATTCTTCAACAGGAACAAATTATTGCATCCAACATTTGATACACAATTTGATCAAATATCGGAAATCAACAAAATTTATTATTTCAGTTGCATATGAATCGGTTCGGCTGCATCTGTCCCGGAAAGGAGATGGGAGTAACTGGAATTTGGAGGGAAGGGCAAATAAAATTTTATGAAACATTAATTAGAATTAATGGAACTTTGACAATCCAATTAATTCTCTATAGAAACATAAAATGATAAAAAATAAAAATAGAAAAAAAGAAAAAAAAAAGACAATGATATTTGTATAATTTTCTTCTCATTTTCTTCTCATTTTATTTTTGATCTAGAAAGAGGAGTTAAATGAACAATGTGTGTGTGTGTGTGTGTGTGTATATATATATATATATATATATATATATATATATATATATATATATAACACATTTAGGAAGATTGAAACGAAAATGATGAAATATGACAAAAAGAGTTAGGATGGCAAAAACTAGCTAATTTATATTTAACTGTACCTCATCAAAAACAAATAAATAAGTTTTTGTTTATTTGTGCTTTTCCCTTTCTTTTTTTCCCACCTAAAGATGGAGATGTCAAAATCGGATAAAATGATTCAAATAGTTGAGATGAGAGTTGAACTTGGCTCAATTCGACCTAAAGTTATACTATAAATTTTAAAAGAATAATTCAGAATTTTTATAGATCATAATGTTCAGTTCATGAAATCGTAACGAAATACAGCACTTGTGACATGAAATTCTTTACTTTAGTTGGATCTGGTTGGCGCATAACTTGTTGGCGCATAACAATAGGTAGGCGACAAATGTGTGAGTTCTGGAGGTGTCATTCGTGGACCTAATCCACGCACATACACCACGAGTCTTCGTCGGCACCTAAACAAGTCAAGTTTAAATTGGATTGGATTGAATTGAATTGAATTAATTATTGTAGGTAGAATTAATTAGTGGGGCTGCACGAATTTGACTCGTGGACACCACTCCAGTCTAACGGGGTCAAATTGCTGACCCAAGTGTCCTACGTGTTAATCGTGGACCCCACAGTTCTTGGGACTTGGATTCAATCTATCGCTGCTTCTGCTTCTGCTACTGTAACAACAAAACCCCCGGGCACACAAGATCTTCGCCTCCATCTTTTCTTCATTTCCCATTGGGCGTTTGGCTCAACTTTCTCTCTCCAACTTCCCCCTCTTTCTCTCTCTACATTTCTGTGTTTTTCAGTCTCCTTTGAGAATATTAGGGCAAATTGTATCATCTAGTTCGTGCATTTGGTGATTCTGCAATCCATGATTCGATTGATTGATGTGTAATTGTGAAGGTGAGGAGCTTCGAGTGCTTAAATGGACTTGATCTGGAAACATAATGGCGACGTAAGTCCTTGGCATTTGATCACTGCGGCGTTCTTTGCAGTTGGTTTCGTGTTCGTCAGGTTATTCCTCGACAGATTTATCTTTCGTGTAAGCTTCTTTCTCTCTCTCAATTCAATTTAATTTTTAGTATATGTTGTTTTCTGTTTTGAATCGGTCTCAGTACATAATAGAGTAATAATTAGTTATCCGCTGGTCTTGTTAGTTTCTTAAATCTTGAACTATAGTTCAATGACTATGAATATTAAGTTCACTGCTTGTGAAAATTGGACTCTCACTTTGTATATATGAATAATTGAACAAAGAGAGTTTTACTGTTTTAGGCTACAAATATTTAGTGCCCGAACAGGGAAAGTTTCATCAATGGAGATAAGCATAGTGGGAGGAGCAATACTTTGTTGGGTTTGTGGGATCCAAACCCATGAGATTATCCTATTTAAATTAGGAGTATTTTAATTTGGTACATATGTTTTCCAAAATTGAGAAGGAATTGAAATTCCGAAGCAACATTGGAATTGTGTGACACTTCCGTGTGAGGACGCATGTGGCAGTTTCTAGCCTAATTGGAATAGCAACAAGGCTAGTGGCGGTGGAATCCTAGTTATTAGGATTTTAATGGCAACCCAATTATGGAAAGTATGATCTGAAGGCTTCACAGATTGGAGTTATTGGCATTAGTGTGATCATGGTGTTACACACGGAATAAAAGGAAATCTAAAAATCAGTGAGTGTTGCGTTGGGTATTTTGGCAGAAGCAATAATGTGGAGGTTATATTGCAGAACGGAACAAGAAAATTGGGAGTTTTTTTTTGTGAAGGTTTATTCACGGGTGTCGCCATCTTTTTCGGATCAATTAATTGCTTGAAGACTTTAATTAATTCGGAGGTTCTAGGTGGTGAGGTAATTTGAGTTTTTCACTCAAATTAAGGTATTCTTGTATTCTCTCAATTTCGTGATATTTCAAGTTTTTAGTTATAAAACTTGGAAGGACTATTGTACTCACAATTGATTATAGCAAAAAAATTTGGAGCTCGACCGTGGTTTTTACCTCTTAGTTTTAGAGGGTTTTCCACGTAAGATTTGGTGTCTTATGTTTGGTTTATTTTTCGTACTATTATTTTCTGTGGTTATAATTTATTTGGTGGAATTGCATTATTTGTTTGGCGTGGTTTGTTATTTAATTTATCAAAAATAGTTATAGTTGGAGGAGTTTTCCCAACAAAGTGGTATCAAGAGCATGGTTCTTTGAGTAGTTGTTTTTTGATAAATTAAATGGAGGAATCAAGCGGCGGCATGATTAAATTGACCTCATCTAATTTTTCGATCTGGAAACCTAGAATAGAAGACATCCTTTACTGTAAGGATTTGTATGATCCGTTGGAGCTTAAAGAGAAAAAGCCCGCGGACAAGTCCGAGGCTGATTAGAAAATGGTGAACATGAAGATGATCGGTCACATCCGACAGTAGATCGATCAGAGTGTGTTTCACCATGTTTCGCAGGAAACAGATACTTATACACTTTAGACTACATTAGAGTCCATAGACGAGAAGAAGAATGCACAGAATAAAACCTTTATGATTCGAAAGATCGTGAACCTGAAGTGCAAAGATGATAGCAGTGTATCCGAGCATATGAGTGAGTTCCAAAGTTTGGTGAACCAGTTGTCTACCATGAAATTGAATCTTGAGAACGAGATTCAGGCGTTGTTGCTTCTCAGTTCGTTGCCTAACAGTTGGGAAACTTTGGTTGTGTCACTAAGCAATTCAGCTCCGGAAGGAAAAATAACCATGCAGATGGTCAAGGATAACATACACAATAAGGAAACAATGCGAAAGAAGTAGGGTTTGAATTTTGAGACACAGACACTTGTGGCGGAGAACATGGGTAGAAGTAATTTCAGGGGATCTCACAAGGAAAACATGAATCGCAACAAAAGCAAAAATTTCAGAAATCATAGGAGCAAGTCAAAGACCAGAGAAGATGTTACATACAGGTGCTACCATTGTAACAAGGAGGGTCACTTTAAAAGAAATTGCAAAATCTGGTTAGACAAGCAGAAAATTGGTGAGTAGGGGAAGATTGAGGAGGAGAATACTACAGGTACAGTTACCGAGGATGTTGTACTTCTTTCGTTCGGGAAAGAAGAATGTTTACATGTTGATCAGAAAATTGATTGGGTTATTGATACAAGTGCTTCGTATCATGCTACTCTTAATAGAGAATTCTTTACGACGTATAAAGCTGGAGACTTTGGGTTTGTGAGGATGGGTAACACTTATCATTCCAAGATTGTTGGTATTGGTGATGTTTGCATACAGACAGATGTAGGCTGCGTTATTACTTTGAGGGATGTTAGACATGTCCCAGATTTACGCCTCAACTTGATTTCTAGTATGGCCTTGGACAGGGAAGGCTATGAAAATCACTTCGGCAGCGGAAAGTGGAAGCTTACCAAGGGTTCGATTGTAGTTGCTAGAGGTACTGCTTGTTGCTCGTTATACAAAACTCATGTGAAGGTGTGTTCTAGCGAGTTGAATGCAGTTGAAGATGAATCTTCACCGAATCTGTGACATAAAAGGCTGGGCACATGAGTGAGAAAGGGTTGCAGATGTTAGCAACGAGGTCCCTCATTCCTTTTGCTAAAGGTATTGTACCCTTGTGATTATTGTTTGTTTGGTAAGCAGAATAGAGTTCCTTTTAGTAGCTCCTCTAAAAGAAAATCTAAGTTACTTGAGAGAGTATATTCTGATGTATGTGGTCCCATTGAGATTGAGTCCTTGGGTGGCAATAGATATTTTGTTACTTTTATTGATGATATTTCACGTAAAGTGTTAGTGTTTTTGTTAAAAATAAAAGACCAGGTGTTCCAGCATTTTCAGAGTTTTCATGCTATGGTTGAAAGGGAGACTGGAAAATTATAGAAGTGCCTTCACAGCAACAGCGGAGGGGAATACACATCAAAGGAGTTTGCGGCACATTATGATAAACACGGTATACGACATGAGCAAACAGTTCCTGGCACCCCACAACATAATGGTGTGGCTGAGAGAATGAATCGCACTATTATTGAGTGAGTCTGATGCTTGTTATTCACGAGTGTCACCATCTTTTTCGGATCAATTAATTGCTTGAAGACTTTAATTAATTCGGAGGTTCTGGGTGGTGAGGTAATTTGAGTTTTTCACTCAAATTAAGATATTCTTGTATTATCTCAATTTTGTGATTTTGTGATATTTCAAGTTTTTAGTTATAAAACTTGGAAGGACTATTTGTACTCACAATTGATTACAGTGAAATTTTTCGGAGCTCGATCCGTGGTTTTTACCTCTTAGTTTTAGAAGATTTTCCACGTAAGATTTGGTGTCTTGTGTTTGGTTTATTTTTCGTACTATTATTTTCTGTGGTTATGTTGCATTATTTGTTTGGCGTGGTTTGTTATTTAATTTATAAGACAGTTGTAGTTGGAAGAGTTTTCCCAGCATACTTATCCTACGGAGTTAGGCAGTGTTTGGAAACAGAAATCTGTATTTCAAGAAGTGACATTATTGTGTATACATAGTATCGTACATTAGAGAGAATTAGGGAAATGAGAGAAAAAGGAGCAAAATTGTAAGGGAGTAAGAAAAAGTAGATACAAATTACTTTTCTAGATAGTTAAAATGAAGATGATGAGGAAAACATCAACGAAATTATACTATTTTCATTCTAAACTGGTTTTAGGCTCATGTTCCTCGCAACTCATTGCATGCCTTCCTCTCCAGTTATGGTGTTTGGTGCGAAAAGCCTAGGGAGGTTTTAGAGATATGTTATGTAGAGAAGAGTCAAAAGCAAAGGTTGAGGTTAGTATATTGTCTTCTCTTGAAGAATGTTTGTGGAGATTTAGTCGTATTTGGAATGGAACGATTAATTGAAGGTTTGAAGTGTGTCGGGAGGGTAACACTTTGAGTCCTGCTATTAGGGTGTCCAACAAAGCTGGGCTGTGGAAGAGTAACTCCTCAGGTTGGTTGGACCCTTGGTGTTGCTCTCAACCCCGCTGCCATGTTTTCCGGAATCTCTCCAGCTTGGCAGTTTCGGATGAGGCAACTGTGAGAGTTTAAGTAACTCATACAAGAGGACAGCTTATCAGAAGTCCTCCTTTAGGAGATCTTTTCATGATTGGGAGTTGAAGGACGTCAAGTTGCTTTTTTTACTAATTGTGGGAAGGTCAATCCTATAGCTGGAGGCTTTTCTTGGTCAAATCATTCTACATCTACGTCTCATGGAGGCTGCATACTATTTGCTTGGAAGAGTGTTTGGTGCTTATAATCCTCATTGAAGGTTTCTTGCTGTGTTTGGGTTGCATTTTTTATGGTAATCTTAATTAATTGGAGAATCCGAGAATGTGGCACCACTTTCTTACAAATTGCTGCTGTTTTCGTAACAATGGTTAATAATTTATTCATTTTGATACACTAGGAAGATATATTACAATGTCTTCGTAATGTATTGAGTTGAGGGGGTGCCCTATTGAGGTAAATTCCTGTTGAATACTGGAACTGGAGTTTGTATTCTTTTTAAGCATATTATGTTTTGCCCTGAAATCTCCTTTGGAAATTCCTGAAATGCTAATGTAAGAACAATAATGAAAAGGAAGAGAATACTTGAAGGTTATAGAGAGATCAAGAAACCCTTAAATGACACCAAAAGGTCATGTTGGTGGGCATGATTAGCTGCAGGAAAGGTAACAGGGTCAAAAAAGGATTTGGGTTATGTGGGATACAGCTTCTTTGTGTGGTTTGTGAACAGTGAAGAGAAAGGAGTAGGAGATCCTTGAAGGGAGTGGACTAGGCTGAAAGCATTTTGTAAAATACTTTTCATTTGGATCATTGAGGCTTTCCCAGGCTGTATAGATTTTTTCTTTTTTTGTGAAGTTTTTGGGCTAGTTTACTTGAGCCTATTTTTTGCTGTTCAGGTCTGTGCAGCTTATGCTCATTTCTTTTCTCTTGTAGACATCATGTATGCCAGGTTGATCACCTTTTTAGTTGTTTTAATTAATGTTTTTTTTATTTTATTCTTATTTATAAGTGCTATTATTGAATATTTTATAATAGGAAAAACAGAGAACAATCCAGTTATAATTTCCTTTGAAGTAATTTAGATATTTTGAAATATATATTCTTTAGTATTCTTCACATCTTTTCCAGAGGCTGGCCATTTGGTTGTTGAGCATTAAAGGCATTCCATTGAAGAATAATGAGAGAACAAGGGCAAAGATCGCTAAGTGCACGGAGTCTATGTGGAAGTTTACCTACTATTTCACTGTTGAATTTTTTATTCTAAAGGTTACCAGCCACGAGCCATGGTTCAGAGATACAAAAGAGTACTTCAAAGGCTGGCCAAATCAAGAGCTGAAGTGAGTAATATGATAAGACACACCTTATTTCTCAATCTTTAGAGTTTCCAAATGGATTATTGACCTGTGACTTGTTTATACTTGACATGATGATCTGTAGTGAAAAATATTTTTACATTTGTGAAACATAATTGGTTGGCCGTCATCTTAGTTGGAAAAATAATTTTACTCAATTCTTCTTAATTTTGCTTGAAACATAGTTGTGATCCTTAAATGATTGTTTTAAACTTACAGTTCAGTGGTAGTTGCCTACAACACAGTTTAACTGTTGAGCATGTTCCTTTTAATTTTGGATGGAAGTTCTAAACTTACATAGTTCATGACCTTCATAATTATTTTAATTGACTTGTTGGCTTTCTCACTCCAGGCTTTCCATAAAGCTTTTCTATATGTGCCAGTGCGGGTTCTACCTTTATAGCATTGGTGCCCTGGTTAAATGGGAAACTCGAAGGAAAGATTTCTCGGTAATGATGTCTCATCATGTAGTGACCGTCATCCTCATTGGTTACTCATACATCACAAGGTATCTTTATGTTTTAACTTTATATGGCATAATGCTAGATGCTTCTTATACCATGTAAGTTTAGGGTTGGGATAGTAGATATATGCAATATATACCTCCAAGATCTAGGAAGAATGGATATGAACAGGGACACGGACACGGGACACAGATGTGACACGATCCGTGACATATGATACAACATTTTTCCAGAAAAGAAGATACAATACGTTGGAGGATACATTGGATTTTATGTATTTTTTTAATAAAAATATGAATGTATGAATAAATTTAATTGTTAATATAGCATGATAAAATTAAACAAAATATTGAGGAACACTTATACAATAAACATCTCCAAGTTTAATAGCAAATAAGATTCTAACATTCAACTCTTAAGAGATGACCACACTTAAGGAAGACATATATATTCATATCAGTAGAGGAGTTGGAATCTTTATTTGATCCTTCTAATTTATAAAGTCGATATTTAACTGAATGCTAATGGTAGAGAAAAAAAAACAAGGAAATCAGTAAATTAGGCATATACAAAGTAGGAAATTAGTAAGTTATCAACAAACCCATATCAAAATTCACCATACAAACAAGATGAAATTTAACATATTTTTATTGCCATACACATATTGATATAATAAGTAAATTATTCAAACCATAAGCAAGAGATTCCAAAAAAAAAACCATATTTAAGTGGGTAACTTCAAACTTTACGCATTGGAGTATCCCTTTATGCTTGGGAGGGCACCAAATATCTAAAAAGCTCCTCTCAGCTTTGAGGAAACTGACTGAAGAAGACCTTACCAGTGTTACCCATCCTAGATGACTCTCTTGTAAGGGCTTTTGACCATTGTTGGTACCAGCGCAGAAAGAATGGAGTTTCATATATTTAATTCTTGTGGTTGAGGAGCTTGAGTATTTTTCTTTTGGTATATAGGGTATATAATATTTTATTATTTCTTTGTAAATAAGCCATTTATATCCTTCACCTCTTAGTTATACCTCAGTACTTTACTACCATTGTTATTTATCAATGTACTAATGTTGATGGAAGTCTGTTGAAGCATTGTATCATTCATTTTTCTCCATAGTTGGGCCTTTTGTCAGCATATTTATTAGCATTGTACAGTCATAGCATGTTTCGGAAAATTTCAAAGGAGGCAACTCTAGTTGTAGCCACTTTTGACCATATGGTATCCCTTGTTCAAAGTAGGTTTTTGAATTGAATAAATGTACCATGAAAATAGCACTTAACTGATCATCTACCGCAGCTTTTTTCGGATCGGATCGGTTGTTCTTGCATTGCATGATGGAAGTGACGTATTCTTGGAGGCAGCTAAAGTTTTCAAATACTCTGAGAATGAGCTGGGAGCAAGCGTGTGCTTTGGTTTATTTGCGATTTCATGGCTTATACTAAGGCTTATAATCTTTCCATTTTGGGCCATACATTCAGCAAGGTATGCCCTTAAAGAGATGAGCTTATTCATTAATCACTCTTACTTAATCTGGCTCCCTTTAACATATTTATTTGTGTTTCCATTTCCCAGCTATCATCTCTGTGAGGTCTTGAGGCTGTCAGATGCTTACCACATGTCATTATACTATGTTTTCAATACAATGTTATTGACCCTACTTGTGTTTCATATATATTGGTGGATTCTCATTTGTGCAATGATCATGAGACAGTTGAAAAATAGAGGAAAAGTCGGAGAAGACATACGATCTGGTAAGCATTTTTTCTGTTGAAAGTCAATAGTTTTCAACTTTTTTATGCAATCACAGTTGTATGAAAATGCATAAGTTTATTATTTATGTATCTGAAAAAGTTCACTGGAAAGATAATGGAGAGAACGGAAAGTGTTACACAGGATAAATTTTACCGTATTTCTTTACTCCCGTCTCCAAATATAAACCTGTAACTTTTAAAGTTAATTTCACATGAAGAATGGGAAATCCAGAATTAAGGCAAGCGGAACAAAAAAAAAATAAAAAAAAAACTAACCCTACAGAAGTGAAGCTATTAATTTTTCCTTGTATCTAGTTGAGTAGGAAGGACACAACTAAGGAGAGAAGTTTTGATGTGATTTACATTATACCCCTTAAGTGGAGAGCTATCAAGGGCACTCAAAAGTCGAAAGATAGTTCCTTCCCTTGCTTTTCCACTTTTAATAGAAATGAGGATGGACTACGGGGATCTTCCTCTTTCCTCTTTGCCCTTCCTTTCAAATTTACGAAAAGAAAGATAGTTACATCCTGTACGATCCCTTTTTCATTCTACATTTTCTTGATATTGAACAGACTACTAAGATAATCCATTGGCCCAACCAAATATGTGAAAGTTTCCCCTGGAAAATTTGCATGTATGAGATGAAAAGTTCTGCATACAATTTTTTTTTTATTGAAAAAATGTGTCGTACCTATTTGCTTTCAAGGGAAATTGTTTCTGGAAACATGAGCATACTATATTCCACCAATCACTCCATGTGTTTAATGACTTTATTGGTAGTTGCAGCATGAAAACCTTAAAATGGGGTTTTTGTACCATCTATCTGTATAACACTCGGAGAGAAACGTTTTGCGGATGACATTCTTATGGATAATAGAATTGAATGATTGTTGTATACTTTCTTTCCCTTTTATGCTTGTTTTCCCTGCCATGTTTATATTAAATTTCTACATACAGCTACTCACTTTGCCCTATCAACACAGATTCAGAGGATGACGATTAGTTGGATGGATCCATCTAACTGCACACATCAAGATATGTCGACTCCAAGACGATTACATTTGACTTCTTTGTAGATTTGTCTCTGCACCTATATGTTCTTATCTAGTGGAAATAGGTTCAATTTTTTTAACATGTCTATTTTCTCTTTTTTGTCGTCTTTTTTCTAGTGCTGATGATAGAAAAAGGGGGTAGGACCATTGACTATTTGATTTCATGATTGAATAGAATGTATAAAGAATAAGTAATTACTGTATAATTGTTTGCGTAAACAGATTAAGATTGTATCATGTACAAGGAGCAATTTTTACTGGAAAAAGAATTGCTATGAGTCACCGTTCTGTATAAAAAGCATGCTCTGTGGGCTTTGTTGGTTCCTCCTGAAAAGTATACAACATAGTTACTTATTTTTATTATTATTATTGGTCCACTATGATAATCCTTGCAGTTTTACAACTTTGGATTTGATTTTTGCTCATTTATTCTAAGTGTGGATCCTTCAAATAATGTCTTTCAGTGTGGAGAGAGAGGGAAACTAATTTAGAAATTTATAGAAATTAAATTGCTATCTTTTCTTTCTTTTTAATGGAATATTTGACCCTGAACCCTAGCCCATAGGGCATAGGTGACCTGGACCTAGCTCATTGAGCATAGGCTGGTATCCCTCAGTCGTATAACTAGAGATATATATATCAAAATTAGATATATAATTTAATTTTTAATTTCATATAACTCATAAAAATTTAGAATTAAATAAAATTTTTTATTAATAAATTTTTTTATATACTATACAATTATAATAACTGTATCAATTAAAATTAAATAAATTTAGATCAATTTGAAGTTTAATATGCGGTCTTTTGACTTCAAAAGTTAAATTGTATTTTTAATTTTGAAATAAAGGGAGTATTTATCTTTTAGGATTATAAACTAACATGATATTTTTAATTTCTAATTATTTTTTTATCATCATATAAAAAATCACACCACCGATACTAAATTTAAAGTTAATATAAAGGTACATTTAAGAAAATTAAATTATTTTTAAAAATCCTCAACTTAGAAACGTGTATATTTTAATTTTAGAATGGATGAAGTATATATTTATTGTTTTACTGAAAGATGTTACTGTTCATACATTCTTTCTTATATTGTTGATAATAGGTGTAATTTGAAATGCAAGGCTAAGGGAATTAAATTTAACTTCAACAAACTACGACTTTATAGTATTAAAAAAATTAAAGTTATAAATACTTGTTATAGTTATGTTTATTTAACAATTTTATTCTTCTTTTACATTTATTTATTCTTCTCATGTCTGTAGAGTTTCAATTTCCAACCTGAGGTTGAGGATTGGAATGTATTTGTTAATATTGACGCGCTCTGTTTAATTTCTAGATTTTCTCGGAGAAATAATATAAATTCTACTAAGAGGACGTAAAGTGAAAAAAGATCGGAAAATACACTTTAATTTGCTTTTTCACTTATGATATCATTTCCTTTTTTTCGTTTTTTTTGTTGGTTTAGACGAAATTTAACATTCATGTCTTTGACAGGAATGAATCTCAAAACCTCCTAGTGTTCAAGAAGTGGACTTAACCACTTACCAAAGAAGGCTTAGTTATGATATCATTTCTTCTATTGGGCTGTGTAAATTCGAGCATTAACAATTTCCATTATTTTTAAATAGCCACGTAATTATATCTTGCAGGATGGAATACTCACAAGAAATGAGTAGGGAACCAAAAAAAAATCGGTAAATTCGTGAATCGGAGAGACGACTAGAAATGGTTTGGTCATCAACCATATACTCCTACTAGGAGTCCAAAATTTAATTCACAGTTGTGTAGTAAATTCTACATAAATATGTTTTGGATCGTGACATAAATGAGAACATTTTTCTTCAAATAAATATTTTGATTTATAATTTTAATCAGTGTTATAAAAATTCCTGCATAGGTCTGATTAATTTCTGCTTAGGTGTTAGGCAGTTTCTCTATCACCTTAATTTGATTAGGCTCATAGGCCCCCATTTAAGTAGAATCGGACTTCACTTTTTTTTTCTTTTTTTTTTTACTCTTTAGTCAAAAACCGTAGCCTCCATCTTACATCTGGGGGAGGGCTCTCCTTTTGATCTCTCTTATTTTAATCTAATAAATTATTCTTCTTGTTGTAAAGTTTGTTTTCTCCTTTTGTGGGATTTATTTTCTTTATGAGATGACTGATTTCTTTCTATTTTATGAGGAGATTTCTTATCATATTTTGAAAGATTTTACTTTCTCAGTTTGGGAGATTTTGTTTTTTTCGTTAGGGAATTTTATTTTATTTTCACAAGACTTTTTCTAGTGCATGAATTGTTGAAGTTGAATTATTCAAATTTGGATGTGGCGCTTTCATTGCGACTTGTTCTTTCGTTATCAAGCTGAAGAACGGTCTGAATCTGTATATTCTATTATTATTTGGGGGATATAACTGTATTTCAGGAATTTATTTAGTGTCAACTAGTTTGTTGCTACGATTGACCTTTTTTCTAATTATCTATTATTTTATTTGAGAGAATTACTATTTGAGTTTGTTTTTTTTTTGTAATCTTTTCATCTTTTGTAACAAATTATAATTTTAATATATTTTAGTCTTTTGAACTATTTGATCAAAAAAAAGTAGAATTAAATCTCTATTTTGAAGTTGTATAATACTTAAGTGAATTTGTTAAGTCTTAAAAAAACATCTTTTTTAATAATGTTTTATGTAAAAATTTAAAAAATTACAGATACTATATGTTTATATAACAAGTTAATATAATATAAAAATAAATAAATGAGATCTCATAAAAAAATTAATTCATTTAAAAAAATATTTAAACACCACCTAAGCCGCCTAGGCACCAGATGTCTCATCCGCGGTCTAAACCTGCTTAACAATTTTTAGAACAGCGATTTTAACTTGTAATTTTAACACGGTATAACAAAGTATCAATATTTATTTTAATTGAATAGTCTATTATATCACCCTAGCCCATAGGGCATAGGTGACCCAGACCAAGCCCATAGGGTATAGGTAACCTGGACCTAGCTCATAGAGCATAGGCTGATATCCCTCAGTCTTATAACTAGAGATATATATATATATCAAAATTAGATATATAATTTAATTTTTAATTTCAAATAGCAGTGTATTAAACTTTAAAATTAATATAACTCATCAAAATTTAAAATTAAATAAAATTTTTAATTAATAGTTTTTGTTATATACTAGACAATTATAATAACTGTATCAATTAAAATTAAATAAATTTATATCAATTTGAAGTTTAATATTCGGTCTTTTGACCTCAAAAATTAAATTATATTTTTAATTTTGAAATGAAGGAAGTATTTATCTTTTAGGATTATAAACTAACATGATGTTTTTAATTTTTAATTATTTTTTTATTATCATATAAAAAATCACACCACCGATACTAAATTTAAAGTTAATATAAAGGTACATTTTAGAAAATTAAATTATTTTTAAAAATCGTCAGCTAAGAAATGTGTCTCTAATTTTAATTTTAGAATGAATGAAGTATATATTTATTGTTTTACCGAAAGATGTTATTGTTCATACATTCTTTCTTATATTGTTGATAATACATGTAATTTGAAATGCAAGGCTAATGGAATTAAATTTTAACTTCAACAAACTACAACTTTATAGTATTAAAAAATTAAAAGTTATAATAAATACTTGTTATAGTTATGTTTATTTAACAATTTTATTCTTCTTTTACATTTATTTATTCTTCTCATGTTTGTAGAGTTTTAATTTCCAGCTTGAGGTTGAGGATTGGAATGTATTTGTTAATATTGACGCGCTCTATTTAATTTCTAGATTTTCTATGGGAAATATAAATTCTACTAAGAGGACATGAAGTGAAAAAAGATCAGGAAATACACTTTAATTTGCTTTTTCACTTATGATATCATTTCTTCTATTGGGCTGTGTAAATTCGAAAGTTAACAATTTCCATTATTTTTAAATAGCCACGTAATTACAAGAAATGAGTAGGGAAAAATAAATCGGTAAATTCGTAAATCGGAGAGACGACTAGAAATAGTTTGGTCGTCAACCATATACTCCTACTGGGAGTCCAAAATTTAATTCACAATAGTAAATTCTACGTAAATATGTTTTGAATCGTGACATAAATGAGAATATTTTTCTTCAAATAAATATTTTAATTTATAATTTTAATCAGTGTTATAAAAAATTATGTATACTTCTGATTAATTCTCGCTTAAATGTTAGGCAGTCCTCTACCCCTTAATTTGACTAGGCTCCTAGGTCCCCGCTTAAGTAGAATCAGACCTCATTTTTCTTTTCTTTTTTATTTTCTCTCTTTTCTCTCTAGTCAAGAACCCTAACTTCCATCTTACATTTGGAGGAGAGTATCTCCCTAGATCTCTCTTATTTTAATCTAATAAATTATTCTCTCTTCTTGTAGTGTTTGTTTTCTCCTTTTGTAGGATTTGTTTTCTCCATGAGATGACTGATTTTTTTCTCTTTTGTGAGGAGATTTCATATCATATTTTGAAAGATTTTACTTTCTCCGTTTAGGAGATTTTGTTTTTTCCGTTTGGAATTTTTTTTTTTTTCGTAAGACTTTTTATAGTGCATGAATTGTTGAAGATGAAATATTTAAATTTGGATGTGACGCTTCCATTGCGACTTGTTCTTTCGTTGTCAATCTATATTCTATTATTATTTTGGGGATATGACTGTATTTAAGGAGTTTATTTAGTGTTCACTAACTTGTTGCTACGATTAACCATTTTCCCTCATTATCTATTATTTTATTTGAGAGAATTACTCTTTGAGCTTGTTTTTATGTAATCCTTTCATCTTTTATAACAAATTATAATTTTAATATATTTTAGTCTTTTAAACTGTTTGATAAAAAAAAAAGTAAAATTAAACCTTTATTTTGAAATTTTACAATACTTAAGTGAATTTGTTAAGTCTTAAAAAAATATCTTTTTTAATAATGTTTCATTTAAAATTTGAAAAAATTACAAATACTATATGTTTGCAGAGTATAACAAGTAAATATAATATAAAAATAAATAAATGAGATCTCATAAGAAAACTAATTCACTTAAAAAAAATTTAAACATCACCTAAGCCGCCTAGGCACTAGACGTCTCATCCACCTGCTACGCCTGCTTAACAATTTTTAGAACACAAATTTTAACTTATAATTTAAACACGGTATAACAAAGTATCAATATTTATTCTAATTGAATAGTCAATTTTATTCTCTTAGTTGACGTTCTGACTTTTTCCGACAGGCTGTCTAGCTGTTGCCTCTTAATAAAGAAATAGGAGTAGTACTTGCGCTTATTCCTGTGTGCTTCTATTGATGCTTAGAAGTTTATAATATATGGAAAAGATTATTAGGACGTGACATCATGGTCACAATCTAGAATACAAGTGTAGTGGCCTGGCCTGACCCTGACCCTGACCCTGACCCTGACCCTGACCCAGCCCCAACTGTGGAGTAGAATATAATTCTTCTCACTCGTTTTCGTTTACTGCATTTTTTATGTTTTTTTTATTAAAATAATACTTCTCAACCTGAAATTATTTTTAATTATTATTTTTTTAACACATGTTAAAACTTTAAAACAATTCGGTTAAAAAATTATTTCAAGAGTATGATGACTCACGAGTTCTCTTTTCTAATAGAGTGAAAAATACCATCTAAATATTTCTTATTGATCAGTTCAGTTAGAAGTGGGAATAAGGATCAGAGGAGCTCAAATTAACAACTTCTTTAGCTGCTTGCTTTCTTCAATCCTCTTAACCGAATCTATAACCTTCATTAGCAGATTTATTTTTGGTGCTTTTACTAATCAAATACAACTTTTTTTTTAATTATTATGATATTTTTATTTGTCTTAAATAAATATTAATATATGTAACATGTTAGCAACAATTAATTAGGACTAACATTCTTGGACAGAGGGAGTATATTATTAATATACAGTACCCTAGGATTTTTGTCATAATATCGAAATATTTTCTATTTTCAAAAGTCTATACAATGGACTAGATACAAATCACACATAATTATTAGTATTATAAATTTTTATATGTATGTTCAAACTTCAATGTATCCAACTTGGCACCTCTCTTTTGGTATATATATTTATATTTATCCTCTCCATTTAAAATTAAAAATATATTTTTTATTTTAAAATTATAAAATTACATAAAATTATTGTCATGTCATTATTTTTAATTTGATTGAATACAATTATGACAATATCATTACATTTTCAAAAAATATAAAAGACAAATTTTAAAATTATAAAAAAAATCATTACTTTACAAAATATCAATAATTTTTAAAATGGTTGCAGTATATAATACGAGCATTGTTACTAAATTTATATTAATATTAAATATCGACATACATAATAGATAATTTTTTTTAAAACAAAAGTTAAAATTAAAATTATGCATTATTATTTTATTTTATAAATAAAAATTTTACATTAATTATAATCATAATTTATCATAAATTTTATGGATATATAAATTATTTTCATATTACGCCGTTTGGGAGAGAGAAGCAGGAAACTTCTACTGTCGAGACTCATCAGCTGTTACCAGTCACACTACTATTAGATCGCTCCCCAAAAACACAGTCTCGCATCACATCAGGTACGAGTTCACGTCACCATTCCTTTTAAAAAAAACCCGCGTGCAATTGTTCAAAAGCTCGCCATGATGTCACTAGTGCCAGCTCATCTCCATACCGTTTATCCACGTGTACCCAACTTAACCGCCGATCCCACCAAAGGGCAAAATACGACAATATTCCCACGTGCCAAACTAAACCCCTAAATCCCGTACCATAAACCTCCGAATGAATCAATCCCGTGTCTAAAATGTGTCATTAGCTGGCATCCACGTAGACCTTTTTTCTTTCTCTTATAAGCCAATTTTGACCCCTCAAATCAAACCAAACCATTCCTCAGTTCTCATTACTTCATTTTCTCTCTCTAAAACAGAGTACCATCTGAATTTATTATTACGACCAAATTCCCACTTTTCAACATGCACAAAACATACAATAGGCCGAAACGTGAAGCCAACGGCGTGGCGCCGGCGCCGGCGCCGTCATCTCCGCCGCAACGACTCACCCAGGAGCAAGAAGTTTCGGTCATGGTCAGCGCCTTGAAAAATGTGCTAACCGGTGGCACCGCCATGGACATGTCACATGAATTCCGCTTACTGCCAACTCCGGCATGCAGCAGTAGTTCTGCCCCCTCTACCAGCTTTTCGAGCTCGATTTTTCCGGAGCCGGATACTTGCCGGTTCTGCAACATTAGGGGATGTTTGGGTTGTGACTTCTTCGCGCCAAACATGGAAGTTGATGAAAACAATAAAAAGGGCAAGACTATTGGGGTGATTAAAAAGAAGAAGAAAAATTACAGAGGAGTTCGACAGAGGCCGTGGGGCAAATGGGCCGCGGAGATTCGGGACCCACGAAAGGCGGCCCGCGTTTGGCTGGGGACGTTCGAGACGGCGGAGGACGCTGCCCGGGCTTATGATCGGGCCGCCATTGAATTTAGGGGGCCGAGAGCGAAGCTAAATTTTTCTTTTGCTGATTACACCAGCTCAAATTCCCAAGAGAGTTCGGAGTTGCAGCAAGAAAACCCAAGAAAAAACGAATTTACCAGTACCGGGATAGAAATGAACATGGAAATTGGAAATGGCAAGGATAAGGAATTCTGGGGAATGTTTGGGGATGATGAATTTCAGAAATGGCTGATGATGATGGATTATAATGGTGATCATTCTTCTGATTCAGGAAGTGGAAATGTGCACAGTGTTTAGCTCGCTCTTCGCTCGCTCTGAGATGAAATTGGACCACACCATCTCTCCTCAATTACTTAAATTTCACTTTTTGTTTTTATTAAGAACTTTGTGGATAACTAACTAGTTATCAATTAATTACAACAGAGGATTTATTTGTACCCTGTGTGTGTTTTTAATCAATGATGACAACAAATCGAATATGAGGAATTGTCTTATATTGTTTCTTCAATTGAATGAGTAATATTTTACAGCAACAAAGATATTATTATGTCTGTTTAGCACGGCCAGACTGAAAGTTTTTTTTTTTTTTTTTGCATGCAATGGAGGCCAAAAGGCCTACAATCTATTACTACATGAACCAAAATAATCATCATCTAAGAGTACAAGGAGATCAAGTGGAGGATCCACTGCATAATTAATAGTAACAAAATCCGAAGAATGTTCTAAAACAGCTAATTTGTCAGAACATTTATTTCCCTCTTTTCATGAATGTCCAATTTTGACGATCCAAATAGACAAAATTTAATTTTATTAAACAATTTTAAAATATGATTGCTTACCCGATATAGGTTAAAAATCATAATATATTTTATCTGTCCAAAAATTAGTCTTATCTTGCTTCTATTTTTAAATTTTTTTTTGTAAACAAATCTTATTTTCTTAATTGTTATCAACGTGAGTGCCACTTTTTAGATTTATAGAATGTCAATTATGACATGTGCTTTAGTTGAAGTGATAAAAAAATTGGATAACTATGCTAGACATGTGATCAAAATCCGAGTAGGTCCCTCTATCTCCACTTAAAATATATGTATATAAACATGTTTGGCACGTGGTTAAAATATAAGTGGGTATATACTGTATATATATATATCCTCGTGTGGATTTGCAGGCTATATATATATATATATATTCCTTTCCATCCATCTCATAATTATTATAACACAATTTTTTGTATAATTTTTTAAAAAATATTTTAATAAAAATAACTTTTTAATTGACTTCTATGAAATAAGTGGTTATATGCTCCAATAAAAGTGATACGGATGAAATTAATACTCCCTCTGTTCCTAAAAGATTGTCGTTTTAGGAAGTAATTTTTGTTCCAAAAACATTGACGTTTTGAGTTTATCAATGCAAATGGAGTAATTTTTTCCAACTTTACCCTTATTTAAAGTTCTCCTACTTAATGATTTTTCTCAAAAAAATACAAAACCTTTCTTGGTTGTTGAAATGTCTTTACAAATCTCTTTCCTTCCCAATACTTCTTCTTCATAATCTCATGGTTGGTAGTATACTCCTTTTTAAAATCTACAAAGTTAATAATTAGTTGAGATAATTAAAACAAGGGTAATATAGTATTTTTCATAAGGAGTAGTTGCATTCCTTAATCTACGTGAATTAACTTTAAACGACAATCTTTTAGGAACAGAGGGAGTAATATAACTTTACAAAAATTATTCAAAAACAAATATTTCTTTTTTATAAAGAAAAATATATTACAACAATAGTTATGTGTGTGTCTACCACGTCATTTTCCATAAGAATCGATGTACACGGATAGGAGAGAGAAATAGAAAGAGTCAAATAAAATGGGACTAAGACATGATTATGATGGATGGATGGATGGGTGGGTATATCACTTCACTTGACACCATTCTTACTCGGATATGTGGTCTTCTATAGCGCGTAGCCTCGTGTCGTCATTGGTCTCCACTCTCGAGTGAGCTATAAAGAGTAAAGGCCACTTGAAGCTTCGTTATGATGAAAAAGTGCTTTTACGCATTCTAATTGCATATTAAATTCATATAATACTCCCTCCTTTTCATTATATAGATTATTTAAGACATAATAACACGTATAAAAAATATTCATTAATTTTGATAATAATTATATTAACAGAGCGTTATTCGCTTTTTTGACAATTTTATCCTTATTCTTTTATGCAATTTCTTTCTTTTTAAGAGTATTTTTTGTATCAGCATTGTACTAATATTCCGAAAAGTCTATCTTAACAAAACTCCCAAAAACACATTAAATCGAGAAATTTGCTCACACCACTGAGAAAAAGAGGGAAATTTTATTAGAAAAACAAAAATCCCAAAATATATAACATAGAAATTATTATAATTTGAGAGCATCCTATGTATGAAAAGAAGGACAATAGGAGTGAGAAGTTTACAAATGGTCTGAGAAATCATGGCCGCGTTCTAGTCGACTTTGAATTCGAAGCCATCCTTCTGTATTTGGTTGGCAACACTAAACCAGAAAAACTAGGTATGACAAATTCAGAACAGAAGGATGGATAGATAGATTGACATATTAATTTTTCTTTTCTTTTCTTTTTTCTCATGGCACTAGGTATGAGAAATTGACATGTTAATAATCCTCTGTTACGCAAAAATTAATTAATAGTGCTATGCTATTGGACAGATTTATGGACGGGACAGTTGTTTTTTCGACTGAAGTAAAAGGGTAGACGGTTTGAGATTATGATTAAATTATTTTTGTTTCCATGGTTATAGTAATAATTAGGGTAAATTTGTCAAGAAAATAAAAGTTGCTATGTGCCCATTATTTTTGTCTTATTAATATCGCTTCCCTAATTTTAATGTTAGGCAATTTTTGAAAAATGTATTTGATATAAAACTTATAGGATTAATAAAAATACATTTAAAATTTTCATATTTTAATAGAACATGGTATAAATAAAATTCTTTTAAAAATTAGCCCCTACGGTCGTAAGCGTGTATAAATAATGACCGTAAATCACATAATATGTGCTGACAAATTTGATTAACAAATAACACATTTATTCGACCTTTTTATCTCGAATAAAGTACTCAAATAGTTACCTTAAAAACATCAAGAAGCTACTTAGCAAGGATCCTTCCAACCACAAAACAGACGTACGTGGTTAAAATGCTTAACAACTCACATTGAGTATCTAATTTATGCATGTTGGTCAATTAAACAAGTTAAAAAGAAAAAAAAAGGCATAAACGTTTTAATTACTTACTTAAAGATTATACACTAGTTTAAAAAGCCATAAGTAGTGTGCCTACAGGCGATCGGTGCGACTCTATGAGACTCTTGAGTTAGGGAATATTTTTCCTTTTATTATAATAATTTTGTTTTTAAAAAACAAAAATATTAAAGTTTGCAAATTTTATTTAAAAACTTTAATAATTTAAGAGAAAGCAAACTTAGCAATCCTTGACAAAACATAATATAAATTTTGTATTGTGTTTTATATATTACTTCCTTCGTCCCTAAAAAGATGACAAAAGAATAATTTTCACACAAATTAAAGTAGTTAAAAAAGTAAGAGGGAATATAAAAAAAATTCCCATTTATTCTTGATTTTTGAATTTGGAGAGAGAGAATTAATGTGAACCAGTCACTCAAGAGTAAATTAGTTTATGTACAAATTTATATAATTCACTTATTTACTTTTGTCATATTTTGAGGACAATTTTTTTTATTACTTTAGTCATCATTTTAGGAACGGAAAGAGTAATTTATATAAAACACATTAGATTGTAATCTCTATATTTTTCCCTCCTCCTTTCTCTCGTTTTTCTATAGCCAAAAACTCTAACCTCCATCTTAAATCTGGGGAAGCCCTTTAATTTTTAATAAGTTCCTCTTCTAGATCTGTTTTCTTTTACTCTTAATTGTCTAGTAATAATTTATTCTTCCTTCTTATGGAGTTTATTTTTTTCCTTTTGTGTGACTTGTTTCTCCACGAGATGATTGATTTCTTTATCTCTTGGAGAGAGTTTCATTATCATCTTTTGTGAGATTTTACTTTATTCGTTTTAGAGATTCGGTTTCTTGTTTGTGAAAAAAAAAATTGGTGCACAAATTGATGATGATAGATTGTTAAGATTTGGGTGTGACATTAGCGGCTTGTTCTTCCATTACTCTTGTTGAAAACTACACAGATTTATATATTCTATTATTATTTTTAGAATATGATTGTTTTTCAGTGTATATGTAATATCCCGAATGTTTATGAGTTAGTAAATCATGATATTAAATTATTATGATGATTGTGACAGACAATGATCCTTAGAAAAGGAAATTGATGGGTTAAATAAAGGATAATACTCAAAGTTTAATTGAGTTGATAAAGGTTATAGAATAAAACCTACAAGAATTCGTTAAGGAAGTGGATTAAATAGGTGATGTAAAACCTATGATATAGTAATGCGTTGAAATAATTCAACGACAAAATTTGGGAGAAGGTTTACGCAAACCGAGTAACAGAGGTTTGATATTTGAGATTCCGAGGACGGAATCCTTATAAGGAGGGAAGGATGTGACAACCCGGAATTTTTGAGATTAATCATAATAAGAATTTAATATAGAATAATTCTTATTATGAGACGTGTCAAGTTCGAATATATATGTGTTATATATATTTATGTGATTTATTTGGTGAGCTTAATATGTATATATATAAATGTGAAATATATACATAGATTCAGAATGAATTAGTTACTAGTTTATTATTGTAACGATCGCGAGTCGTGGGTAGCTTGGTAATTCGAGCTTATGGATATTATTGAATAAAATAGACTTTTATTAATAATATTATGTGTTAAGAGTTTAAAGGTTATATTATAGCCTAGACTATGTGTTGACGATGATTAGTAAGTGTAAAAGTGTTCGTATGAGCTAATTTAGTGGTTTCGAGAAAAATTGCTAGAGTACTATTTATTGGATTAAATAAATAGTTGAAGGATAATATTATTGGACGAGTTATTTATTGTAAAGACGCTAACCCAAAATATGGGTGAGATATATATGTACGTTGATGTATATGATTATGGGGAGTTAATCGGGAAGAGTAGCGATCGCGAATCGTGAATACCCTTGTAATTTGGGTTTATTAATATTATTAAATTGACTAAATATTATTTTTATGTGACGAGTTTTAAGGTTAATTTATAACCTGGATGATGTCAATGTATGAAGTTTTATGCGTTATTGAATCGTAGGAGTGAATAATTGATTTTGCGAAAGATCGCAAAATTACTATTCGCGGGGCACGTTTCCCGATGCACTATTCACGCCATAAAATTTTTGTGTCGTTTTCGATGTTGAATAATTTCATAAATACGTGTACGCGTACGAATAATTTTTCCAAGTGTCTGAAATTTTATTTGAGCTGATACGTGATTTTATCCGTATCCGAAATATATGATATGGGTGTTCCGAATATTTGGACAAATCCCACAATAATTATTTTTATGCATCCCAATATTTTATGGGAGTACCCATTTTAATTTTGGGTAGAGTTATTTACCAATTTTGGTACAAAAGTGGGAGTTTTCGGATATATTTTTGTGCATTTGGGTATTTATTTTGGCTTGTTACTCCAAGAGGGAACCAACTCCCCCATTTTGGACCAATCAAATGAAAGGAGGAGGGAGTCTAGCCGGCAAGCCACATAGAGCAACCCACCCACTCCCATTTTCTCCCTAAATTCCTCCACTCCCCTAAATAATCCACCCATTCCCTTCCTTGGCTAAGTTCAGCAAATATATAAAGAGAGAGATGAAAAATCTGCAGCCAAGATGAAGAAGAGAGAAGAAGGTCACCGGAAAAGTCGCCAAAAAAGGAAGAAAGTCACCGGAAAAAGGAAGGAGGAGGAAGAAGAGAGCGTGGATGGGAAAAGAAGAAGAAGAGGAGGAGCTTCAAGCAACTCTAATAAACTCTAGCTAGCTTCTCTATCATCTATAAGAGATTTACAGAGGTAACATCTCATTAAATCCATTTCGTTTGAGTTTTGGTAAAAGATTTCCCAAAGTTTTTGGTTTTAGAGTTTTTATGCTCATGGGTTAGTTTTCTTGCGATTCTTGTTGGTTTTGTTTGTGTTGGATGGTTATAAATGTTGTTAAAAGGTTATATAGGCCATTAATAACATCAAAGTGAAACAAAAACGCAATAAATCCGTACCTATGCTTAAGGAGGATGAAGAACATGAAGAACAATAGAACTTTGGACATTTGGACGAATTTTAGAGGACATGTAGCTTTGATTTTGTGTTTGTTTAATTGATTTGTTGTTATGGTATTGTACTTCCATGGGTTATGAGTTTAACCCAATTGGAATGGAGTAAAAAGGGATTAAAACAAAGATTTGGTGATGATTTTTGTAAAGAACACCAAGAACACGAAGAACACCAAGAACACGAAAATATAACATGAGTTGATACTTTGGCCTAAGATTTGGCCATGTTAATGTTAATGGATAGCTCTGAATTTTTGATATGTTGTAGCTCTATGTCTTAGGAGTCCATAGAGTCCGAAATGGACCAATTTGAAGGTGTATAGTAGGAGTTATGGTAGTTGGAAGCAAGGTAAGTCTAGAACACTAGAAAATAGAGCATCCGGGAAGCAAAACGAACTGGCCACGAGCTCAGCTACTGGATAGAGCGCCCCGGCGCTGGCCATAGGCCATTTTGAGCGCCCCGGCGCTGGCCACAGACACTAGGCAAAACTGCTTCGACGTCCTTTGGTAAAACGGGCGTAACTTTCTCATACGAACTCGGATTGAGGTGATTCAAGATGATTCAAAAGAGAACGAGTAGATCTACAACTTTCGTTCTTTGAGTTTTTCAATTTGAGATTTGTAGCATGACCTAAATTGGCCATTTATAGGACTAATGAGTAATTAGGGGCAATCGGAGGGTGTCGGGCATGCGCGTATGCACACATAATGCCCCCGACCCTGTAAAATGATGTTCTAAGTTCTAAAACATGGTTATTATGATTTATAGTGATACTTAACATTAACCATTGGGTATTAGACAATTCGAATGGGTGTGCTAAGCGTACGCAATCGCGTGTGACTTGGGCGTTCGAATAGACAAGTGTGGCGTATGGACGTGCAAACGTCGTAACGCCGTAATAAGTGTGTATAACCTTATTTAATATTTTGTTTCTAATAATAATGAAACATGATAGTGTGTTATAAACCAATGTATGAGCATGCTAAGCACATGCGAAGGAGGCGAATTAGGTGTGTGACGTGTAAACGTCGAAACGCCGCGTAAAGTGTTAAAGAACTTAAATAGTGTTTCGATTTAAACAAAACGAACATTATAAGATATGAAGTGGGTTTATAATATAAACCATTATATGAAGACTTTTAGTGGTTAATTGGTATTTTATTGTTAAATAAATTATGTAGGATATTTGAAAGACGAGCCATCATAATTTGGCAAGGAACGCTTAAAGGCAAGTTCTTTCAGTAACTTGTGGACTTGTTTAAATGTATTGACGTACATGATTAAATTACTATGTCTTTCACTAATATCTGGATTATATGCGAACATGATTAAAGTGTGCACAATATGCAACTATGTGACTATATTGTTCTATGTGGAACTTGAATTATTGTACATATACAATTTGAGATGCATGAGGTATGCCATGAGATGCATGATACATATATATTGATGAATTGCATAAGATTTATAATGCATGAGCAAGATGCATAGTATGAGAATCATGATGCATGGATAAAATGCAAACTTATGTGTTACGTGAAGCATGAAATGTGAAAACTGTTAGATCTTGCTGAACCGTCATGCTCATTCTTGCAAAATAAAACTTTTTGCAGATTTTACGATGCAATGCAATTATCTTGATATCGTGATGATAAGGATTAGAGGCGCATGGATACAAGAAGGTTGCTAAATGTTCTTCTATTGTAATTATTTACCTATGATGACGGTATATGATGTACTGGAATTTGTCTATGTAAACCTTGAGTTAGAAATAAAGGTTATCCATTATAGTATTTATGATGTGATTATGTTAGTTACTTGTTATAGTAAACTAGAAGGATGACAATGATGTACAAAGGACATTTTTTTTACGAATGTATAGTTGTTGAATAACTTTGCGTATATTCAGGGATTTAATAAAGTCAGAATCTGAACCTTGCGTTCACATAGGAGATTTTGTAAATGATCATGGTATTTATTCAACCTTGGTCATAAGTGTTTTATTTAAGGTCTTCGTGCCTGGGATTAGATGAGGATATGTTGTTATATTATTGTAATTACATATTTTTAGTAAGCCTATGTTGTATGGGTAGTACCGTGACGTACCGGACACGGGTTCAAGGTAAGACCCGAGTTTCGGGGGCGTTACAGTATATGTCATTTCTAATATCGCTACGATTGGTCTTTTTCTTGATTATATGTTATTTTGCTTAAAAGAATTATAATATTTTTTATTGTACTTATTTCATCTTTTGTAATAGTTACCGCGGCTGCTGGCACGGAGTTAGTCGGAAGTGCTTTATTTCATTTGATTACTCATGCTTATTCGAAAGCGTTCCCATTTCTTGTTAGCCCACGCGCACTTTAGCACAGGGACTCTTTCTACTTATGAATAAGACTGTTCGTCGGGTGGTATCGTATATAAGATATACGACCTGCGTCCTTGGTAAACGGGTGTGCCGTCATCGTGATAAGCAATCAGAGGCAAATCCTCTGGTGCCACTGGCCAATATATTTTAATTTTAATTAAAATTATATATATATATATATATATATATATATATATAAAAACAAATACTATTATAAATGTACAAAAGAGTTAAAGAATGACTCATCAAGCAAGATTGTTGGCAAATTTTTTTTTGGGAATTCACGAGTTTTGGCATACCTTTTTCTTCGTTATAAAAAGTAAAAGAGATCAATAAAAAGATATAATTTTTATTTCAAAACAGAGGTGTTAGAAATTACATATTTTGATTTGATGATGATGAGATAATTTAATGTATATTTGTACCAGTAACTTTTAAAAAAGTCCTTAAATGAGAATTTGATGTATAAGGACTTAAAATAGAAGATCAAACTTATGTATAAGAACTTAGAATAGAAGATCAAACTTGTTAGGTTGATCTATTGAGTTGATTATATGTATAGATGATAGGACTGAATTGATCGTATTGTTAATTGAACGATCGTAAAGCTACTTTGAAAAATCATAAGGTTTAATGAAGATCGCAAAGTCAATAAAGTTATTATAGAGCATTTCGTTCAAGATCGCAGAGTCTGTAGAAGTTCGTAAAGCTAAATCAAGATCATAGAGTCTGCAGAAAAATCATAAAGTCTGTTCTAAGATTGTAAGGCGAAACAAAGATTGCAGAGTTTGCACAAAAATTATAAAGCAGATCGTAAAATGCAGATCGATCCGTAGAGCAAAAAGATTTTGGAGTGGAATAAGCCAAAGGCTCTACGATATCCATGAAACTCTAAGATCAGACAAAGTCGTAGAGTATGTCAGGTATGACATGGGACCGACATTGAGGAACCTTACAGAGTGAAGAACCCGATATATTTGTCGATCATCTTAAGTTCAAATTGAAAATCAGATCGAGTTGTGTTAACAGCTAGTTTGGTGATGTGACATCACCCACGTAGTTGGTACTTGCTGCAGTCAGATGTGACCTATCAGAGCCGAAAGTAAGCTGACACATCGTCCCTAAAAGTCAACATCAGAAGATTTTCTAGGATCAAAGCATTAAATGCACAATGACAACTTTCTAACGAAAAACTCTTGAGGTCGTCTATAAAAGGGCATGTAGATTCAATCAAATATAACAAATCACGGACATCAAGCTGAATTGTTACCCAAACTTCAAGAAAGCTTTACTCTATTGAAAGTTCAATAATAATCTAGAAGAGGGGTTGAATAGATTATTCCTGATTAAAAATTTATCTTAGACCTTTTTGAATTTTTAGTTAATTAATTTGCAGTGTTAGAAATTAATATGCAAGACAGTAAAAATTCAATTATACAATGCACAGAGATTTATCTAGTTCACAATACACATCTTTGGTATGTTGCTACATCTAGTCTCAAGCTCCCCTCTATGACTTGAGATCTTATTACTCCTAGTAATAAATACTCATTCAATAGGCGGAGAAGCCTTTACAAAGTTTTAAAGATCAACTTCTAACTATACACAACTAACTATCTCGGACAACAAACTCTCAACTCTCTCATCAAGCTTAGTTGCACATTTTCTTTGAGTTCAGTTCTATTTTATGATAACGACACCCTCTTCCTCACCTCACAAATACACTAGAGACCCAACTCCCAGCTGACCTCTCTAAGACTTTAGTCTTGGTTAAAGAATTACTCGTCTTTCTCACAGGTACATAAAATTAAACTAACTCTACCCTTTTTTCTTTTTTACAAAAAATTGAGAGAAATATGCTTATAAGGTAAGTAGATAAAATTCAATACAGATATATAAAAATTTAAATAACTTTTATATTTAATACTTCTCAAATAAGCAGATAGCAATTAAAGATCAAATATTTATAAAAGTTTAAAAACTTTTATATTTATGTGAATATACTTCTTATTTATGCATATATTAATTTGTGCTCAGATCAAAAATGCTTCTGTATAAGCCAATATATGAATTTATGTCTAGATTTATAAAGGTTTATTTTTCCTTTAGAAATAAAAAATGTGTTTCTATGTTAAACAGATATAACTTTGATTTCAGATATAAAAGTTTAAATAACTTTTATATTATACAACAAGCATTTTGTGAATCAATGAATTTATGTTCAAATACTTGTGATGACAGATATCAAGTATAATAGACTAATCAATTAAATAATACTTGATATAATAAATAAATCTGTTTAACTAAAAAATATATATAATAATATATTTTATCTATAATGTGAATGTTTTAAATAAAGCCACTTAGGATTTCAAAGATCGTTCAAGTGATATTCTTGTTTAAGGAATATCTCAAAATCTCGGTATCTAAGTATTGACCAAATTTAAAGTTTTACAATTAATATTTATATAAATATTTTTGATAGACCGCTTAGAATTTTAAAAAGCGTTCGAATGATTTCCCTTTTTACCAAATCTCAATATCTAAGTACTGATCTATTTTACGATATTTATATAAATAAATTATATCAGTAAAAGACCACTTAGGATTTTAAAGACCGTTCGAATGATATTCTTGTTTAAAGAATATCTTCAAATTTTGGTATCTAAGTTTTGACTTTTATTTGATATGAATAGATGAAATATATTATATATAAATGTGTATAACAATTTATATTTGTATATTGATAATTATAGATAAATATGAGATAATGTAATAACTCAATTCAATAACTTATCTCAAATATTTTGACCAATTTTTTCTTCTTTAAAAGATCAGAACTTTGAGTAGAAGAGAGATAAAGTTTCTTTGGAGAGAGAGTATGTGGGCAAGGAGAGAGTAAACTTTTCTTTTCTTGTAAATTGGCAAGTTTAGAATGAAATAATAAGCTTCCTATTTATAAAATTTTTGAGCCAGGGGTATATTGGTAATTCAAAATTTTATTTTGAAAACCAACGACTCGAATTGCTTTGTTTTGAAAAAGGAAGGCTCGAATTACTCAAGGAGCACACAGATTGGCCAAGGAAGCATGCTGACAATTTTCAAATCTTAGCCCATCAGATACCAATTTTTAAAAGCATGTTGGCTACCCACTTTCCAACACATATTAAATTCACCAAAGTTAGCACATGGCAAATCCTTTCAAATTTTTAATTGCCGAGCATGTATTCGGTCAAAAGGTGGAGGTTGTTTAAGGTGCTATTTGTTTACATCTGATTGCCTCTTAATGGACAACCTCTTATTCGCTAAGAGGCATGATGTTGTTTGTTTTTTTTACCTCTGAATATCTCTTAATCGTTAAGACATAAGATGAAATCTTAATAATTAAGAGGTAGGTCACCTCTTAATGAAATTTTTTTGATAAATTTTTTTATATAAATATATTCAACAATATTATTCACTTATTTTTATTAAATTGAATTTTTAAAATTATTAAATAAATTTTTACCCTTTAAAATGGTAAAATAGTGTCATTAAGAAACAACTTACTTTTTAGTTATCAAACAGTTTTTTAGATTCAGACTTCATAACCATTTAGATGATCTAATTTATTAAGACATCATAATCATTCAGATCTTAATTATCATTTTTATCAAACACAACCTAAGCCTTAACTTTTTCTCTCTCCAGTAAATTCATGTGCATATACGTATATGCATAATAAAAGCTCCATCACATATAGCAAAAGGAATTAATTCCTTAAGTTTCAAGAATTCCCAACAAGCTATGATTAATTAAATATTCCAAGCTCCATTTTTGGATAAAGCAAAAAGGCTAAAGCCTTTTATTTCCTTTGTATTCTTATATTAAAAAATAGCTTTAATATATATATATATATATATATATATAATATTATTTTAAAAGCTTTGGTGAAAAAAATTATTTGAGAATAATAGGAGTTCTCCTTATCTTAGGAAATACTACTTTGTGAATTAATCTCTTTAAGATTTGATATTAAATTATCAAGGTCAAGAAAATATTAATTCAATTTAGAAAATATTTTTGGTCAAAGTAAATAAGATGATTAAAAACAATTATAATATATAAATCATATGGTGAAGATTCTACCATTTTAATTAACCTATTTACTAATTATTGCTATCATCAAAATATTCCTAAAAGTTGGAGATCCATTATCTACGAAAAAAGAACAACTTATTCTGTTACTAAGTTCTTTAGAAGCTGAGCTAAACGCCACTTAGTAGTACATCAGAAATCACCACATCTCTTGTAATTCGCTGGTCTTAGTTACCTCTAGTTACCAAGTCTAAGTGACTTGAAAAGTTTTAGTGAATTGGTCTTAGTGACCCTTTGTCAAGTCTGAGTGACTTAAATGAATCTTAGTGATTCATTGTAATAGATCTTAGTGATCATCTCCTGCATCCTTAGTGAATTTCCTACTCCTAGAGTAGAAGAGTGGACTAAGAGTCATTTATACTTTGAACCACTTAAAATTTACTGTGTCATTTACTTTCCTGCATTTATATTTGTGCAGTTATATTTCATATTTGTTTGTGACTTAATTCCATGAGAACTAAATTCAAAACTAAGATTTCTTTAAATCTGTGAAGGGGTTTTTCAACTAATATTCCGTTGTGCTTAATATAATTAATTTAATTAATTATCTTGTAATACATCTTTAAAAAGAAAAAGTTTTAAAGGATCTATTCAACCCTCCTTTTAGATCTCTTAGTGCCTCTGGGAAACAACAAAAATGAATATGAGTATTATATAGATTATAAATTCGATAAGAATTGCGTGTATAAATTATAAATTAGATAAAGATCATGTGTAAAGTTATTGTTTCACTCCATCCAAAAGCAATATGCTACCTAGGTAATTTAGAATAAAAATCAAGATATTTGTAACCTAATATGACTAATTAATTTTTTTTATCATGACAAATGATAATTATAAAATCTATTCGTAATACCCGAAAAAAATAAAAATACATAAATAAATAATAATTTTTTTAAAAAAAACATATTGATTGGACTCTGTCTTTTATTTGTGTCAAACTAATCATTTAATTGTTGTGAGCTAATAAGTATTAATAAATGATGGATAAATTAATTTGATAAAATTGAGTCTTAAAATTAATTGGGTCTATTTATATTTGTGTAATATTAAAATCCTATTAAAATTAGGATAAATAATAAAACATAAATAAATAAGTAAAACCTAATTTTACTGGGTATTAGTTTGATACGTAATCGAGAAAAAGAGAGGAAGCGACAGCAAGAACAGAAAGAAGAAGAAGGAGATTCATTTAACAAAGGTAAGATAAAACTCTTAAATCAGCTATAAAGATTATATATGTATATATGTGTAAAGCTGTAAAGCTTTTGTCTCTCTATCTCTATATATACATATATGTATATGAATTTTCTTAATGTGTGTCCTAAGGGCACACACTATACACAGGAATCGAGAGAATATTTTATTGATTTCTGTACATATTCCCTTGATCTGTGTGTAAACGCAGAAATCAAAGGAATATGCACAATAATCAAGTAATATTCTCTCGATTCCTGTGTATGGTGTGTGCCCTTAGGGCACACATTAAAAGGACCCTATGTATATATATATGTGTATATATATATATGTCTATATATATATATATATACACACACACATATATATATATATATCAGATGTGGGGATGTTGTTAATGGAATAGGTTTTAGTGTTATTGATTGTACTAATAATATTATGTAATAAATATATTATAATATATGTATTCTAATGATTAGATATAATAATATTCTGGGAACTTGAAATTTATTGTATAATATGCTTTTTGGAAGTTGTTGTTATCATAGGAATTGGTTTTAAGCATGTAAAATTATTGAGCTATTCTACGGCGACCGGGGTCAGCGACCCTTTTGGGCGACCGGCTAACTTTTGTTTTTTTTTTCTGTACAACACTGTTTTGTATATGTATCCAAATTACACCTAAATCACTTTTTTTTTGTAAAAATTTTAGTTCCAATAAATCATAAAAAAAATTTGGAAGTGAAAACAAAAAATAATAAAAAAATAATAAAAAATTAGTCGGTCGCCAAAAGGGTCGCCCAAGAATTACTGAAAATTATTTGGTTAATTGGCTTTAACTTGGACATATGATTTTGTCCAACAATAAGTGAGCTTCAGGAACATTGTTAAATAATAATGTATAATAATAATAATAAGGTAATTGAGCTGGCTAATTAAAATATGGCAGTAGTAATAGTGAGATGTTTATATATGAAGTTGGAAGTTTAGCAAAATTATAAAAGTTAATTATTGTTAAATTTAATATTATGTAACTCTTTAAATTTAAATTTATAAATTATTTATTCTTTTTGATTAGTTTGGACGGAAGGAATTTAACAAGTCGTATTTGGAATATGAATTTTGGGTATTACATTACTTGTTTCATGTACGGATTCCGTACTTATTCAGCGATACTCTTGTTAAATTTAATTAATTCGTTTCGTTTCTCGTTTTAAATTTGGCTATTATTTCACATAATTGTTCCATGTGAAATTAATATGATAGTTTCATGTTGGCGTTAATACATAGAACTCGTATTTGTACTCTTTGAACTAGTTAATCATGTCTAGTATTTATTTTGATATTTGTAGAAATGTTCATGTCAATATGTTTTGGAGACTTTATTCATTTGTATCCTTCTTCGTATATTTTCGTTCACATTCAGCAGTTGTTTTGATCGTTGGTATATTGTGATAGTTAAGTATGTTCGTATTTGAAACAATTCGATATCATTTGGAGATAGTCATGTAAACCTTGTGATTTGAACCGTTTTTGACTTACATTTTGTAGTTTGTTCCTTAGGGTATACTTGAGCTAACCACCTATGGGGGTACCACAAGCATGTCCTCTCAACACCAGGGCATGACACCTTCCGTGGTGGTGTGATCAGTCCACAACGTATCCTTTTGTATGCTCTAGGTGTGAGCTTTACTCATTTGATATGCTTGTTCAGGATACGTATGGGTCAACCTAGTATTTGATTTGATTTGATTTATTTGGCGGATTAGTAACGTATGTGTCGTGCGAACTATCATGTTTGATTTGCATACATCATGGTATTGATGTATTTTGTTAGTCTCTGACTATTTGTATTTGAGCTCAATATGAAATTGTTATCTTATAAACATTTGATTAAGCCTTATTCTGTTTAGGATCTTTTTGACTATTGTTGTCCTTTCGACAATGTTCATCATTTGTACCTGGTCTTACTAATTTTGATATATTCATAATTCGTTCGTTCATTCGTCTTTTTTGGTTACATTATTATGGTATATTTGTGCATCTTTACATCCATACTGAGCAATTGGCTCACGCTGTGTTCTTTTTTCGACAGGTAATCAGCGGTGATCAGAATTTGTGGGATGAGTGCTACATTTGATCCAAATAAGTAGATTAGTTTTAAGACTATTATCGGACTTGGATTTTTTAATATTTTATAAATGGATGATTTGGGTCTATTTTGGCATTCATCTTTAGAAGTAGAGATTGTGTTAATGCACATATCTTTCTATTTAAATTGGCGTTTATAACGGTTGGTCTATTTAGAAATATTTTGAGATTTATTACAAAAATCTATTTATTATGTTTTGTGTGTGACATTCCTTCTCCTTTGAGAATGAGGGCATTACACTATTAATATAATACAAATGCATTGACAATCTCATAAATTACCTGCGTAACATGATAGCATTGAATGGTGTAAAATAATAATTTTATTGATAGTCTCTATATAATTTCTTCTCTATTAAATAATACTAAAATCATAATTGAAACATATAAGATCAAACACTTTTAACTTTAGAATTTTTGATAAAAACTATTTTTAGTAAGAAAAATTAATTTAATGGTTAGCTATACAATTGCAAAAAGTATTTTTAAAAAATTAAATTAAAAATTAAAAGTGTGTAGTATGGATTTTAAACCTTTTTCACCAAAAACAAAATTTTCTACTTTTTTGGAAATTTTTTTAACCGAACTTTCTACCAACTATTTAAAGCCTTTTTACTCCTAAATATGGTGTAAAAGCCGCAAACTTTAGTACACAAATCCGTGTCCATTTACTTCGGAACGAAGCGAGACAGAAATACGTGTAAGCGTTATACCAACGCTAACCGGAAACAGGTAATTACCAGTCACATCTCTCTATCCTCAACATATATAAACCAATAACCAACCCAATAATCCAATTTTCCATTTTCTCTCTCCAGAATCATAACTTAACAAACTTTCCAATCATCAGAATTCAATTACTTTTCTCAGCTTCACCATTTTCGCTTGATCCAAACAGTCTCTGATCATGGGCGGCTCTCAAAGTCGTGAAGGTCTAGATCTCTCCGATTCCGATGATTACGAATCCAACAGCGAAGAAGAACAACAGGAACACTACGAAGATGCCGCTGAACAAGAAATCAAACCCTCGATTTCCAACCCCTCATCGAGTAGCAAAACCCTAGACGATCTAGATGCGAAACTCAAAGCTTTAAAGCTAAAGTACCCTTCTACCCAAAATCCCAATTTGAAGAATGCGGTCAAGCTTTACCTTCACATCGGTGGCAACACTCCCAAAGCCAAATGGATCGTTTCTGAAAAAGTAACTTCTTATAAATTTGTTAAAACCTCCAGAATTGAAGTGGGAGAAGATGATGAGGAAGATGAATCGTATAGAGGAAGTGATGGTTTTTGGGTTTTGAAAGTGGGTTCTAAGATTCGAGCTAGGGTTTCGACTGATTTGCAATTAAAAATGTTTGGTGATCAGCGTCGTGTTGATTTTGTGCAAAATGGGGTTTGGGCGCTGAAGTTTTTTGGTGATGAAGAGTATAGGAGCTTTGTGACTAAGTTTCAGGATTGTCTGTTTGAAAATGTGTATGGATTGAAAGCTAGCGAAGAGAATAAATTGAAGGTTTATGGGAAGGAGTTTCTTGGGTGGGTTAAGCCGGAGGCTGCTGATGATTCGATGTGGGAGGATGCTGATGATGGAGTGTGGAAGAGTCCGGCAAATAAGACGCCGGTGAGGGATAGTCAGGATTTGTTGGAGGAGTTTGAGGAGGCGGCAACAGGGGGTGGAATACAGAGTTTGGCATTAGGGGCGTTGGATAATAGTTTTTTAGTTAGTGATTCAGGCGTTCAGGTTGTGAAGAATTTTAGTCATGGAATACATGGGAAAGGTGTTTATGTGAAGCTTGATAATGGGGGTAAAAGGGGAAGAGGTAGTTCTAGTTTAGGGGATTCAAATTCAACCCCGAAGAAGGCCCTTTTGACGAGGGGTGAGACTAATATGTTACTAATGAGTCCATTGAAAGAGGGGAAGCCACATTCAACTGGGTTGAGCCAATTGGATATTGAGACGGGGAAGATTGTTACAGAATGGAAGTTTGAAAAGGACGGGACTGATCTTACTATGAGGGATATTACAAATGACACAAAGGGGTCACAGTTGGATCCTTCTGAGTCTACATTTTTGGGGTTGGATGATAATAGGTTGTGTCAGTGGGATATGCGCGATAGGATGGGAATGGTTCAGAATATTGCAAATGCTAATTCCCCTGTGTTGCATTGGACTCAGGGACATCAGTTCTCTAGAGGGACAAATTTTCAGTGT
Organism: Aralia elata; assembly: GCA_034770075.1. Taxonomy (NCBI): domain Eukaryota; kingdom Viridiplantae; phylum Streptophyta; class Magnoliopsida; order Apiales; family Araliaceae; genus Aralia; species Aralia elata. The sequence continues at coordinate 84,037,042 of CM068383.1, forward strand.
TTTGCATCGGCTGGTGATGGTTCAATTGTCGTTGGATCACTTGATGGGAAGATTAGGTTGTATTCAAAGACTTCTATGAGGCAGGCCAAAACTGCTTTTCCAGGCCTTGGATCGCCTATTACACATGTTGATGTTACATACGATGGAAAATGGGTGTTGGGCACCACTGACACATATTTGATCCTTATCTGCACCTTATTTACTGACAAAGATGGAAAGACAAAAACTGGATTTAGTGGTCGAATGGGTAATAAGATTCCAGCTCCAAGACTGCTGAAGCTGACTCCTGTGGATTCACATATGGCTGGAGTGAACAATAAGTTTCATGGAGGTCAATTTTCTTGGGTAAGCAACTTATTCCTTATATAAGTCTTTTGTCTTCATTGTTTTTGACTGTAACTTGTTCAATTACATTTGAAATTTTGAATCATCAATATAAAGAAAGTGTATATTTTACTGGTTTATTATCTATTTTATTCACCATCCGTAAGGACTGTAACGATTCATGAATGACCTTTTAAAATAAAAATTACATGTTCCCAACGATGTTGGATTATATCTTGAAAACTAGCATATATACGGTGAAAGTAGCATTTTACATATATGCATTGTCCATGTTTAATGATGCACAAATGACATTTCTATACAGGAAAATGTAATGGTTGCTTACTATATTTCAGTATGTCTTAAAACTAGCATATTTATGGTGCAATTGACATTGTACTGATGTTAAAAAAATTCATATTATATGTATGTCCTCAAAAAGTATTGTTGCTGTAACAAATGTGCCGTTTCTTGCCATGCTAGTTATTTCTATATGAACTATGCAGTGAGAAATGAGGATCTACTCTTAAGGACATTGTTTTGAACATGATAATTGTTCTAAATAACAAAATAACAAAAACAAAGTAAAAATAAAAACTTATATTATGCCTGACAAAATTTTAACTGGTAATATTTTCATAGCAAGTAGAATGATATTTATTAGTTAGTACTTTCTTAACCATATCATGTTTATTTACTCAATCCAAGTGTTTGTATTAGTGGTGGACATGACCTAATCTTCAGTTCTTGCATTTGTCTTTGTTCATGCATTATGATTGTTTAGTTTTTTACTTTTATTCTTTTTATGATTACATGATTCGAGAACATTTCATAATAGATTTTCTGTGTCTGAAACAAATTAAGAAAACACTTGGGGTCTTATTTTTTTTCCTTTTACCTAAAAAAAGCGCATCCCTACTTTGCATATTATTACCAAAATAACTAGGCAACTTTATGCGTTGATAGCTATTTGGTTTAATGGGATGCTGTTTTTGAAATTGGATGTAAATGAACTCGCTTGATCTAGAAGTTACTTTTCTGTGCCTGCTTGAAAGTTTTGGTTTCTTACGTCAGCACACTGTATCGTCTAAACCATGACTGTCGCACTTACTGTCTTACTGTATATGGAGTATTATTATATTCTATGTTACACGGACTCGGATGGAATGTCCGGTTGGACACAGTATTTTGACGAGTCCGACTTGGGTACTCAATTTTGCCAATTATTTGCACTAAAATGAAGTGTCTAGTACCCAGACCCCTTTCGTGTGTCAAGTGTCGGACACTAGTACTTTAGGGTAAAGTGAAGAGTCCGTGTAACACAATATTAGCTTTTCTATATAGCAAGTTCCCGTGCTTGAAGCCTGCTGTCCCTTCCCGCATTATTTGGACAATCATATTTGTTGGAAGCTATTCACTCTGTAAACAGTTAGATGTATTATTGCCCATTGTTAGAACCTATAGTACCTTCTCCTATGATATAGAAGATGTTTAGGATTCTGCAATATGAATTCTTTCGCCTCCATCACCAATTTCCGAGTTCATATGTTTGCCTTTTGACTTGTCCAAAAAAAAAAGTGTTCGTCTTCTGAAGCCTGTCTAGGTTCAATAAATATTTTGGATTATAAACGAAGTCTAGTATTGTGAAGTAATTACCAGATATGGTGGATCCGGTCCCAAGCCTGTGTTGTTTTTCAGTTCTTATTTGATTGTTAATTCTCTGGATTATTGTCTCACTTATTCCATCATTGTCCAGGTCACAGAAGATGGGAAACAAGAGCGCCATCTGGTGGCAACAGTAGGCAAGTTCAGCGTGATATGGAACTTCCAGCAGGTGAAGAATAGCGCCCACGAGTGCTATCAGAATCAACAAGGCCTTAAGAGCTGCTATTGTTATAAGATTGTGTTGAAGGACGAGTCGATTGTTGAAAGTCGATTCATGCATGACAAGTTTGCTGTTAACAACTCTCCTGAAGCTCCACTGGTAGTGGCAACGCCAATGAAAATTACTTCTTTCAGCATGTCTGGAAGGCGATAGTGCTGTTAAAACTATCATATACTTGCGTGAATGCTTTTGTTTTTTCACCCCCCCTAGTTTGCGTGTGAACAGCTTTGTTAGTTTTAGCTGTATTGTTTTATTTGTTCTCCTTTGTAGGCGAGGTTTCTTTGTATTTACATCAACTCTTGTTCAGGTGTCTACTTATTACTTGGTTTCTAGTAAAAGATGAAAGTAGTTCCATTTGTGTGCGTGGTATTGTGTTTATTAATACTGAATGTCACAAGAATGTAAGATAATGGATTCAACCGCTATGAGTGAGTTTATCAATTCTTGAGCTGTGTTTTGAATTAACTATGTCTTGAAATGTGTAACAGCTACATGATTTCAACAGAAAAATTAAGACTATTGTGCTGGTGGACATTTCAGGCCTTGAGAGTTAATTTCAAACTTGAATACGGATTGATCCCTGCATGATTTAACTTCTAACAGTTGCCGTAGCTTGGATCTGGTCTAATTTTACAAAAGTCCAGCTTCAATAACACTCCCTCAGGCCTCAATTCCGTTCCGCAATAAGCATCCATTTGTATATAAGAGAGACCAGCATAAAATGAACAAACTTAAGGACACTGTGTAATTTTACACGCTTACAAATAAAAAGATGACTTCTTTGTGGAAACAAATTTCTTTTTGACAAATGAGACTCTTTTTGTAAAACTATACTTGAGGACATTGTATTTTTATACGCTAGCAAATGAAAAAATGACTCTTTTGCGGTAACAAATTTATGTGGACATTGTGTAATTTCATACGCTTGCAAATAAAAAGATGACTCTTTTGTGGAAACAAATTTCTTTTCGACAAATGAGACTCTTTTTGTCAAAAACAAAAGAAAAAAAATAAAAAATAAAAAATAAAAAATAAAAAAGATAGACAAAGACGCGCCAGGTAGGGGTCGAACCTACGACTTTCTGCTTAGGAAACAGACGCTCTATCCACTGAGCTACAGGCGCTTAATGTAATTTAACATCCACTATTTAGCTAGAGTCCCTTTATGTAAGTTAGTAATATCTACTGACCTAAATGGATGTTTGTGGGGATTGAGGAACTACTAGTAGAATTACTGGGTCATCTGTTGAGAATTAAATCTGGGTTTATTCGGGAGTGATCGCGTCCATAAGATTAGGGATGCTAGCTCACTCTCTCCGGAGTGGAAAACGTTGTTTGGTAAATGGTGCACGTAAGATGTTCGATAAAATGCCACACCATACAGATTTCTAGCACGCATTTGGCAACCGTTCAGGTAACCAGGTCCAGTCACATTGAACCTCCTTTCCTAAGTTTCTGCTTTTAATGCAATTACATTACCATGCGTAGCATGAATCTTCATTAAGTTTATAGTATAAAATTTAGTATTTACCCAAATGAGGGTCCAAACTTTCTTTTTACTATGTATGAAAATGAGAGTTTTTACCCACAAAATCTTTAATCATGCTGAAATTAAATTTGACATTAAAAATAAAATAAATAAATAAATAAATAAACTTTATGAGGTAGACTCCCATTATATATAATGTATGTAGTTGCAAAATATGCTCTAAAGGGGGAAGGCTTGGTCAAAAGCACAATCATCTCTATCTTCTTGCACAACCCTCTACGTGTCAAACTCTCTTGACCAATGTCCAATGCTTCTTTCTCGTTCCCCTCCTCTCTCCAACAAACGGAAACATCCCAATTCATCCAACAGAAACAATGTGTTTCTCCTTCTTCCTCCTATGGCTTTTTAGCATTCCACTCTCTGTCCATGCCACCCCTGAACCAAGAGGTAACACTTAGTTGTCTCTACATATCTCCATACGTGTTTTATACGTATGCATGCAAACGTATATTAATTCCTCCCGTCCCAAATGAGTTTCATGTTTTAAAAATGTGTATTACATGTTAAGATGTGCCAACAACATATTTAGATATTAAAATGTATGAGAAAATACAATCTTTAATTGTGCAATGGCAGATGACATTCAATTTGGGCCGGAGGGACTATTAGCTTATGTGCATGCTCCATATCGTTGTTTCTCATGGGCATATTAATGCAGGTTTCTTGATAAACTGTGGCTCAACGAAGGCTGTAGAAGAAAATGGCCTGAAATATGTTCCTGACCAAAGCTACATTTCAGTTGGAAACATTACCTCCATTAAAGAACCTGGTGTATTGCCTATATTGACCACATTAAGGTATTTTCCAGACACTGCAGCTCGAAAATATTGTTACAATTTTCAGGTAATCAAAGGAGGGAAATTTCTCATAAAAACCACATATTACTATGGAGGTTTCGATGAAGGGGAAGAACCGCCAGTGTTTGATCAGGTCATTGATGGAACTCTTTGGAGCACTGTTAATACCACAGAGGATTATGCCAACGGGCTTAGCTCCTATTATGAGATCATTGTGACTGCTCATGCAAAGTCATTAAGCGTGTGCTTGGCGAGGAATGGACACACGGTTTCAAGCCCATTTATCTCAGCTCTTGAGGTGCAGCATCTCGATAAGTCCCTGTACAATTCTACTGATTTTGATAGACATGCATTATGTACGGTTGCTCGGACTGCCTTTGCCTCTGGTGCAGATATCATTAGGTATGAAAACTTGCTAATGATTGTTTCACTTTCCTATTGTTTTTACCATTATTTATCATTAATTAGTTCATGATCATGACTTTACTATAACTCTATAAGAAGTTGCCTTGAGTTCTATAAACAGAAATGTTCTAAAGGAAAAGCAATATTATTTATGTTCTATTGAATGAAAATTGTTCGAATACGTAGCAGAAAACAAGGAATTTTTTGAAAGGATAACCATCACACAACTTAATGACTGAGTGACAACCAATTTTAGTTTCATGCCAAATTGGTAAGGCATAGCATAATTATGCAGAAGCTTAATCTGATTTCTGTACTCTTTTTTTTACTACGACTTGTAAAAACTTTTTCTAAGCATCTTATCTCACTTTGCTACTAAAACTATTCTTGCGTAACAGATATACAGTTCATAGATATTGAAACATTATCGTAAAAAGTCCTAATTAAAGAGAGGCATTGGATCATATAATGTATGTAGAAACTAGGCTCCTAGCACCATGAGTTTCGCATTGGTTTTTTATTAGGCAAAGCTAGTATGCAAACTATTCTTTAAATCACCAGTTGCGTAATCAGGGGTCAGGTAATCAGATTGGGGGTTAATGAAGAACATTAAAATTCAAATCCTGGTTGGACTATTATTTTAATTTCTTTATCAATAAAAGGCAGCTAGATTGGTTTCTGATGGTAATTATCGAAAAATTGACTAGTTATCCAGATGATCCATACAACCGGTTCTGGCAACCTTTCATGGATGAAAATAATGTTGAGAAAAGCCACGTCAACATTACTCCTTCTGAGTTTTGGAACAATCCACCAGCAAAGGTATTCGGAGCAGCAATCACAGCAAGCCGAGGGAATACTCTCACAGTCAGGTGGACTCCATTTTCATTGCCTAGCAGTCATTACTATATTGCACTTTACTTCCAAGACACCCGAACCCCAGGTCCATTAAACTGGAGAGTTTTCAATGTCAGTATAAATGGTGAAAACTTTTACACCAACCTTAATGTCACCACTAGAGGTGTAACTGTTTATGGAACAGAATGGCCTGTCCATGGCCAGATAGAGATTTCCATGACTCCCAAGAGTGACATGTCAGTTGGCCCTCTAATCAACGCAGGGGAGATCTTTCAGATTCTGCCTCTTAGAGGAAGGACTCTCACTAGAGATGGTACCTCCATTTGATGGTGAATTTACCTTTGTCTACACATACTTAAAATTGGGTTTTTCTTTTTTCTTGTAATTTTATTAAATTTGGTTGTGTAACAGTGTTGGTGATGGAAGAGTTGGCAAGAAGCCTTGATAACCCACCTCCTGATTGGAGTGGAGATCCATGTCTACCTAAACAGTATTCATGGACTGGAGTTACATGCTCTGGAGGAAAAAATGTTCGGATTCTCACCCTGTAAGTTTCATTTGAAATTCATATAATATGAGCCACGGTGTAGAAACACCATCACAGCCATCACCTATATCTATAAGACCCATCTACTTCGAAAGTGTACATGCATAGAGCGGATGTAGCTGCATATATGATGAAAATATACTTTGTAGTCCTAAACATGTCAACTGTTGTAAATAATTATTACTCTAAAAAGTAAGATTGTGAAACATTACTCGTATATGACTCGATTTGATGTTTCTTAACATTTATTTTTCCATATATGAAGCAATCTAACAAATCATGGGCTTTCGGGGACACTGCCCAAAGACATAGCCAAGTTAACTGCCATTTCCAGTATGTAAGTTGTTTTAGGCCGGTTGATCATGCTAATAGGTGTAGACTCGATTCATTTAATGTGATACTCCTAAAATATTAACATTAAACTGGAGGTTTTTTTGTAATTATTATTTACAGTTGGCTGGGTGGTAATAAGCTTTCAGGAACAATTCCAGATATTAGCTCAATGAAGGCCCTGGAGTCCTTGTAAGTTGCTGCAAATATCTTTCATTTTACAGCTTTTCACCATTGTTGTTTAAGCTTTACTTAATTAGTACTTCTTCTTGATCTGAAAAAAGGCATTTGGACAACAACCAATTCGAAGGACCATTCCCTCAATCGCTGGCCCAACTTCCAAATCTTCATGAACTGTATGTTTCTGCAACCAAGAAAAGATATTTAGACTTTGGAAATTTAATTGCTTATAGTTTTAGGTTTAGCATGATCAATGACTCTCTTTTTCTTTTCTTTTTTCCATGAACAGATTTCTCCAAAACAACAAACTGACTGGCAGTATTCCAAACAGCCTAACAAACAGAAAGGATATATACCTTCAGTAAGGACAATACTCCTTTTTGATGTAGATTCTGCAAAAAAAAAAAAAAAAATTATTTCAATGTCCAAAGCACTAATGTATTCTTCTTTTAATGCTGTCAAGTTTGAACTAATGATGAATTTGTGCTATAGGGTCTCTGGAAATAACCTGCTAAAGAATATTTGAGGAGAAACTGGACAGGTTTAGATCTGGAGTTGGCCAACCAAGTTGAATGATCACCACAAGAGGGTTGGAAGAGAGAAATCAGTTTTGCCTTTATGGAAATCAGCCATAGACTATATATTCATTTTATCCCTCCCTCTTACAATGCAATTATTACCTTTTTAACATCAAAATTGTACATCAACTGTCAAAAGAAGAAGAAAAATATGTGCCTAATATTTTACAAAAATCTGACATATTTTTTGTGCAACTCACTTGTTTTTTGATGAAGAAACTTAATCTAGTTCAGAATTAAAGACATGTTTATGCAATTATGTGTTGCATTTAATCATATTTCCACAATAAGAACCAAAGAAGTAACCAATTCATTTTCATTCTATATGCAAGTTATTTATTCTCCTTTTGGTTAATGAATTTTCAAAGGGAAAGGAAAAAGGAAAAGAAGATACCACAAATTTTACTTTTCCTTTTCTGGCCCTAAAAACATGATGCAAAAGAAATTAGAAGCTAGGCTAATGAACAAGTATGATCCTCCTTTGACCATATAACACAAGTTTTCTTATTATTATTATTTTATTTTCATTTTAACGTATAGTAAGGATTTTAATGACACACTTAAATATAATAATTTTAATACTTTTCCCTTATTATATAAATTATTCAGCAAAATTGTAATATCTCAATTTTTTAATAATGTAAGTAATTTTTTAAAAAAGAAAATAAGTGCTTAGTGGTTAACAACAATAATAATTAATAAATAATAAAGTTAATTGAGTAGTTACTTTTATATAGATAATTATAACATAAGATAACAATAACTAATTATTGTGATATTGATCTTTTTGAATTTCAAAAAGATTCATATCCTAACAATTAGTTATCGTGCAGATTAAAAAGAAAAAGACAAAGAATTATTGTTATAATAAATAAGACAACACAATTAAAACGTATAAAAGATTAAAATTATTCAAGACTAACTACGTTGAGAGAAAGAAGAAGAGAAAATAGAGAAAGATGGGTGGAGAATGATTTGAAGATAGAAACTTGAAATTTAGTAAGATCTCTTCATTTTCTTCTTTAATTTTGATGGTAAATATTGATTTGGTATTTTGGATCTTTAGAGATTTTTCTTGGAAAATTTGAAAATGAAAATCAATAAAAATTAGCAAAGGAAAGAACTCTATTGAAGGTAAGAAAGTTAAATATGAAAATTTATTTTTTTACTTTTTTGGCAGCCCGTTGCGTGTAGTCGATAACTCTTAATCCGACCGTTGGACCGTTCTCAATTTTGGATATGTTGTAGTTCTATAAGCTGGGAACATGTCCACCAATTTTGAACCGCTGAAGTTAAGTATTTTATTTGTTATGAAATTTAAGAGATTGCTGATTTGGATTTTTCGCAACAGATTTTATGCAATTTGTACTAATGTTCAAAAATTGATAATTTAGTGGTTTTATGTCCAATTTGGGTGATTCTTGATGCTAAATTGGAGCCCTTGAAGTCTAGTTTCTGTTTATGATTTTAGATTTAGAAAATAAATTCAATATGAGTGAGTTTTGGCATAAATAATGACATGAGGTCTTGATGACATTTAGACAAATTTGGAGGGATTGAAGATTTATGATTTATGATTAATTAATAAAACTCTGATTATGCAGAGGAATATTACGAGGTGAAGTGGTACTTGATTCTCTGATTGAGACGATGTTTTGTATCACATGATTGATCTTTTGGGTACTTGTAGTGTAAGTGGTTTTTCAAATTATTTAGTATTTTTAAATTATCGTTTGTTTTTATATGCCTCAATAATTACTCGGATGCCTAAATGTACTGTTTCAAAGTTTGTTATTTTAAGGCTTCCATTTGAATGAAAATGTTATTCTTTTGTTTTAAAATTCGGATCAAATATTGAAAGTGAATTTTGATTTAGAAAATAAAATTATATGATTTTGAAATGTGTAAAAAAAGAAATATAGTTTAAAACATAGATAATATTGAGAAAACATTTTTGAAATACTCGACTATGTATAGAACCCGTTAGTATTTACGCTTAGTTTTGGAGCTAATATAAGACCTACTAAGGCACATCCCTTTTAGATACCCTTCGGGGAGCATGCATTTTATAGATAATTTAGTAGGGTGTGTGATCATTGACATTATCGAACTTTTGGGCCGTGTTATAAGGCTATTGTAATTTTAGTCACTAGGATTGTGGATTGAAAGATATATATTGAATGCATTGAAATCGTGTTTAAACACAAACTCACTTTGTTATTATTTGTTTTAGTTTTGAAAGTATACTTACTATTGTTATCGAACAAAGAGTCATTTCGAAAAAGTGTTTTGCAAATTGTACTTGATCCGTTTAGATAGGAAAGATTACTACTTGTTGGGCTTCATCACTCACCCCTTATAATATTACAAGTTACTTTATTTCGAGAGCTAGGACGTTATGGGTCAAGTTAAGGATAAACATGAGATGACTAATTTAAGTTACGATATAGTATTGTGGTCTGATTTTTGTTGGACTTTGATTTAAAGGAGTTGCACCTCCGTTTGTATTATTTTAAGCTCAAGACTTTTGCTCATTCGATGAAATATTTATTGAGTTTTTTTGATAATTTCATTATTTATTTTATTTTGTAAATGTTTGGAACTGCACTATTAGATTTTAGTCGCCTTGCGAACCTTTGGGCTTAAGGCATATACCACTTCAGACTTGTAGTAGGTTCGGGGTGTTACAAAAATTATATCTTATTTTATCCTAAGCAAACCTCAAAATGCTCAATAAAAATATTTGAAAAAAAAATCAAAGAAAACTTTCGGTTTCTCTAGGGACTATCTTACAATACCATGATACTACAATACTCGATTTCAAATAATTTTGTGATTAAGTAATTTTTGGCGTTTTAGGATTTAAATTGAAAATAATTCAGTAATTATGTGGTGAAGAATCAAAATAATAATAATAATAATAATAATAATAATAATATTAATAAAATAAAATTCTAAGCCTAAGCCCAGATCAACTAGACAGTAAAAGCCCTTTGTATGTGTAAATTAAAGTCTCCAAAGCCCAAAAAGAACATATATAGTAGGACTAGTTACTTAGCACCTGCGCATTTTAGAATCCGAACCCAAGTATAGGGGTAAAAATCGATCTGGCTAGCTCGGTACTCGATTCAGATTCGACCCGAAAATATGATTCGAGACTCGGATTCGGTAGGCATCTGAGCCGAATATGAGCCAAGCTCGTTTTTTGGGTTATAATACTGAACTCGAATCTGAGCACAATAACGTTCACTCGTTTCAGGGTTCGAATTTGCCTCTTTCATCTGATCCATACTCGATCTTTACTCGATGAACTCTACTCGTTTAGGGGTTCGATACTTACTTGATCGTTAGTATCTAATAAGGAAGTGGAAAGCAGGAAAGGTTTAGCCATTTGGTTGTTTATTGGTCAGTGTATTATGTATACTTAATTAGACCATGCCTATGAATGAGATGATGGGCATGTAGTGGGATGTATTTCCCAAGATAATGTTTGATAATTGAATGGTCAAGATGTTCTGCCGACATGGTGGAAGGTAGCGGGATGTATTTCCCAAGATAATGCAAAATATTTATGTAGAAAAATGCATTATACTATTTAATATAAATGTTCAGTATATACTTTAATGCATAGCATATTCCACAACCAAATGTGATGCCAAATACCAGTATACCACTAACAAAATCTTAACGTTTACTTAAAAGTCTTTTTTTATATGCTAAATACAGAAGTCTTTTTGTATGTTTTTAATCTTCATCTTCAGTTTGTACAAATATATTCCTTGATCCAAATCTTTTGGGTTGAGGTTCTTTCAAATTTCAATAATAAAATATTTTACATTTCGTTAATAAAAAATTATCCAATGGTGAACAGAATTTCAGGGATTGCTTCTGAAGCTCGTGCTTGTGGGCTACATTTGTCGCAGTAAATGTAATTAAGTTTTAGAAAATTATGTTTATTGTTAATATTTGATAATGCATAACCAGCAAGGAAACTTCAAACTAGCTTGGTGTAAAGTCTGAAAAAAAGATAAGTTTTCTTATCTTTTTTTTATTTTGACATTTTCTTTTGTTTTTTACAAATTAAAAGATAAGTTTTCTAACCCATCCTTTATATGTGCAGGATTAAAGCTTGGACTTTTGCCACTTTGGAGCATGGTTGATTAGTTTATGTAATTCTGTTAGCACTTTGGTTGATTTGCTCAAGCTATTACTGTTGCTCAAATTGATTTGCATACTATGGTCTATGCTCAAGCTACTCACCTACTGTTGCTCAAATTGATTTGCATACTATGCTCATGAATTGCTTCTCAACTTCTGTTTAAAGTTATTGCCTTAATGTAATGATGTTACTAGAAATTGTATCATAATATAATTAATATTGTAAATTTATCATTATAATTTTTGTGACACATGTATTTTTATACATAAATGAAAATGATGTTTTTTTAATCTTTCATTTTTATGTCTCACTTTGGTGTGATTCATCTCAGACTCGAACTAGAATAGAAAGGCTCGTGAATTACTCGTTGTGAAAACGAGTCGAGTAACTTCGAGCCGAGCAGTATCGAGTAATTCATCGAGTCGAACTTGAGCAGCCTTGAAAATTATTAGTTCGAATTCGAGTCGAACCTGAACAAACATTTTTTGATCCGAGTCGAGCTTGAGCATTAGGGTGTTCGGATCGACTCAGGATCATTTTCACCCCTACCCAAGTACCTCCGTCTTTCTTTTTTGCAGCCGTTAGTGTAAATTAATCTCGTCAGTATTGAATGGTTCAAGTTTGATTTATAAAATTTATTGAGTATGAAATAAAATTTGAGACTCGTTTAGCGTACGATTTTAAATTGAACTTTAATAGTTTGAATTTTTCGAATAAATATGATTTGAGTATTCATAGAAAATTACAAATTAAATTTGAATCAAATTTTAAGTCTAGCGAGAGCGAAACTTAATTTTAGCCTGTTTGGGAACGACTTATTTTAAATGACTTATAAGTTAAAATATAAGTTGCTTTAAATTGTGATGTATAAGTAAAAATGTTCGACATCAATTTGACTTATAAGTCAGAAATTAAGTTGAAACAAATTACGAAGGTGTTTGACTTATAATGATTTATAAATTAAAATAATGTAAAGATTATTAAAAAAGACATTAATAAAAAGAGGGATAAAATAGACATTACATTTAGTCAAACTAACTTATTTTAAAATGACTTATAAATTATTTTTAAAAAAATTATAAATATTTATTTATTTATTTTAACTTAAAATTTAATTTATAAATAAAAAAATAAATTATTTTCTAACACTCAAACAGTAACAAATAATTTATAAATTGGTCATTTCCGAACACCCCTGCTCATGAATCAAGCCCGCCGTTTGGTTCATTTTACAGCATAATTGCAGCTGAGCTCTGCTGTTCAGTTCTGAACTTCTCCTTTCTCTCTCTCTCACATACAAAACTCACAGAGACTCCGGATATATCGTATATGGTTCACGTGGTGGTCGAATGTTGCCATTAAACCCTAGCTCCATTTTTATTGCGTCGTCAAACCCCTCATTCCTCACTCTTCACACTCTCTCTCCTCCCTCCTCCGCCGTCCGCTGCCGTTCCGCCGACCCTCCGGTAGGACCTTCCTTTCCGAGACGGTGGTTTAACTTCACGACAGTCTCCGACGCCTCTAGCAGCGGCAGAATCAGCTTCGACTCCGACGGTGTCCCGGCAGTTGAGAAGAGAGCAAATGCAGGAAACAAAAAATACACCAAGGTCAATGCGAAAGAGAGGTGGTCACGTGACCGAGAGAGCTACCTGACCGACGACGATGACGCGCTTCCCCTTCCGATGGCCTATCCGGACACCTCTCCGGTGTCTGCTGAAGAGATTGATCGCCGGCTCCGTTGTGATCCCCAAATTGAGGTTTAATTTCTCCGTACATTTTATTTGGTTGATGATAAATTTAATTGGAAAAAGAATATATTCTTTCGGCTGGTATAAGGAATTCAATGTACTCCATAGTTTCCTCTACAGTTGAGTATCATTAGCTTGTCAAAGAAATAAGAAAGTAACTTGGTTTTATGTTTGAATTTGAGATTGGCTTGTGTTTCGAGTTATAAAAGTGCATAGTTCTTTAGACATTGTATTAGATAATTTTTGAGATGGCATTTCATTGTTCCGAAAATGGTATAGATATAATTATTGTATTTGTTGAGACAAAACAAAACATATTTATAACAAGTCCACAAAGTGGTCTAATACATATCTTTACTAAAAAAGATGAGCTTTTATCAATTACTGAATATGAAAAATGGAAAGATTGCATTTTTCGAGACAACCAGATGATATCCTACCATCTGTTAGTAGCTGAGAAAATCTTGGAAAGATAAGCAAAAGAATTTTGAGAATAACTAATTGGGTTAATCAGCATATGACATTAACTATTAGAAATGTGTTGCATCTTTATGATAACCTTCAGTTGCGATAGTAGTATCATTTACTAAAATCTCGGATCCTATTTGAGAGAAACATTTCCAACTACTTAGGTTGATAATTGTATTACTGAAGTTCTTGAAGAAAATGATATTGGGGGAAGTGTGATTTGATTTCACAAGTAGGGCTAATGCCTAATAGAAATTATAGCTGATGCAATTTTAGCTTGCAAGTTTTGGTGGAGCTTCCTTCCATTGGTGTTGCTTTCTTTTATACTTGTATCCATTGCATTTCTAACTGTGACTGAAATCTTGAAAAATAAATTCAAAAAAAATATCTCTGGGACTAAATCTCAGTGACAGTCAGAACCTTATTTTCATGCTTCGCTGCTGCTTCTAAATTTTATTATTTTTTGTTATGGAGTTGTAGGATTGTAAAGAAGTGGTTTATGAATGGACTGGAAAGTGCCGAAGTTGCCAGGGCTCGGGGTTTGTCAGTTACTATAATAAAAGAGGAAAGGAAGTTATCTGCAAGTGCATACCTTGCCTTGGAATTGGTACTTTTCTACATGTTATTTCTCTTCTTTTCTATTACCCGTATGTTCATTTACTGACTATAAATATTCTTGATCATCTCATCCCTTAATGGAAATATATACGCTCGCAACCACTGTGCTCCATTCTATCCATCTTATGCTTTTAGCACACTCTAGCATAATCTTACATCTAGTACCAAAAAAATACAAAAAAAAAAACAACAACAAAAAAGCAGCAAATTATAAAATATGGAAGAAACTATTTCACAGAGCTCTTTGTGAAAAAAAAAAAACAATAAATAGCTACAAAGCATGCATCACGAAACATAATGCACTCATGAGAGGGTGAGAGTGAAAAACTCCTTAGAAGTATTTGAAAGTTGATCTATAGGTCTTTTCCATGGAGAAAATAATAAACAATTACGATTTCTTCACATGGATCTGATTGCTTTCTTAAGTTCGGTGTCCATTTATAACTTGTTTTGTTGTTTAGGAATTCAATCATCTTTAACACAATAAATTGCAGTGGTGTTTCTTTCAATTTTAAGTTCATTACCATAATAGTTCTTTCAGTATCTTGTTCTTGATATCTTGTTTAAAGTGATTTTATCATACTTGTGCTATACTTTCTCTTTCTGTTAGTTTTGGTTCCTTTTGTTTGTCTAATCCTCTTCCATTTTATCGTTTTTCAGTGGCATGTCCTTGTTTAAAGAGGTTTCGCCATACTTGTCCTTTGGTTTAACCCTTTTCTGTTCTGAACTAGAAAGAAATATTTTTTCAACCATAGCCATTTTTTTAATATTTTCAGCAGTCTTTTTTACCTCCCACAATCATACACCTGGGATTTTTATTTGTTCTTGACAAGTTCACACATTTTTCACCATAAGCATATATATACTTTTTTTGCGCTAATCATGTGAGTTATTCCTTTTAATTTTCTTCTTAGACTCTTTCCAGTTTGAGTGTCATGGTAATCATGTTAATGTCACGGATTTTAGGACATTCATAAAAACACATTTACATGATATTTTGCAACGAGTTTTTCTAAACTATTCTTTAGCATCTAAAACACAATTTTAAACAAAGAAATATGTAAAATATTTGATCAAAATGTGTCAACAGCACGTCTTAGATTTCATGAAAAACATGGTTTTGACTCATGACACTCAGACCACCGCAGCAGGAGTTTCTTTAATCTCTTTCAGCTTGCACTAGAATTAATGTCTTAATTTATTTTTACCAAAGACAAACCTTATTGGTCTCTTTCAGAGTCATCCATCTGTAATCTAAAAGCTCTTCAAGACCAGCATCAAGCTTTGACTCTTTGTTTCATCAAATTGTTAGGTGTCCTTTTCTCTTTATTTTTCAAAGGAATTTTAATTATTTCAGATCCTATTGTTAATTGTCAAAATTCACATTTATTATTTCAAGCATTCATCATTTTTGCTTTCGCATGTGTTCTACTGAACATTAGGGAAACAGCCATGAGGCATAATCAAAATATCCCATGACCAACAAGCATAAGGCTGACCTTCTCTCTGCTTAGTTTATCATGCCAGCCTTGTGCAAGCCCAACTGAGCAGATAGAAGACCCTTGCAACAGGGCTTTGGTTAGCACCTGTGTACACCAGTGCACAAAAGCATACTAGGTAATCATAATCATGTCTACTACTGCACACCTTCCATGAGCGCGCCAAGCCCAAATTTTGCAGACAAGTTGAGTAAAAGGAAATTGGGCCACCCGTCCACTAGATATACTGCAAGTCGTACATAACTCATGATATTGTCCATGTATTGTAGTATTTTCTTGGAAGATGCCATGCAATGCTGCCTACCGTTAGCACTCTATTTGTTAGTATAGACAGGCAGTGACACTTATCACCTTTAGCCCTTTCAACTGTCTCCCTAAGGCTCCATGGCCAGGATCCCTTTTAATGCCCTCCACAGGACATCTAAAAAATGCCATCAGGTTGACCCTAAGCTATATATTTGTGTCACCACGTCTGGGAGGTAGGCCAATACCTTAGAATTTATGCTCCTTATTTTGCACGAACTTTCCCAACGTGTTATAAACATTTGTGAGCATGCTAAGTGGGTCCCCCCCCCCCCCCCCCCACAGTCAAAAGGCTTTCGTGGGATTATTGTATGGTTTTTGCATGATAATACATCTTCGGGCCTTCAAGCATTGATTTGCTTCTATCTGATCCTTTTGTACTTCACATCTTTTAGAAACTTACGGGAGTAACAAGATTAATATCTAATAAATATTTAATCAGATTGAGTCAAACTCAAACCTCTAAGTTAGGTAATTTGTTGGAATATGCCAAAGGTAAAGTTTCTAACAAATATTCCTATTCCTACTCTCCCTTTTACATGTGACTGCATGATGGCTTTCTTATCCTGCAGCGCCCCATACTTTGCATGTGGCCTATGTACATAGGGTGATTAGGGAGTTTTTCCCTTAAGCCCCTGACTAATCATGATGATCAAGTATTCTTTTTCACTTTCATGGCATCAATTCAACATGTAAGACGAGCACAACCATTTTGCTTATCAGAAATGAAAACAAGAGCCAAAAAAGGGTAAACAAGAGGAATATGAGCGCATTTGTAAAACTTCTCATTGTATTTAACACATCACAAAATTTGTGAATTTTCCATTAACATGATGGGATAGGTTTTGAACCCACCTACATCCCCCATTCCCCTGGCTGTATGAAATATGCAGTTCTTTTTCTTCTTTTCTTTCTTTATTTATATATATATCTTTTTAGGGTGGTGGGGGCTACGAGTGTGGCTTCAATCTCTTGTGGATTGATTTGTAACATGGACTTTTCACTAAAGATGTTATTTTTGCAGGATATGTGCAGAAAATTACAGCTCGCAAGGATATTGATGTGATGGAGGATTTGGATAATGGAAAGCCACCTTGACACATTGTGGTGATTTTACTAATTCCAAACAGGGAATACTTTTGTAAGAAATTAGATGAGTCCAGCTGATTGTTTGTCCATGCATCATTGTTGTAATTCTTAAGCAATCTTTGGTTGCATTTCCTTCTTCCCAATTTTTGTAAACTTGAACAGAAGGAAAGATCCTATTATACCTTTATTGCAGATGATGGGAATCAAGGCATATTGTCCTTGTAAATTGAGTAAGGAATCAATACTCTTTAATTTTCCTTTCATCATTGTCTATCCTTTTTCATAGTTCACTCTCTTTTTATGGGCAACAAATTTAGGAATAAAGCTATTTCGAGTTGTCTTACTGACTTGAGCATCAGAGTGTATTTGATCTGAATAGTGATGGGAAAATTAGTGCAGAGGAAGTATTCGAGCTGCTAGAAAGGCTTAGGGAGAGATGTAGCCTACAAGATTGCCGGAAAATGGTGAGAGCTACAGGCACCAATCAAGATGGTGCCATTGATATGGATGAATTCCTGCTATATATATTAGACATCAACTGGTGGCAAATATTCAAGTTATTTTGGTGATAGTTGTTGATGTAAAAATATGAAAGATACTAGAAAGATGCAAGTTTGTTTTCTGCACTTGAGAAAAAGAGTATATAAAAAGACTGTTAAATTAAGTATTAATGCAGACTGGCATGATCAATCTACTAGTAGTAGAAAATGTGCTAGTCTTTTACTGGTACTTGAAAATGATTTCTTTTTAAACTTCAGTGTTATATAGATGGTGTTGTAATATGGCTTGCAGATGGTAAATTATATACAGTAGTTATAAATAAAAAAAGTCTTGTCTTTTTTAACAAAAATACTCATAAATCCTTGAGTTTGTGCATTGATGATATGTTCCAGAGGTATAACACTAGAACTCCCTGATGTTTATTTATTTATTTTATTTTATTTTTTGTGTAACGAGGAACCAGTCCAACCACACATAACTCCATGATGTAGAACTGTATTGTAAATTTCGGATACTCGCAACCATCCACAAGTCACGGATATCAATTAAGCAAAAAAACTGAACTCCCTAGTTCCTACTGTTTATCTATTAAGGCTAGAAAACAGAGCGAGATCTACTAAAAATCATTGATAAAAGAGGCCGCCCCATTGACTTAATTGGCACTAGATGAAGTGCGGCCACCCCTAGTGCCCTAGAGAAAAACACTTGAGAAGACTAGGAACATATCTAACATGGATCTTCACTTTAATTTAATGGCTAATTAAATCAATAAATGGAGTATAATAACAAATAATTACTCCCTACATCCCTTTTTAATTTCCTTTTTAAAGAGAGATTTTTGTTCCTTTTTATTTATAGTTTGTAGATTTTAACGAAGTATTAGATGCTTAATTTCCTATATTATCCTTTATAATTAAAGATTAATTTGTTTTTCTTTCATCCATCTTTCTAATAAATTTTAGATGGTTAATATTGAAATTTAGACTTAATTTAGTCAAATCAGACAAATCATTAATTATACTTTTTTAATCAATGTGCATAACCTTAAAACGCGAATTAAAACGGAAGGAGAGGGAGTAACTTGTTACAGCAAATCTATTCTTTTCTTTCAAGACATTGAAGGGGTAAGTTTGCAAGTTAAAGCTTTTAAACTGACTCTTAAGCCCACTGTTTTGTCTTTAATTAGGGAAGCCAATTTGACTATGGGTTGGCAATAAGCTTGCTTTTGGAGTGAGATATAGAAGAGACAATACTTCCTATTATAGTATGGTTGAAACAATTAGTACTATTACTTTAAGGAGAATCTAAGCACCATTCAAAGCACCCAATTAAGAAATGAAGTGGGGGTTTTCTTGATCTTACATTGAGCACACAAATATGGTGGAAGATAAAGAGATGTTATTAAACTAAGAGTAAAAAAACAAAGTTTAGTCACTTAATGGGAGACCAAGCCCTTGGATCAAGCTTTTCTCCACTTGTTCATTGGGTTAGTAAAATATTTTTTTAAAAAATAAAATAAAAAAAATTCCCTCCAAATTTTTTCACGATTCTAATGGGAGAATCAACCATCTGTCACATCTTCATTTGGTGATCCCATGGAAATTCCACTAGTTAAGAGGGGATAATAATGTAGCATAATTTTACGATTCAATCAACATCAATTTATCACCGATGCAATGCATACCTGTATAAATTAACCCAACAAATATTTTAAATCACTTTCTTACATAAAATGTTAACCTATTAAGTTGAGACTCCACTATACTTATTAACTCATCTACACTTTTGAATTTATCCGATGTGAGATTCATGTGAAATATTCCAATAATATTATGAGAGAGTATTATTATTATGAAAAAAGCTCGGTAGCAAGAAGGTGTCGAAAGAATAAATTGAGAAGATTACAGTTTATTGTTCGTGAATATCCGTCGTCATATCCATTCAATTGTAAACTTGAAAACTTTATTGCTTGGAGTGTTTTGGGTGATGTAGTAATTAATTAAGTTTCTCAATCTAATTAAAGGTAAATTTGTACTCTCTCAATTAATTGTGTAACCTCAAGTTTTAAGCCATAAAACTTGGGAGAATTATTGTAAGCCCATTATTAGTGATATAGTGGAGATTCGAAGTTCGACCTATGATTTTTCCCTTAAAGATTTTTCACGTTAAATATTATGCCTTATTTGTGGATGTTTATTTGTTATTTTCATTCTCACTGTTGAATTTGTTGATTTTTTTATTTAATTGCACAAAGAGAGAAAAATAATTTATGTGATTGAGATTATTTTAGGTGCACTTTTCCCAACAGTGGTATTAGAGTTTAGTTATTTTTGTGGTTTTCTCGTACGAATTAAATAGAAGATTGAACAAGTTGCATGATTAAACTCAATGCTACAAATTATACAATTTGGAACCCAAGAATGGAGAATTTACTTTAATGCAAGGATTTGTATGAGCCTCTTGAGAATGAAAGAGTCAAACCCATAAATAAAACTAACGCGCAGTGGAACAAGATGAACATGAAGACTATTAGTCTAATTAGATCGTGGATTGATCAAAGTGGGTTTCATCATTTTGCCACGAAAACTAAAGCCTATGCTCTCTAGTAGAAATTGGAGTCCAAGTATGAAAGGAAGACGACGCAGAATAAAACTTTCTTGATTAGGAAACTTGTGAATTCTAAGTTCAAGGATATATGAAAATTTCGTTGCAGAACACTTGAGTGATTTTCAAAGTTTGATAAATCAGTTGAGTACGATGAAGATGATCATTGACGGTGAGATGCAGGTTTTATTGTTGTTGAGCTCTTTGCTTGATAGCTGGGAGACATTAGTTGTGTCGTTAAGTAACTCCACTTCCAATGGTATGTTGACTATGGATATAATTAAGGATAGTTTGTTTAATAAAGAACAGAGGCAAAGAGATACAATAGTGACTAGTGATGAGTCACAAGTTTTTGTCACGTAGCGTAAGGGCAGAAACAGAGGAAAAAGTTCTCCTAAAGACGAAAAATCTAGGGGAAAGTCCAAAGATAAAAAAGAGGTAATTTATTTTCATTGCTAGAAACCAGGTCACATAAGGCGAGAGTACATATTTTTGAAGAAGGGACAGTCTAAGAAAAAAGATGAGGATAAGGACATGTTCTGGATATCCGCCTTAATTTGATCTCTACTTGTAAACTTGATGAAAATGATTATAATTATTTCTTTGGCGAAAGTCAGTGAAAACTCATTAAAGGGTCTCTAGTGGTGGCTAGAAGGAAAAAGTAGACACTCTTTACACGATCCAGGCACATGTAAGAGGTATTGAAGATGGGGGAGTTAGACGAAAAAATGTGGTACAAAGTCATGCGAGATGAGAAAAAAAGTCTTGCATGAGAACCACGAAAAGAAAATTCTTCGCTTTAAATGGGTATCAAAAGTGAAGAGGGAAAGTGATAACTCGCATCTAGAGTATAAAGTGGCTGTGAAAGAATTTGGCAAAAAAACGATTTGTCAAGTTTGAGTTAGAACCTCCCATTGAGAAGAACCATGTCGATACGATGAAGTCAAACATGTAGAAAATTGAAAATTTCAAGAAACTTGATTTAAGCCAAGTCTTCGTTGGAATTAACTCCGAGTGAGCAATTCTAATTGGCGATCCCTCCTCTCATGGGTTCGGAGGAGGAGATTGTTAGGTATTGATCCTCACCAATAAAAAGAATTTAAGTAGAAAAATGATTTACTTGTTAGATTGGTTGGTGACCAGATAAGAAGATGTGATCCCTAATTTGATTAGGAGAATAAATTATTTCTAATCCATAATAGTAATGATTAGGAAGAGTATTATAAATAAGGCTATGAAGAAGTTTTATTATTATGAGAGAAACCCAGTAGCAAGAAGGTGTCGAAATTAAGAGTTAGGATTACAGTTTGTTACTCGTGAGTATCCGTCGTCATCTCCGTTCAATTGAAAGCTTGAAAACTTTATTGCTTGAGATATTTTGAGTAGTAAAGTTAATTAGGTTTCTCAATATAATTAAAAGTAAATTTGTACTCTCTCAATTATTGTGTAATCTCAAGTTTTAAGACATAAAACTTAGAATGATTATTGTAGACCCATTATTTGTAATATAGTAGAGATTCGGAGTTTGACATATGGTTTTTCTCTTTAAGGATTTTCTACGTTAAATATTGTGTCTTGCTTGTGGATGTTTATTTGTTATTTTCATTTTCATTATTGAGTTTATTGATTTTTTATTTAATTACATAAATAAAAAATAATAATTTCTAAAATTGAGATTATTTTAACTTTTTAAAATACACTTTTGCCAACAAATAAATCATGTGAGGCACAGTAGTGTCAGGTAAGGAAAGGGAATCCTTCCGCTTAATTCATCCCCATGTTATTAGTCAATAAGTATTTAAAATATACTTTGCTATGTCTGTCTTTTGTAGTAGCTTTTTCATGAAAAATGCTCACCAAGTCAGTAGCTAGTGAAGTACTCAAGGAGTCTATGTATACATCATTGCCAGCTTGGCCTAAGAGGAACCTATCCTCAAATTTAATGAAATTAGGAAAATGTCGGCCGCTTATACATATTAATCCCCCAGTTAATTTATAAATTGGATATATATATATATATATATATATATATAGTTCTAAAATTATATATACATTTCTAATTAAACTATAAAGTAACATAAAAATTTTAATATATTATTATTAAAATTATAGATGATTAAGTACTATCATACCGGCATTATTATATTTCTAATTAGTTAGGACTATATTTCAAAAAATAAAATCTTTCTAAAAAGTCATTGTTCTGAGCACCTTATATTCAATTAAAATTGGTAGAAAATATGTAATAAATTTCAAGGTTAACTACTCAATTTACTCATGAATATTAAGGTTCATTCAACAAATGTTTACTATGATCATTCTTGATATGAAACTTTAACTGACTATTATTTTTATTGGATAAGTCATGTGCAAATTTTAATATTCACAACACAAAGTGAACAAATACAGAGGTAGTATAAACTAAACAGATGTGTCGTGTGTGTTTGTATGTATAGATACATATAACTAGGGTATGTGTTGTCCAAGAAGATTTATAAGGTCCCATGGAGTTTTATCAGTTTGAGAACTTTAACTAGCAGAATTTAATGAGGGTTGACCAGAAAACTCAAAATACTTCTTTCTTTTATTTTTCATATTACTCCATCAGTTCTTTTTTATCTATCTTTTTAGAGAGAAATATTTTTTTGTACTTTTTTATTTGTCGTTTGTAAATTTCAAGAAAACATTAAATACTTAATTTTCCATATTATCTCTTATAATTAAAGGTTAATTTGTTTCTCTCTCATCTTTCCAATAAATTTTAGAAGGTTAATATTAAAATTTCATACTCAATTTAGTCAATTAGACAAATTATTAATTATATTTTTAATCTATATATATAACATTAAAACGTCAATTAAAACAGAAAAGAAGAAGAAGCACTATCATTTTTTTTATTTATTTTTTTGACTACTTTCTTTTTCCAGGTATTGAAAGTTGTAGAAATGATACTAGTATATTGTAGGTATATCTATCTATCTGGGGAAGGTGTTACTTGGAAATGAAAAGGCTCAATTTTTGAGATATTTTAATTGATGAAAAAGGTTCTTTTTATCTTGTATTTGGCTTGTGCGCAAAGTTGAGTGTAATATGACTTGGGAAATTTTCAACTTTGACCCAATAATTGCGTGGTCAAGCTAATTCAAATCTCCAGCTCACTCACTTTTTATTAATTAATGTCATATGATTTAAAGTAGTTGGTTACATATGGTCCAATCTATCTTTTTGTCATGAGAAAACTGCATGCATATGACAAACTACCCAGTCTCACCTTTACATAATTACCATTAGCTAGGGTCAAACAAATCTTGTTCAACCTAACTCTTTATCCCTCAGCTCTGCATGTGAATGCTGCACTTTATGGCAGATTTACAATAGAAGTAGCACCATTTACTTTCCCATGTACTTAATTATGCATATAAATTCAGATTTTTTTTTACTCTTTTCGGCCGACTAGATATAGTAAATTTTTTTTTTTAATTATAAATATTTAAAGGGCAAATCATTATGTCTAATTGACTGAAATTAGACAATAATATATTCATATATAGACGGAGAGAGAGAGTGGTAAGCCACGTTATTGGATATAGATTATTGTACAAGTCTTTTATCTTATTCTCAATAAAGATTCAACAAAATGTGCACATAATATAAAATGAGCAGTACCACTTTATACAAGTTGAAACAAGCAGGCATGAGTAGTTTATATATAGTGCCAGTGGGGAAGTTGTGAAGAAACAGATAATAGTGAGTCAATAAGCAGTGTTTGTTTGCCCATACATGGCATGCTTAAACATGTTCAACAATGAGCAACAAAGCTTCTGTTCTGCCATGGGACCAAGAATCTCCTTTTCCAATGATTTTGCTGATACCAAACAAGCCATTAAACAGGAGATCAGCAGCTACACAGAAGCTCCAGTATCCTCGGATTTCGAATTCTCTGTCCCTGTTTACCCCATGAATCCTGCAGATGAGCTTTTCTTTAAGGGCAAGTTGTTGCCTTTGAAGGAAAACTGTAATAAGGTGGTGACACTTAGAGATGAGCTTCTTGTTGATGATGATGACTATGAAGATCTTTTGAACATTCCGAAAATTCCGAAGAATTCGGGCTGGTGGAAATTGGATAAGCTGGGGGTGAAGAGAAATCACATTGTGGCCAAGAAACCTGAAAATGGAGGATTGGAGAGGATTGATGAAGCTAAGAAGTCTGTGTTCCTTAATGAAATGTTTACCAACATGACAGGTGAGATTTTTAATTTTTATAAGTTAGAGGGTCTTCTTGAAAATTGGCTTTCTTTTATCACTTTTCTTTGTCTTCCATTATCATTGTTTATTCTTTTTCAAGAAGCAATTTAGGTCAAAACAATTAACTTCTGGCTGTAGATTGATAGATCCATACTCCCTTCAATGTTTTTAGCATTCCTCAAATAAATAAAGATAGTCGTCCATCTCAAATTTTGTGTCATCTTGAAATTTTTAATATTATTTCTAAATATGTTTTTGATACGTCTTAAAATCCGTTTAAACGCTCTAGCATCATGATGCTTACATTGAGGTGGAAATAGTAAATAAGACATGGTTTGTAAATTGATAATTGAGCTGAATTATGTTTATTTTTGTGTTGCAGGAGCTAATTAATATGAATAATGGTTGGATTTTGGGGAAGTACCACATGAATATTGGATTTTTTCCTGATAGGAAGATCACTGTATTTTCCTTGCTAGTGACAGTAGTTAGGTTTTGATGATGTAGAGATCTTGAGATTGGGTTTGTTTAATTGTCACTCCATTTACCAAGCAACTAGGCATGTGTTTGTGAAGAAGTCATGTTACTCTTTTTGTCCTGTACAAATGTTTGTCTTCCAAGAACCTTCCGTGTAATAATGTGTATTTGATTTTGATCTAATTCATCTAATAAAGCTTTGTTCTAGTCCCTCCGTCCCAAATTAATTGCTGAATTTTGATTTTTTTAAGTCAAATTGACTATTTTTAAAATTAATAATTAAATATATATAAATATATTTCTAAATTTATAAAAATTGGGGTTAGTAATAAATTGTATATACTTTCTTTTGGTTATAATCTCTTAACCTATATTTTAACAGAAATAATTAAAAGATTAATTTTAAAAATGGTCAATTTGACTTTATAAAGTCAAAACTGAGCAATTAATTTGAAACGGAGAGAGCATTAAACTATTTCCTCTTAACATATTGGAATTTATCATACCCTATAAGCTTTAACATTTCCAAAACCATTTTCTTTTCTGGCACATGGCTTATAAATGTCTATCACTCAGAGAGAGATATATATAGATATAGATGCATGGATATACATGTATGCTTGTATGTTTATATATATATATATATATATATATATATATATATATATATATATATATAAGTTTCTAAAACGAACCCTTAAAAAGCGAACCAAAGACGAACCATCGTCTTTGATGTCTATAGCGACGATTCGACCCGTCGCCTCTTAAAAAGCGAACCAAAGACGACGGTTTGTCTTTGGTTCACTTTTTAAGATTCGTTTTAGAAAGATTTCATATATATATATATAGGTTAAAGGAATGAGTAAACGATTCAAGAAAGTGACAGAGAAGTAGAGGCAAGCTAACATGTTGATTCAAACAATATTTGATGAGCTATGTACAATAATGAATGTTGTAAATGAATACAATAAGGGCCTCACCGAGTCACCGGAAAATAATCGACAATGTCTACATAACTTACGACTGCCGATTAAATGACTTAGTACAAGGATCGGCTGTATGTGTAAAACTGTAAATACCTATAAATAAAACTTTACATTTTTACAGGATAATTTGTCTTCTCTTCTGACTGGAAAGAATCTGCTTAATGGCTATATACTATCTGTACATCTGCAACAATAAATACCTTGAGCAAATCAGTACTAATGGTTATGTAACAATATGCAAACCAAACCAGGCAGAAAAGGCAGCAACACATTGTAATTATTTAAAAAAAAAAGGAAAAAAAAGGAAAAAAAAAACGACTATGTTAAAACGAACTATGTAACTCACATGATACAACGACATTCCACCTTCGTAATCAAAATGAGCTTCACAATGATTCTCCATATCTTGGCATTGTTTTTGTTACTGGGACTGAAAGCATTTCTTAGTTTCACTCATAATTTTAAAGCTCTGCACAAAATTATAATAGATACAGTAAACTTAACATCACAATGTGAGAAATAAACAAGCAAAAGAGAAAAGTCAGTTTGTGAACTAAAAGCAGCATATCTTATCAAAAGAAACAAACAGAAAGTCTAAAAGCAGCATACCCATACCAAATGTCATACGCACTATATGCACTACCTCGGCTGGGCTGTACCCAAATATTTATCCATGGACTCTTTTTTGTGCTCGAGATCAAGGCTGCATATATAATAACCACTAGTAAGCTAAGGAAACCAAAGTTTGAAAAGTTGATTGAGGAATGCTCAGGTATAGCCACAGGTTTGGAGAGAGTGAGAGTGTGTGTGTGCATGAGAGAGAGAGAGAGAGAAAGAGGAATTGACCTATTCCTTACACCGAGAAGAGCACAATGCACAGCACGAGCAGCAGCAGAAGCTGGAGCAATGGCAGCCGCAGGAGCTGCTTGAACAGCAGTTGCCAAGGCCGATCCTACACCAGCACCACGCTGGTATCTTTTCAAGGGAGTCTGAACTAAAGCTGAGGCAGATTTTCCCAAGCCGTCACTGATACTCTCATATGCCTATAACATCAATAAAACATTAAAACCTTCTTTGGCATAAATGCAACTAAACATTCTTGTCTGGCAATCAAAGAAGAAAATGCAAGTGTGTATATGACTTTATTCAAACTTATTTTAGGCCATAACTGCGTATCATATCTGAAAGGAAAAGGATTGACAACAACCAGAAAAAGAAGAAGAAACTTATTCAGATGAGTACCATGATTATGTTACTTGAGTAACTTGACTTAAGTAATAAGACCCAAGTAATTGAAGAACGACAAAATGCATCATCTAGGCTTTGTAACAAAATGAAAAGAGGAAACAGAATCTAATAATTGCAAACTGAAAGATCAAAACTTGCCAGGATGTACCTATCATAACATTAACAAGAGACATCTAAGACTTTAGATTGAATATCACAGCCACGTTAACGTTTAAAGTGACCAAGGGCTTCTAGCTCCTAAAAGTTATTTCAGGGTGCTTTTGCATGAAAGCAACTAAAGGTGAAAGTGCATACAACTCGCATGCCACTTGAACCTTATGTTTAGGACATTAGTGGTTTTGAGGATTTCATTCCTCCAGAAAAAAGATACCTCGAAAATGAGGTTATCATTTTTACCAGGAAGAATCATCTTATCCCACTCAAATACACCTAGAATTTTATTAGGGAAAGGAATTGTTTCAAAAATAGGAAAGAGGAATGCACACCTGTTGGATCCCTTGCCGGGCATCTTTAGGCTGATTAGACCTAACATTAGTATTTACTCTGCTTTGTACAGGCCACGGTACAGATGGCGGAATGGTTGTAAGGATGTATTCTGCTTGGAGGAGGATATCATGAGCCCCTGCTGCCAAATGTACACCTAACCCAATGGCCTCAATTGAAATACTTCTGAGGAACGCGATTGTACCTGGAAATGGTGTTTCTATGTTATTGATATGTACAATAAATACCTATTTGGTACACATAAGAGGATGGTCAAAACCCGAACTCCAAACTCCCAAAAAGATGTCGACACTTGGCTTTCAGACCAAAAACCCATTTATCATAAATATATGGAAAGAAAAATAAAAAGTTTCCTACCAATATTTTACCTCTTTGCATTCCCTTGAGTAATCTGTGATCCTTCTTGTAGTTCTTCACAGGCAAAGAAACCAGCTTCGCCGCACCAGAACCAACAGCAACCAATGATCGAATGGGAGGAAGGCCTTTCAACAGTTTATGAACCTGTAGAGTATGGTCTGTTAATATTATTGTGGCTGTACAGCCTAGTATTTTAGAGGTACAGGGAGTACAACTCAAACCTGATTTTGAGAAATATCTTCCAACCACTCTCCTATTATCGTTTCACATACACAGCCCCAGCCATAGACACCCACTGCTTGAACGTGTTTTAGTTGTAGTTCAACACCCTGCAATCAAAGTCCTTGAGTAGTAGGAACTAAGCATTGAATTTCATTTTATTTTGTTGGGTTCCAACTTAGCACTGACTCACAACTCTAATATATTGCAACAATTTATCATCCCTTCATGCTGAAAAGTGTCAATGTCAAGTACGAATAAATTGACTGGTTACTTTCTGTGAGTGGGACTATAAAGAGGATGTTACAGGGATCATGTTTATATCGGTACAAGCTCACTCAAGTTATAATCCAGGAGAAAAATAAAGTAAGATATTTTTGGTTTTGGTTTTCAGAAATAATTGCCGATTATCAATTAGGGAGTAGCATATGTGTATTGGCAACAAACAGACTAGCTCAAACGAGAGCACAATAATTTATGACCAATATATAAACTATATATATAAAAAGTTTTCTTTTTTCTTAAAAAAAAAAAACAACTCTGTAATTGCAGTGACAAATTATCATGTACTTCAGCATAGTTAATACAGAAGATACAGAAAAATACTTGATTTAATTCAAAATTCATTACAAGATGTGACAAAGCAGTTAATCTAAATGCATACATTTTTCAGGCAGTAAAACATAAGTATGCCTTTCGATCCCAAGAACTGACAGCGGCACACTGTTACTGGCTAAGAATAACCAAATTATGAACTAGATAGGTATTATCATAATATAATAACGTGATTACACATCAACTGAGTCTTATTACTCCTCAAAATTTCTTCACAACCCAAAACTAATATGAGTTGATCTAAACTGGTCCCTTTAAAGATTTTAACAAGAGGAATGGTTTTCGTGTGATCTTACCACTATTCTAAGGAATTCTTAACTGATACAAACTCTGAGAATATGCAGCTAGCAACTAATGTCATCCTTTCATTCTATAATTTGGTATAACTTAATGGTCCTTATAGGTGATAATTCGAAGACCACTAAGAATATCAAGATGCTAAGGTAACTTAACAAGCACACTGGCTAACAAATCATGAGTAAAACCATGAGAGATTCATCAAAAACATCAGTCTGATGCCTGTAAGATAGAGTTAATCTTTACAGGTTCTATATTCATTATACTCGGCAAGAAATATACTGTAAAATAAGTAAAGAGTTAAAACGTTAATACATTTGTTATTATCCATCAAGGCATAGTAATTATAGCGAAGTGTGACTTACTAGAAATTAATATTAGAATAAAAATCTTTTCGACTGTGTTGCTTTTCATTTTATCAAAAACTGAGGCAACAATTTTGCGTCAATTAACATAATGAGATGTTAATTGATGTTATAAGACCACATATAATTCAGGAAGCCAGAAGGTAAGTTCAACTTCCTCACGCTATCAAAATGATAAATGAGATAATTACCTTCCAAGGAACTAGGTTAACAAGTTCCACATACTTCCCACCCCTTAAAGCAGCCAAATCAACGTGGCACGGACTGTAGTCTACCCGAACAATAACAGGTGATATATCGAACTTCTGAAACATTATTAAATGGTATCAGTAAATGAATAATGACTAAATTTTAATCAAGTGGTCAAAGCTGAATAATGCATTACCTAACAAAACTGTGATACAAATTAAGTAAAGATCCCAAGCATTATACAACAATTAAGTTAAAGCAAAACCAAGAGAAACAAAAAATTGATTTATCAACCTGTGTGTGTGCATCCGTTTGTAAATATTTCTTCTTTTCGTGAAATTAGGAAAATAAAAATTTTAAAAATTCCTCTTCCCGTCTTACGTATTTTTCTTTGGTATGGGAGCAAGATGTGTTAGATTAATTACCTGAAAATAAGGAAGCAATGCTTCTGCATTGATGTTATGCCCCCCAAAATTAGTACTTTCTTTCAGTAGCATTCTTGGTTCACCAGAAACCTGACCAGAACTTGGCAACTGGTCCGTTGATGAGTCTTTTCCTCCAAAGAATTTGATGAAAAAATCAAGTTGACTCTGGTGAAGATGCAGACGCATAGGAAGGATAGCAACGCGTAACCTGAAAGGTGAAAAAGTACATAATAGTTTAGTGCATTGCCTAACGGATTTTATAGTTTAAGAAGATCCAGAAGCATTTGATTGCTAGGTTAAGGTTGAATAACACTTTTGGCTTAGGCTGACAACACATAAACTTAGCCATGGCCCCATTAAAATTATTAGGCAAACCATTAAGTGTCACAATTCTGTACATCAGCCCAAAAACAACTCGTCGTGAAAGGCTACTAGTAAGGAGTGGCTTATGAAATGTTCAAAGAAGCATGAGGTTAGCAGTTAGCACCTCAGCACCCTGCTGGGACACTGCAGGGAAATCGTTAATGTGTTTCTTACAGACCCAAACTCCATGAGATGCATAGCTCAAAGGAATGCTCCTCAAGAAGGGTTGAAGGATGTAGTCTGACAGCTTCTAAATCCAGCATATACCAATGGACAGAACATACTAGAAAAATATGAAACAACCACCTAATATTGCTCTAATGAAGAAGAATGCATACCGATACTCCTCAAGAGGGGTTGAAGGATGTGGCCTGACAGCTTCTAAATCCAGCTTCAATGCTTTTGAAGAGGATTCTCTAGGATGATCTTTTGAATGATAATATGCAAGAACCTAAACAGTACCAGCTTTCAGCACATGATCCAAGATAATATCTAGAAAGAAACTAATACTCACGTGATATCTACCAGAACAAACATTACCTGTTTCCATGGAGCATCAATGCTATTGTCATTAAGATGAAAGTCCAGAATTGAGAGAGAAAGCCTAGATACACATATTTCACCGTCAGGAAATACATCATATTGAAACTCCATCCCAGACAATACAAGCTCCAAACAAACAGTTGTATCCCTTCCAGAAAAATCTACAGAATGCTGATCCTTTTTCTGGAAGTTGTGCCAATCAGAACCAGCATACAATCTCCACAAGACATTGATGTTTTTAAAAATTACATGCCCCTTGACTTTTTTGTACTCGCCATGAGCCTCGCCTTCTTCTTGTTGCTGTGGACCAGTTTGCTTACTGACTTCTGAGACATGGTTTTCCAAAATTCTTAAAGAGACGTCACCATACCATCCACTTCTTCCTCTTCGAAGCTCGTGATCTTTCAAATTATTGGGTTTGCATTTAAGATACTCATTTGATGGCTGGTTGTTTAAAGATAGTTCTGACAGAGGACGCAAGTCAGATAAGAAATACTCTTCTATAAATTCTGGACAGCCTTTATGAGATAATGATGTCTGGTGACTTTCCAATCCAAGTTGAGACACTGACCCTGTTAAGGACAAACTACGCTTGAAACTTTCAGGGTCACTGGCACTTAAGGTACTTACTTCTCCAAGACAACCATCATGGAGAGAAGTGCTGGGTTTTGATCCACTAAATTCAGAATTGACATCCAAATACCTGTTCAACTGAAATGCATCTTCATGTATCTCATCCATCAAGTTAACTACACCAGGTCTACTCTTTGTATCCTCACTTGAAGTATTCATTTGAGAAGTGGAGAGGCTGGACTCACCACAATAGTTCCTAACTTTGTCTCCCTCGTGTGCCTGCTGAATGCTATTCCATCTATTCTGCAAGTGCACAACTGATTCTTCCACGTCAAGAGCAAAAAGTTGCTGCAATTGAGCAGCCAAACAGATCAGAGCAGAAGCCGTGTCATGGCAAGTATCCAAAACAATGTGGGATTCAGGACATTCTACTTCCCAAAGATGACCATTCGTGCAGTTCATTCTTAAAAGTGCTTCAACATGTGCCTCCTGAGCAACTTTAACATAGCCATTATTTCGAAGATGTTCTACGCTATAAGGGCCACCAACATTCTTAAGCCCAGACACTGGACAAAGAAGTAAGCCTAATTCCTGCACTCTAATCTTGTACTCCCTGACAATGGAATCAGGAAACATTGTGTTTGATAGTTTCAAGGAAGATGCTGCTAAAAGACAAGCAAAATAATTTTCATTCTTTTCTTCATTTCCATTAGCAGAACCAGACTCAGAACCTGCATCCACACCCAAGTATGGCTCATAACTCAAACCAACATCTACCAGGTTAACAACAAATGAAGATCCAGCAGGCTCATTTCTCTCTGAATCTCCCTTATGCAAATGGTCATCAACTGCTTGCTCAGTTTCAGGAGAGGGCAAACTGAAAAAGGAGGAAATTGCATCTACCCAATCCAAGCGACCACCTATTGCAACAATAGTACCACATCTGATAGTTATGGATGTATAACTAAAAGAATTCTCTGGATCCCACAAATGCACGAAATCTGAGCCTGAAAACCTAGAAGATAACACATTTGAACCATCTCCATCACCACGTCTCATGGTAGAGTTGCTGCAGGAGATCAAAAGAAACTCTTCGGTTGGACCTACAGTAATGGAACCCCACAAATTGCCTACACCGTGTGCCATCCAGAAAAAATTGGAGCCGCTGATTCCGCCAATATTTGAAATAGATAGCAACTCAAGCTTCCGAATTTGCAGTTTGAAGCTATGCCAACAGCCAGGAAGTTCATTCTGGATTGAGCCTTTGATACTTTCACCTGATTCCAGGCGGACTTGAAATTCTAGAAAATCGCATTCCACAATTATGGAGGTTTGATGTGCAGAGGATTCTCCCTCAAAGCCAACTGGATTAGAGGCTAAGCATGATAACCAGTCAGTCACTTGATGTAACAGACAATTCAGACTTTTATATTGAGAACTGTCTAGATTGACCTTAACAGAAGCAAGAAGTGCGTGCAGGATAAATGAAGAGCACGAAATCATCTCCTCTCGGTCTTGGGTATGAGAGTCCAAGTCTTCCATGCCCTTAACAGTAGTTACAGAGGCAAAATCATGACCTTTTCCGACAGATTTCTCCCTGTTACTCGAATCCTCTGATGTAGCCAAAACCTTGGCTCTTTTTGCTATCCAAGGATCAGTTAAATTGCCATTCTGCCAGAACATACTTAAAACAGAAATACCAACAGTCTGATCAGTGATTGACACAATATCTTGAGCAAAATATTTTAGATTATCCATGCCACAGGTGTTAGTTTCAGCCTTGTCTTTGGAAGCTGGGGAAATTAAATAGATACCAAGGTTACCCACATTCAGATGCAGGGAACATGAAGTTGCCGGCGGGTACCCCTTCTTACACCTTACCACAGGGGTCTGGTTAGTGGCTTTACCCCTTTCCTCTCTCAAAGTCGATGGTGAAGAAAAGTCAAGAGCAATAAACTGATCCCAGGAAGTGTAATTTCTAAAATCTCCACCTTTCTCATAAGGGAAACAAAGAATTATTCTTGCATTTGGCAGAAATATATTGCCTCTTAGACTTTCTTCTGGAGACGAGGTCGTAACCTGACGGCATGAAATCTTTCCCACTTGATCT
This sequence comes from Aralia elata, assembly GCA_034770075.1. Classification (NCBI taxonomy): domain Eukaryota; kingdom Viridiplantae; phylum Streptophyta; class Magnoliopsida; order Apiales; family Araliaceae; genus Aralia; species Aralia elata. Next base: position 84,071,000 of record CM068383.1, read on the forward strand.
TGAGATGAAGACCTATACTTACCATCACAGGGCTCATAGAAAGAAGTGTTACTTGTGCTTGTTATTTCAAGAGAATCTTTAATTTCCTTCAGAAGATCTAGTGTCATACTTATTAAATGGAAGTTCACCCAAAAAACGAAAGGTGGCAGCTTTAGTGAAAAAGAAGTTGGCCCAGAAAAGCTTTTACACAAAGAACCAAAAGTTACAGTAAGTTGGCACTGGGTAACACCTGAGGTTCTAAGCAATGTAACCTTGACTACGTCATTCCTATAAATACTTCCATAATGTCTTGTATCAATGTGTCTATTCATGGCATGCATACCCAGAGGAACATCTGCAGCAACAGACTCAGTCGCAAGTGAGCTAAGAGGAAAAGTCCCTTCAACTGCAGCTTGCATTTTTCCAATCAAAATAACCTCACTTTCTAAATCATCATGATAACCATGCAGATCACCATCAGTAACATCATTGCCACTACTGAAGTAATCAGCTAGCTCAATATGTTCCACCGTTGCTTTAAAATTCATTTCTTGAGGACATACCTGTTGACCTTATCAAATTTTTGAAGTTAGTTAAAAAAGGAAAATAGTGAATAAGAAAGAAATTGAAGAGCACGGAACATTAATCGTAACATAAAGAGGAGGGTGAGGGGGACTCTGTGCATATACCTGCAAGATGAAAAGCATGTTTTGCAAGTTTGCACCCAAATAGTGAACAGATGAACAAGCATTTGTCTGACCAAAAAGATTCTCTTGGTCTTCATCAATAAATGAAAAGGAAAGAGAAACTCCAGCAATGGTTGCCTGAAGATTAGTTTCGACATGCTTCTGTTCTGCATCCAGATAGAAAAGTAATCATGATTAGTTACTGGAAAAAAGAAAAAGCTAAGAACAAATAATGGTTGATCCACAAGATGGTAAGAAACTAAGAATACATCAGCCATACACTTGATGAAAGCATGACAAGCGAATAATTATTAGGCAGTAAGACTTCACCATAACCAGAATCCAAGTCAACAGAACACATTTATAAACTGAAATTCAAGGTGTTTAAGAAATTCAAGGTGAAAATGGAAATCGTACCAGATACTGTGTCCCGTAGAAAAAAAATCTATTCTAGTATGCTAACTTTTTAGGAAACAGCATATCATGTAATGTCAGTTTGACGTTCTTTCTAATATGTGCAGGCAATAAAACTGCCCTATAAATTCACATTATTCTCACCAACTACCCTCATGCCGATTCAACAATGACATCCAGGTATTCAGTGATTGCAAGTTTGAAGCTCATGGTTTCTTATTCTACCACGTTGAAAACTCGAGGACTAGATCGTTGAATTTTGGGGAAAATACTGTTGAATACTCAAAAGACAAATGAAAGAATCAGAATTCTATGTGGAATGTGTTTGGGAACTCATCTATTTGGTTTCCGTGATAAGTGGAAATCATCTGTCGGCATTTAATATTAAAGATTGCAACTGATGTAGTGTGAACATAATTTTAGTTGATTAAACATTTTAGGTACCAAGGTTATATTGATCAAGTTATAAGGCATATATATTTTACTAGTCTAGTCTTGAACAAATAAAAGTAGGGGATCCCATCATGAATTGCCATATTTTCTTCCTCAGTTCTTCTTTTCCATCTTTCAATCCACTTTCTTCCCTCTTTTCGTGCTCAAGTCTCGTTAAACGTCAGCCAAACAAATTTTGATTACACTAATTGTACCTCACAAGCTACAGTCAACGGAAAATGTATTGACCACGGGGCGTGGGCAAAGAAAATGTAATAGCAACTAACAAAATCTAAAACAGAATTTCACAATAACATATGAAACTTTCCATTTTAAAATCCTATACCATCGACATCTAACTTAATCTCGGAGGATTCAAAAATGACTTGATAATTATGTGCAATGGCAAAAACTTGCTCATAATCATACAATGTACAACCGATACAGTATATTAAATATATATATATATATATTATTTTTTTTGATAAGTAAAAGATGATATCACTAAAAGCGTTAAGCCATCTAATGTTCAATTTTTTCTTCAAATAATATACATATTACCTAGTTTAATCTATAAGATATTTTGAAGTTCTTTTCCTTATAAGTTATAGCTAAAGTTTCTAAATTTTCAAAGAAAAATTAGACATTATCTAATAGAATTACAATACATGAATGAAGATAGTTCCTACAAGAGAGATTATTATGCTAGTGAATTATTAGTAGAACTTTTTACTATATGCATGAAGAAGCACATACCAGTGGGAACATGTAGAGATCCAGAGGCGAGGTTTGATGCAGCAGTAATTGCACTGAAAACAGAACATGTCCAATTCCACATCCCACTGTTTCCCAAAGCTGATTGGGAAGTTCTCAATTCATCAAAACATTCGAAAAACTGGTCAACACTGCATGCAAATATTTGCACAAGATATTAGCACTACTTGAAGCTATGAATATACCTCTATATATTAAAAGCAGTACATGTGCATAGCATGACCAATGTTTTGATAAGATGCCACTACGGACAAAAGCAAATATGATACTTTATTTCAAGATACTACAGAATTTATAAGATGACGATCTGTAGCAAATCTGAAAGGTTTTTATTGCAAAAACAAAAAATCATAATATCTAAACTTAACATATAATTATAAGACATCCGCACGAATTTCTATTGGAGCTTTAATAAGCGCTGAATGAGAGGATACCAACCTGGCCCCAAAATCTGGTTCAACTTCAGTCATGTCTCTCTGATTTCTGCTGATAGGTGATACCCAATCTGATATAACATGTGACCCCGGTAGCAGTGCTTCTACTACTGTTTCTTTTACCATAGGAGAACGGATTTCAGGAGAGGAACTTACATGGTTTGATAACACTTTCTCGGTAGTATAAGTACAAGAATCAAGAGCTGAGGAAAGAGAATTAGATGTTGCACTACAGTAAACAGAATCTGTTTCCTTGAAATGCATCCGACCCTTACCACTCTCACCCAAATCTCTATAAATATCCCACATCTGTAAAAGACATTTAATGGAGTTCGATTGAAATCTTAACTCTAGAGGATCAATATAAACATCTGCATCCACTTTGCGGATATCTAAAGAACCATTTTTCCATGGTATACTTAATTTTATGGTTCCTGAAAATCCACCTCTTTCCCCTGTAACAATTGGAGTTGTAGCATTTGATGGACAGCATCCCTTAAACCATTCACCAAAAGTTGTTCCTGAAGAACATGGAAATTCTGATTGGTTGTCGTTATCATCATCCATCTGAAGAAACTCAAGAATTGCCCCTTGAAATTTAACAAAGTTTGTTAGTTGATTCAACCCAAGAAAGTTATCAACTGACACATGTTTATCAGAATTAGCATCTTCAGAAGTACCCGTCCCGCATTCTACTTCAGTTATTCGCAGCACCAAAGTTCTACAAATTCCCTTATTCTTTTCGTCTCCTAAATAGGGATCAAATGCAACAATGATTTTTTTAATTTTTACATGGAAACTTGTGAGCAACCATTTCACCATTTTAGCAATGGTTTTAACTCCCTCGTGAACATCCACAGAAGCAGTTGCCACAGTGTTGTCCACAATTTCAGGCTCAGGAATTCTCAAATCATCTCCAATGCCATCCTGACCATTTCGTCTGGAGAAACAAGTTTCGGATCCAACTTGAGAGATATTCCTCCCACCTGGACCAAGCACAAGTTCAAGTTCATCTACCTCAATTTGAAAACCTTTACCCTTCCGTGGCATAGTGACTGATAGGGAGCCGATGGATCCCTCTTTCACAGTCAATGCTGCTACTGCACCTAACTGCATAACACAGGCAAGAAAAAACAATATAACTGTGAGAACACATTTCATTCTACTAAACAAGTGACAAGTGTAATTTACTAGTACTAACTGCAAGCATAATCTGTGATGTCAAAAATAATAGATCAAGTCGAATGCAAGTTGCTCTTACCAACTCTAGTTACATTAATCAGATTCTGGTAAACAAACATGCAGAACCTTTGTGTCTGGTCCTCAATTGGTGAAGAACAACATGATATTTATGTATATTCTTTCATCCCTTTTCATTTGGACACGTTATTTTTAGTCATTTTAACATATGTTAACATAAGAAGCCTTCAGATATTGGTGTCTAAAGATGCAAGAATTTGTTTAATGGTTGGCAAGGACATCCAGAGTGTAAAGGTTGCATAATTGGTAAAGGCAGCATTGTTAAAGTTATCAATAAGTGAGATAAGGTTTAAGGAATTCTAACCAGATCTGTATGTTATTTTAGAAAAAAGTCTCAGTAGACACTGTTTACAAATTTCAAGACCAACTTCTGTCCAAGAAACCAACCAATAACTTATTTCAGACACCATACGGAATATCTGGTAGCTCTGACATACTACAAGTTCTAAGTCTCCAGCCAGAAACTAATAGAACAGTGGAAAAAAGTCTCTAAACCTAAACAGTAATCCGCCTTCTAATGACTCACTCCACATTTACCAATACTTTCAAAACAAAAACGAATAAAGTAGATAATGCGAAACTCCTAAGTCCTAAATTGAGGGTGTATCGCTTCACTTTTGTAAGTGCATTTTCTTAAAGTAGTAATAAAATTCACTCAATGTTCCAAATTCATCATTCACTAGAAATGGCACTGAAGCTAAACCCACTTTTTATTGAATCATTTGGTTAAATTGGAAAGTGAAAACTTTCCTAAAATGTATAATATTTTCTTAAGGCTGGGCTCTCACACTGGGGCAGGGGATAACAGTATAATTTCTCAATTAAAATTATACACGCCAGTTAAAAAATTCCTTATTAGGGACTATATCAAAATTCACAATTATTCAAACAAAAAAAAAACAAATAAAACACTTTACATTCAACGAACACTGCTAATATAATCAACTACATTGAATTACCCAAAAACACTACATCCACTTAAAACTCAACAACTTTGTCAAAATTCAACCACCAAAACAGCTTAAAAAGTTAAATTCACACATAAAGACCTAACCTTTTGATTGATATAATCAACGTTGAGCGCAAGGTCGGAAAGCTGAATCGTACCGGCGCTAAGTTGAACATCAAGCTGGTTAAGATCAATATCGCCGAGAATAAATTGCCCTAATTTCTTCTTCAATAAGAATTTGCAAACCTTCTTAATCGCCCAGCGAGAGAACATGGCCTCCGCTGATTTGGCGATATTCCACCCGAACATCTCGAAATTAGGGTTTCCCTATACCAAATTACTGGTATTTATGATTGATTGAGAGACGAAATCTGGTCGCGGGAGAAGCTCGCACATCCATCCACGCAGAGGAAAAAGGAGAAAAAGAAGAAAAGGTATATGGCAAGGTTTAATGATTGTCTGGAACTGGAAGCATATAGGATTTTGGAGAGAGGAAAGGAGAGAGACGACTTTGAGTCTTAATTGGACTACATTTGCGTGTTTTGTTTTGTTTTGTTTTGTTTTGTTTAGTTTTGTCTGGCAGATAGAATATAAATTTGAAAGTTTTATTAACGGTAATTAAATATTCAGAATCTTACGTGTCCGATTAGTGTTCTAAAGAACCGTGGTAAGTAAACTAACAATTTCACAGCCCCCTTTCCAAAATTGGAAAAAAATACATGTAGTTACTTTTTATATATAAAAAAAAAAAAACTAGTAAGCATAATATTTATCATTTACTTTTTAAATATTACAATAGTTTGATGTTTTCATCAAATCAAATAAAATAAAATAAAATAAATTTTTCTTCTCACAGAAAGGTGACCTTTTGTTAATCAACAAAATTTGTGCATTTTGATGCCTAAATTGATAAAGCTTTGAATTTATTTCATTTTGAATGTACTTTTTTTTGGACTTTTATGGTCTCTTTTTTATGAAAATTAAAATACCATAATTATCTCTCTTACATAATACTAGTAGTCAGCATGGGGACACATTGAATGCGTGTGTTACGCAAATTAATTATATATATAACCACGTAAAAATAATTTGTTTATTGATTTGTTTATGCCGAGATGTTAATAAGTCTGAGAAAGTTACAGAGTAAAATAGTAAAAAAAAAAGAGTTGGGAAGAAAAAAAAAGTGAAAAGATAAGTGTTATTCTTTTAGCTCCTTTTACACAATTTCAAAAAAAAAAAATGCAGCACAACTTTAAGAAACGATTATTTTTCTCTCTTAATAATAAATATATTATAACTTACTTTTAAACAACTTGTTGAAATTTATCACAACAAAAAAATGACATTGTTGAAACTTTTCACTTTACCTTTTTTTTCATAAGAAATGTTAGCCACTATTTGTTTAGTGCCGTAGTAAAAATCCCTTAACTCGAATTGTCTTTATATAATTTCTAACTTTACAAGAATATTAAGTGTTTTTTTTTAATGCTTATTACTCAGTATACCTAGATTGTAAAGAAGATTCTAATAATTATCTTCCAACATGTTTTTTTTTTTTTAATTTGTAATGATGATTGAGATTATATAATACATGTACAATCTTTCGTCCACTCAATGAAGAAACATGGATCACTAAATCTTGATGGACAACATAATTAAATTATAAATATAAGAAGCAGCAAGGTCAAACTCGAGCATCTTTGAGCATTGCTTTTGGTAAGTGGCAACTGGCAAGAGATGGTCACCCCGGGCATCTTCGAGCACTATTATCGGTACCATTTGAATTAAATTACTAAAAGACAAGTTATTTTTATTGGAAATACGTGGTGATAATGTGTATGAGGTGAAATATAACTTAAAATAGGTGATCATGAAATGAAAGTAAGTTTTAGTGGGTTTTGTTTTGTTATACACACAATAAGTTAGTTTAATGACAATGAAAAAGCAGTTGAGAATTTTAATCTTAATTTTTTTTATAATATATATTTAGTGAAATAAATATTATTTTAACGATAGTCTTAATTTATTTTAATACACATTTAACGAAATAAATATTATTTTAATAATAGTATCGATGACATAATTATCTGCGACAAATTTTAAATATTATGTCACTATATATAATTTTTGTGACTTAAATATATATTAAAAGAAATTGGATCGCGGATTAAGATTCCCATTATTATACCTATCCTTCAATTTATTTTTATACATATTCAACGACACAAATATTATTTACAACGATAAAATAAAATTTTTTCGTAAACTATTAACGACACAATAAAAATTGATCATAAATAATTGTGTCACTAAAAATGTGTTACTAGATGATAATTGTGATCAATAATACATAAATAATAAAAAGGGCTGTTACTTTTTTTTTTTACCCAAATGAACATAAATATAGTAAAACTTAAGGACTTAACAAAACTACAAAAGTATTGCTCCCTCCGTCCCAAATTAATTGTTCAATTTTGACTTTTTTTAAGTCAAATTGACTATTTTTAAAATTAATAATTAAGCATATATAAATATATTTCTAAAATTATAAAAATTGGGGTTAGTAATAAATTGTATATACTTTCTTTTGGTTATAATCTCTTCACTTATATTTTAGCAAAAATAATAAAAATATTAATTTTAAAAATGATCAATTTAACTTTAAAAATCATAACTGAACAATTAATCTGGGACAAAAGTAATACTTAAGTTGGGACGAATTCAATCTTAACCCTCAAGCAAAGATTTCCCCAAGTCTTACTAAAATATCAATATATTTTGTCATTAAGGTGTTATACGTTTTTGTAAGATAATGGAGTAATATTTTTTTATTTGATATTTTATGTCATTTGTATTCCCAAGGCGTGCCACATTTTACACGAGACAGAAGTGTACTCCTAACACAAAAGTCAAAAAACAACAACTCATTATTAAATTTAGGGTCCTCTTAACAGTATGCTCTAAGCCACATATGCTCTAAGCCACATGCTAAGTACACAATTCAAGAGTATATTTTCTTGAACTGTGTGCATATTCCTTTGAACTTGGTGCAAATCCAGAAATCAAGGGAATATGCACACAACTCAAGAGAATATACCCTTGAACTGTGTGCTTAACATGTGCCATTAGGGCACATGTTAAGAAATTCCTTAAATTTATTATGCTTCTTATGTTCAGTTATAATAATAGAAATAATAAAAATTACATTTACTTATCTCCAAATAAATATAAACAACTGTTAAAACATCTTCGAGCTTATTTCAATTAATACATAAGGGTATTTTAGTAGTTTTATCACACATATTGGTATCCGTGTAGGACTCTAGAACATCAGATATTTCGGGACGGAGGGGGTATATTTTATATTCTATTTGTTTCAAATAATAAAATTAATATTAATTTTTTAAAAATTAATTTGAGATAATTTAAAATTTAAACATTAACATGGTTCAGGTAAATTTTAAAAATAATAAATTTTATTTGTAAATAATTTATTATATTTATAATTGTATTAACATAAATTATATTAATTTAAATTTAAAAATATTTAAAAATATTTTTTAAAAAATTAATATCAATCTTAAAATTTAATACTGAGAGAGTATGTTATACTTTTAATAACTGTCGATTTTGTTGGGTGGACAATATTTATTTATTTTTGATCCATTTTCTCTACAATTAATCATGTATAATCACAAATGTGTAGCGTGTTTTTGTGTAGAAAATTCTAAATTATGGCCCATGGTAATACCCGTCATATTCAGATATGCTTCCACCGGATCAAAGCGCGCCGGCTCGAACCACAAGGCGACAGATGAAGCCGCCCTATTCCCCGTCACAATTTTTCTACCGAAAATGACGACAAATAACCGGATAAAATTACGTGGCACGAAATTTTGAAATAAATAAAACAAAATAGTTTTATAATTTTTATTAAGATGTTCAGGTTCAAAGAATTTCTTATATATTTTGGTCACGTATATAATAATTATCGAAAATGTATGGGAAAGTACGAGACCCTGATAAAAATTCTCATAGTCGAGGAGCGAGAACTGAACAGAGCAAACAGACTTTACGTCTCATCTCCTACTATATATTTCTCTATCCAATAAGCCCCTAAACACCGAGGAAAATGGAGCTTAAGCCAGGTCTATCAGCTATTGTCACTGGTGGTGCTTCTGGAATAGGTAAATTTATAGCTTTTTCTTATCGATTATATTCCATTTCGATTTGTAGCTTTTACTTATTGATTATATTCCATTGCGATCAGAAACTGAACATTTCGTTATTCCCTATGCTCGAGATATTCATCAGTTTTTATGTATACAGTTGTTTTCTTAGATCGTCTATTGTATTTGTATAGTTTGCAATGTTGATGATGATGAAAGAGAGTCTGAGTACTGATTGCCGGCCTTAAAAAATTACTGTTTTTTATTTTATATATTTTTGTAATTATTACTTTGGCAAGTGATCATAATGATTTTTAAATGCAAATAGACAGGCTGCCTCGAGTTCAGCTGGATAATTAATTGTTTGATGCACTGAATTAATTCAAATATTGACACTCCAATTCTTAATTCCAACAATGATGGTAGAATTTGAAAATATGATCAAGTTACTAAAATATATGTGATCTTTGATAAATGAATGTATACATAGACTTACAATATTACGTGTATGTATATATATACATATATATTGGTTAGGCTCCCCACTCCCTTGGTAGTTAAGAGTCATGAATAAAATTTACTGTTGAGACTGTTGCCTAGACAGCTAAACTAGCTAAAGGTCACATTTAATCATATCACTAAACAAAGATGTGTTTTTTGGGGGGGCTAAGTAAACAAAGATGTGTTTGATGATGCCTAGAATGATATAAGAATATGTTTGATGTTATTTTTATGCGAATATATTAGTGTTACAATTACTATGAATCTGATCCAGATTTGTGAGTGTGTTAATAACTTTTTTCTTGCATTGCGGTGGTTCACATGTAGGCAAAGCTCTTAGTTTGGCTCTTGCACAGAAGGGGGTATTTGTTTCAGTTGTTGATTACTCTGAGGAAAGAGGAAAGGAAGTTGCAGCTCTTGTAGAGAAAGAGAATGCTAAGTTCCATTCGAAGTTGGAATTCCCATCTGCTGTGTTTATCAAATGTGACGTCACTAATGGAGGTAAGTTGCTTCTTTCACGTCTAGAAAATAATTTCATCAACTGTTTTGTTTAAAATACTCAAGATGAAGCAGTTGAAATAGAACTGGATATAAGACCGGGTGGAATAAATTAGTAGTTAATCTGTATACTGATGGAAATGTTTGTAGACATATACCTCTGTCCGATATCATGAGTTCTTAGGATGCTGATTTTCCCTTCTTCTTTGCAAATATTCCACCACATACACATTTGAGGTTGCTGTAGTTTCATATCTATGAGAATAGAAAACAAACAGAAAGAAAGAGAAGGTTGTATAATTTACTTTCTCAAACATGCAGCAATATTTGTTATGGTGTTAACTGTTAGTCACTTGAGCTGGTCGCAGATGGAATGCCTATATGTAGCATTTGTCACAGGTTTTTGGCTTCATTAATGCATAAACTACAGTTGTTGCCATGGCGTGCCCTTTTGTATAATGTTTTACTGATAAAAACAAAAACTACAGTTGTTATTGTTATTGCTATTATTAGTATTGTTATTTGGTGGATCTTTGAATAGCTGAAAAGTGAAAGAAGCAAGCACAAAGCAAAAGTTATGGTAAACTATTGGTTTACTCCCATAACTTCAACATACCTGATTAAATATCTCTGAAGATGTTTAATTAGTTGGTAGTCAGATGAGAGACCTGTTATTAGTGAAGCTTCAGAAACTGTCTGAATTAAGCAATTCAGGCTTCACCAATAACAGGTATCTCAATCGCACTGCCAATTGATTAAACATCTTCAGACTAGTTGAAGTTATGAAGTTTCTTAACATCTTCATAACTTCCACAATGATTAATAACGTGTTACTGCTAACAAATGTTGAGGAAATCTTCTCGTATGCCTTGGAGCTTAGTAATACTCCTATAATGAGGATATCACACAATTAGATTTCAACTTCTTTCACTAGTTTAAAACAATCTATATCAATATCTTTTAGGGTATATGTTTAAGTATGCTAACTTTAAGTATACTCTGGCATTGTTTCTAATTTATATTTGGTGTATATTTACTTATTACATAAATATTTCACTGTATTATGGGAGTTTCTAGTTTGCTGAAGTATTCTTTCTTTTGTGAGCAGGAGAATTGACTGCTGCTTTTAGGACCCATGTAGCCACATATGGAGGGTTGGATATCTGTATTAATAGCGCTGGCATTGAAAATCCTGTGCCATTTAATAAGGATCAAACTGATGGTTCACGTACGTGGAGGCACACTCTCAATGTCGACCTTGTTGCTGTTGTTGACTGCACTCGTCTTGCGGTATGCTTGAACTTGATCATAGACATTACATTTTGTATAATAGATACTTCAAATAAAATTCATCAATTACTTTTTATATTAGCTAGTTCTTAGAATTCAGTCAATTCTTGATGCACTATTGGGTATCGGTATCTGTATCGGACAATGTGCTACAAATAGCTATATATTGCTTAATGAGAAAACATATACTAAAAATAATTAATTAAGAACATAAAAAGTTGTTATTTGTTACATATAACATAGTATAAGTCGTATGATACACATAGTTGTCAGTTGTCACAACGCCATGGCGAGATGCGGCAGTAGTTGACCGTCAGGACGCCTAGGCAATAAGGCGCCCGCCATGGCGTCCGTATGACGACAAGTCGTTAACAATGTGCAATTTATACATTATTATTTTACTTCAAAAGTATATTGAACAATAAATTTATATACATTAATACCCAAATCATAATAACTAACACTATGGAATACAATTATAAGCACAATTATATGAATACTTCACAATCAAAATTCAAAAATAAAACACTTGTCATTAAAAACTAGTAGAACAATACAATAAACACCAATAGAAAATAAAGAATGATGACCCATTACAAGTATAATAAGTAATAAAATTACACAACATAACAAATCCATGAGTTATGATGAGTCATGGGTAAAAAATGACTTAATCACTTAACTTGGGGGGCAGCTACCAAGGCGTGAGCTTTGACAGCTATGATGATACATAACTGTCGGACTTGTTAACATTCTTGATGCAAAATTATAAATTCTTTTTATATCTTGCATATCCATCGAACCATATCTTTACGTATCAGCTGATATCATTATGTATCAGCCAATATCAATATGTATCAGCCACTGCTGATTCCAATATGTACCAATCTTGGTGGATATTTTAAACCATGCTTGTCAGAGAGAGGGAGGGTGAGAGTTCGAACTTTTCTGGTCTTTGAAGCAGAAAAATGCACTATAGGAAAGGAAAGAGGTAATTAACAACAGCGGAAGCTGCAAATTGCCATGACACAATCGCTGTGATAAAAGAGGAATCTTATTGGATTGATTCAAGCTAATATATAGAGATACACTTTTAGGAGAATTAGAGACAGTGGTGAAGCTGCTAATAAGTTTAAAGAAGAAACTAGAAAGAGACAGTGGTGGAATGTGACTTACCGTAATAATTTTGAGCCACTGATGATATTTATATATATTGTTTTTGTTCATCTTACCATTCAAACCTATTAATCTATCTATATCTAGTTGCAAATCAGTTTCTTTATCCTTATAGGTTGTGCTAAATCTTGCATATTGTTTTAAATTGCCATTCTCTATACTAACTGTCATGTAATCTCTATGAGCAGATCCAAACCATGCAAGCTGCAAAGAAGCCTGGCGTCATCATAAATATGGGATCTGCTTCAGGACTCTATCCGATGTATGGGGACCCTATCTACTCTTGTTCCAAAGGTTTGATCTTTTCTCCTACTCTGATTTCCCCATCAGTGATTATATTAAAAGGCAAGCACTAAGACGTGGGGATAAATTTGTTTCTTATAATCGGATTGAGTGTCTGAATTCCAATATGTAGATATATGAGCACTGTGGGAAATGGAAATGTAATCATAGAACCAGTTGCGTAAACTTCATTTTCAAAATTATTGAAACTAACTTTTAGTGGTTCCGAATCCCAATTTTGAAAAACATGAAAATCATAAATTAAATAGTAACTTTCAAGTTCCAACACTAATTATAAATTTGATAGAATAGAGTTGTATTTGTAATCACAAACTGCAACTTTTATTCTGTGTCCTAATCAGTTCCCTAGATTTACTTCATTTTCCTTTTTCTATTTAAACACAAACACATGTACTGATCTATATTTATGCAAAGGTTTGTGTTACTTAATGAACATAATCTTCACAGGGGGTGTTGTTCTATTTACCAGATCACTTGCTCCCTACAAGAAACAAGGAATTCGGATAAACGTGCTTTGCCCTGAGGTGAGATTTAATTTTTATAAAACCATGTACATTCCTGTTTGTTAGGGAGGCACACGGATTTATTTTCAAAAGCAATTTAATTGAGGAATGTGTGTTCCTATTAATGTATTTGCAATGCCTTTTGCAACATATTGTCACATGCCTATTAATTGAACATAATGTTGTACATATCAATGCATGTACAACTTTCTACTTTTATTGCACATGGGATTTCTTTTCAGCCTACCCCAGGTCCCCAACTAGTTGGAATCAAAGGCGGCGTTGAGTTGAGTTGAGATATCTAAATTATCAAAGTTTGTCTGGCGAAACTCTTTGGAAGAATGCGAGAACTAAATATAACTTTGGCCATTAATTAATTTTACTTCTTAAGATGTTGATGATTCAGAGGCATGACTCTCTGGTGCATTAAGTATTGTTTTGTCATATATCAATTTTTTTTCTTTCGAACACAAATAACATCAACTGTTGGTTTATCTTTTCATACGTTCTGGTATCTGAGGCATTAAATGCTCTGTGCAAGGGCTTTATCTTGTTATCTGTTGCAAATAGGGGCACAAATTCATCACCCACCCCTTATAGCACTCTGTAATTAATTGCAGAGTTCTACATGACACAAATCTAAGTGCTAATCCATACACTAATTCATTCCTTTTCAATTGATAAGTTGCACGAAGCTGCAAACTAAGTGTTATTCTTCTTGATGAACTTTCTATTATACCTGAAGTCTCATCTAAATAAAGCTTTTCTGCCTGCAGTTTGTTCTAACGGATTTAGCGTTGAAAGTGGATTCCAAAATAATTGATAAAATGGGTGGTTTTGTTCCCATGGAAATGGTAGTGAAAGGTATGTTTTCTCATTTTGTTTTCCTTTTTTTATTCCTTTAAATCTTTTCTTGAATATATTTTTTGTTTACGTCTAGATAACTACTAGATTATCATCTCGAGTCTAAAGAGCTAATCTAGTACCACATGACTCTCAAATTGACCGCTCTTGCCTTTAGTACTCCATTGAGTAGTTACCTTATTTACTTGGATTTAGCAATCTTTTCTTTATACAGTAGCTGGTAATTATCTGGATGTGGAGTTTCGCTCCTCTGTCTGCCATGACTATTGCTAGACAATTAGTTGGGTTCTGTAGAACAATTGAAATAACATTTTTGTGTTCATTTTACATTTGCTGTTCTGCAGATTCTCTTCTGGAATTAAAAATGTAAGCTGCAAGTCATGTCAACCATTATCTTAAACTCTTACATCTCATATTTTGGCTTCTTCCTTTCTTTTAGAGCTGTCAACCTGTATTAAAAGCTCCAGTGTGGTATATTGTTAGTCGTCTCACATGGATTAACCATGTTCATAGTCTTTATGCAAAGTACTTGTTGGGAAAGAAATTGATACCTGTTCAGTGTTCATTATGTGCCTTTTAAATGTTCCTTGAGACTATTAGACACAACAGTGTTATAGGAATTTATTGCTGGACTCTTGTTCACTTGCTCATTTTCTTCAATTTATAATAGTTTGAACTTTTATTGAACAATGCTGTCCGTCATGTTCCTTATATGGCTAAAAATTAAAATGCTACCAAAATCCTATTGCCTTCTGGTTTTCCCTTGAAGTGAAATAATGACATTTTTTGGTTTTCTCAAGATGCTATTATACTATTTAACATTCTCCAACTACAAATATCTTCCTAAGTTGATCGGACGCCAAACCCCCCAACATATTATTCCTATTACTGATAGCCAGTATGACTGAGACTTCTACCAATTGCTTTGGTTTAGTTAAATTGTACTAATACCACTACTACATATGAAAAACAAAATGAACCTTTCCTATGTGTATTCTAACCCCAATGGATTAGTTCTAATGTTTGTGAGCCTAGTAATAAGTGTGTTTCAAGGCGCATGTCATGATTTCAATTCTCCACAAAGATAGTGATATCCTTGGGACCACCCACGCATAATTTACTATGAGTTTATCCTATGTGCGTGGTTGGTGGGGTATTGTGTACACTAGGTGGTTTATCCGCTGCACTTTTTATTTGCATTGTTATTGTGTTTTTGCTCTCAAAACTTCTTTGACTGGACTCTTGTTTTCTCCTTCCCCCTGGCAACATATCTACTATATATAAAAGTAAATTGTGATCCATGAGGCAGACCTCAGTTGTATGTTATTTGGTATATCGGGGAGGGAAGCACAATCATGTAGCAAGAGTTTTCTCGGGGGCTATAAAGAATCGAGTGGGAAATGTTGAAAAGAGGTAGTTGTGACTTGTGAGATTGTGCACATGCTGCTAATGACTGTGTAAATGTGCTGGATTAGATAGAGGTCCAGTAGATATTGTTATTTGCACTACAAATATACTTTCTTTCATGAGACGTGCCAGGATAGTTCAATAAGATAACAGATGGTCTGTCAACTCAACCTATATTTCCAAGTCTTGATGTTCCAAGCTTAAAGTTTTCAGGTGCCTTTGAGCTTATTAGCGATGAGAACAGAGCAGGATCCTGTTTATGGATTACTAACAGAAGAGGGATGGAATATTGGCCAACTCCCATGGAAGAAGCAAAATATTTGGTGCGTCCCTCAAAATTGGGTAGAAAATCTCAATTTGTCGGCCCATCAAGTCTCCAAATCCCTCAGAACTTTGAGAAAATGTAAGTGAACGTATGGCTTGTTCTACTTTTTCTCTAAAAAAGAGCTTCTGTTCTCGTGCATCCTTTATTGTTTTTTTCTGTTGGAATTCGGAACCTGTAAAGTCAACAAATGCTTTATAATACAAGAAGCTATGAGGCTGTATGGTGCAGTAACATGTTTGTTTAGTGTGAAAAATGGGATGGGGGTGGGGATTCATTTAAGTGTTGCATCAACTAAGATCCTGTTGACAAAGTATTCTTCACTTGTAAATCTAATAACTGATGTTTTTCTTCTCTCAGAAAAACTTTTAATCTTCATTCAAATTTTTTGAGAATCATTTTCATGATAGAGTCAACAAAAGTAATTTGCAATCTTCTTTTCACCTTTTCATAACATCTGGTACAAATTCTTTCAGATATGCTGCCTTTTTTCTCCTGTTTCAGATTTTCAGCATTTGTTCGTTTCTCTAAGATTATTTTTTTAGTTCTGAAAGCATTCCTAGGGAAGCTTCTTAATTTAGTCAGTGTGTTAATTTATTGGTTCTTGTGTACTCAATCAGTTTCAGATTTCTATATAGTGTTTTTGACATTATTTTGTTGATTCTTGTTTTCTAGAATTGTACACACTCTGAGTCACAATTTTCGTAGTGCAACCAGCATAGTGCGGACGCCATTAAGATTTCCAATTAAGCCAGATCATGTCCTTGTGAAAATCATTTATGCTGGCGTTAATGCAAGTGATGTAAGTCTGTGGCTTTCCTCAAATTCATTGTACATGTTTCATCGCTTGGAATCAGTAAGATAGTGAGAAATTTCGTGCATATCAATTCCTCATTCCAATCTCTCTCAAATTCTGATGTTCTTGACCAGCCTCTCCTATCGTGGCAAACTAGATATCCAAGTTACCTATCAAAAAAAAGAAAATAAAAAGATATAACTCATCAGCTGATTAGACTCCCTGATGCATTCATATAAACAATGCCTGTTTATTCAAGGTAGCTGCTTGGGTAACTTTATCATCTATATTTTTCACCAGTTTGTAGTAACTGAGCTTTGTTATAATTTTTTTCTTCAAATTATCCCTTAACTGCATTTAGCTCTTGATTTGGAAATCAATGAGCCAATATAGTCGGGCACTCGAGCTAAAATTTAAGCTTCTGACTGCACTCCTAGCATATGAACCATTTTATCAAGTGTTTGATCAGAAATGTTTACTAACATGAGCATTTTGGACAGGTGAATTTTAGTTCTGGTCGTTATTTTAGTGGAAACAGCAAGGACATTCAATCCCGTCTTCCTTTTAATGCTGGATTTGAGGTGTGGAGTCATTCCTAAATCTAATGCCATTTCTTGATAGTGTTGATTTTAAGTATATATTGTTGGTCAAGCATAATCTTTACTGTGGGCTGCTGATAAGCACTATATTGGTGCACAATTTGCTCTTTGTGATGCCTACGGCCCTCTAGAACTCTTCAAGATGTTACTCATAAAATTGGCTATGTGGGATTTCATTTGATTCAACCAACTAGAACTATAGAATCCTGAAAAGAGTGTTTTTACGGTATTCATAATAGTAATTTTTGTTGTTTGAACAACGTTAGTGGGATTTGGTGTACATTTGTATTTTGAATTTTCATGGTTCTCTCTCTCTAAAAGAGATACTCTTTCATACCTTATCATTTTACGAAGAAACAAAGGATTATATTTCATTGTTTTGTGGTAATTGAAAATTTCTTCCATAAAAAAAATAGAGTAAATCAAATCAAAGAGTGAACTATTGATAGGGATCGATCCGTGAGACATCGTCATTGTGGATGATTCTCTAATTAGTTATTTATTTATTATGTGTCTATTTATTTAGTTTGTTGGACTTTTTATTTATTGGTTTATTTCAATATTGAGTTATTTATTTAGAGGCCCAATTATTACTGGGCTTAAGGTTATTAGAGTTTATTTTCTTATAAATATGCTTGTAAGTCATGTCAAACTCTTAACACTTTGATATTGAAATTATTCTAATTATTGGTTGCGATTAATACTTTTCCTCCGTACTGCGGTCGAGAAATCCTAGGGGTAGTGGTTCTCCTACGGTTGGATCGCCCTAGTTCTTTTAATTTTCCTTATTGACTTACCACTTCCAATTAATTATTTGTTCATCAATTTCCGTACTATGTCATACTGACATCAGAACTTAAGGTTTCTCCATCAATTTCTTAATTTTTGGGAGATCTTGGGTTTTTTTTTAATAAAAAAGTTACTGTTCATTGGAGTATTGTTCATCGCGGTTCATTGTTAAAATAAAAAAACAAAAAAAAACTGCTACTGCTGCATTATTTTGGAGATAGGGAGGTAACCCTAACTTTCCTAATTTAAATTAAAAATTCTTACAAATTACCTTTGAGTACCTCAAACTTCTGCCCTCCATTTAAATATTGCCCTACAGTTTATTAGTTTACATTTTTTCACCTTTGTTTCTTACATAAAGAGCCCTAAACTTTTAACCTTAGCACTTTTCACCCCAGTCTCATACTTTTTGATCAGTTAGGTCCATTAAAAATAAAAAAGAAGGTAAAAACAAATATTTTAATTTGAATATTCGGATTTTCAATATTTAATCACTTGAATTCCCTTCGTTCATTAGTTCTAAAATTTTTGAAAGCTTGTTTTGGATTTGTTCTTTTAAAATTACATATTATTCCATCTAGTTGCATATTATTCGATTATTATTATTAGCTTTTGGGATTGGGATTGCGATTGCATAGGCTTAAACTTGTAATTTTAATTCGCTTCATTTAAATTTCTGTATTGTCTCAGCTTTGCACTTGCATTTGCATCACGACTACATGTACCCAAGCTGCTTTAGAAGAAATTCAGGACCAATTAGTGGCCATAGTTGCACAACTGGGTCTATTGATTGAACAAAGATAGTGGAACCTTATGAGAATAATGGGAATGGGCATGTCGAAAACCCACATGTTAGACACCATGAACATCCTAGGTATGATCCTCATGATGATGACTATAGGAAAATCAATGTAGATGCACCAGAGTTGATAGTAGATTTGATCCCAATGAATTCCTCGATTGGTTGTTTAGTATGAAGAAGTATTTTGACTGGTATGAGATGTCTGAGGATAGGAAGGTGCGATTTGCCAAAATGAAATTGGTGAAATTGGTCAGTTTATTTTGGTCAGGGGTTGAGAGAGACTTAGAGCGCCTAGGTGAGCCACCCATCAGACATCGGGGGGAGATGAAAACTTGCCTAAAGCAATATTATTTACCCATAGGACATACCGATAGGTTAATGGAGCAGTATGACAACTTTCGTTAGGGTAATAATATGTCTGTTGCCGATTCCATCTGCAGATTTAGGGAGTTGACTCAAAGGTGTAGGATCAGTGAGAGTGATAGATTGACCATTATGAAGTTCAAGAATGGGTTACGATCTGAACTTTAATCACACATCCTGACTAGTGGCATCACTACCCTAGATGACCTTTTTCAGTCAGCTATAGATAATGATTATAGGTTACAGGGTATCGTTAGGAGAGTCCCTTCTTAGTCAGGTCTGCCCAGTGGCCGAAATTTCTCGCAGAATAAATTTTTCCCCACTTCTCAGGCATCCTCTAGGGACAGTGACACCGTAGCTAGGCCATCTCGTGACAAAAGGAAAGGTGTAGCTACACCCAACTTTCAGTCTACTACTTAGGAGAGGTGCTTTACGTGTCAGGGGTTAGGGCACAAATCTTTTGAGTGCCCCAATCGCCAACAAGTAACAATAATAGGGGAAATTTCAAAAGAGGAGGGGGATATTGTCGAGGCTAAAGTCGAGGGTGAGTATGACTCGTAGGATGAGGAGGTTGTGAGCACCTAGAGGAGATAGGTATTCAGATAGGTGTCATGAAGTGCGTTTTCACAAGTCATAGGAGAAATGATGATTGGAGGAGAACCACTATATTTCAGACCTACAACAAAGTAAGTGGTGTCTCTTCTAAGTTGATCATCGATGGGGTAGTTGCTTAAATGTGGTTGTTGAGTCCGCTTTACCACGGATGAAGCTAAAGGCAGAACCACATCCCCAGCCTTTTAGCGTCACCTGGGTCAACAAGACATCCATTCCTGTGTTAAAGAAAAATGTCTAGTGCCGATCCACCTTCAAGGCTATAAGGAGAGTATTTGGTGTGATGTCCTTCCTATGGATGTTGCACATATTCGACTAGGACGACCTTGGCTATATGATCGTGATGTGACTCTTTATGGGAGGACGAACAAATGTGTTTACACACAAGGGGAAGAAAATATCATTAGCACCTGTGAGACCCCGAGTGTCGTCCAAGAGTCAACCAAAGGAGACTAGCTTACCTACCCAACAAACCAAATCACTCCATATTCTTAATAGAAAGGAGTTTGAGCGGAGTGTGTTGGAGGAGAATATTGTTGCCAATGCGTTGAATAGGGTGTCTATCTTTAACTTTTTGAGAGTGAAGGTTGTGGGATTTGAATGCATTATCCAGGAGTACCCTACTTGTCGAGACTTTAGTGACATTTATGCTGCCCTACAGAATCCTAGTTCCTCACGCTCTAGTGATTTTCGTATCCATGATGGGTATCTTTTTAAGGGCACCCACTTGTGTATTCCTACTACATCGATGCGTGAGTATTTATTATGGGAGTTACACGCGGGAGGTTTAGCTGGGACACTTTGGTCGAGATAAGACTATTGCCATTGTTAAGGATAAGTTTTTTTGGCCTAGCCTCAAGAGGGATGTAGCTCGTGTTATTTTTGAGTGCAGCATATGTCAGACTGCTAAGGATAGGAAGCGGAACACGGGTTTATACACTCCACTTCCTGTTCCCCATGCACCTTGGGAGGATCTTAACATGGATTTTGTCTTGGGGTTACCAAGGAACCAGAGGGGGTCATGATTCAGTTTTTGTTGTAGTGGACCGTTTGACACATTTTATTCCTTGCAGTAGAACTGATAATGCCTCACATATTGCCATGATTTTCTTTAGTGAGGTAGTGAGATTGCATGGGTTACCATTGACTATAATTTTTGATAGAGATGCGAAATTTATGAGTTATTTTTGAAAAATTCTCTAGAAGAAACTTAATACCATGCTTAAGTTTTCTACTGCGTATCATCTCTAGACCGATGGTCAGACTGAGATTGTTAATAGAAGTCTTGGTGATTTGATCCGTTGTCTTGTGGGTGATCATGTGTTTACATGAGATAAGGTTTTACCTACGGTTGGGTTTGCATATAATAGCTCAGTTAATCGTTCAACTGAAGTAAGTCCTTTTCAGGTTTACACTGGTTATCAACCTAGGAAACCTGTTGATTTAGCTCATCTTCCCACTGCATATAGGGCTAGTGAGTCTGCAACGTCTTTTGCGCACCACATTCATGATTTGCATGCTGAGATAAGAAAGAAAATTAATTTGAGCAATGAAAATTATAAGTCTGCTGCAGATATTCATCGCAGGTATCAAGATTTTAATGAAAATGATCGAGTGATGCTGCGACACTGTGTTGAGAGATTACCTCCTGGCACATGGAAGAAAGTGCATGCTAAGAGGATGAGTCAATTTTGAGTTCGAAAGAAGGTTAATGCTAATGCATACGAGTTAGATCTTCCGAGTGATATGTATATTGGTCATGTATTCAATGTGGAAGACCTACTCCTTATCATGGGCCTCTAATGATTCCACCCCCTCTTCCACTTCTTCCCCTATTTCACCTATACTTGCTAACCCTGATGAGGCTATACTTGTTCTTCCGTTACCTATTCCACCTGCACCTCCTATTGTTCTTACACAACGTACAACAGAGGTTATTGAGGATATTTTGATGAGCGGGTTATGTCAACTAGGCAGGGTGGTTACTGACAGTTTTTGTTTTTGGTAAAGTGGCGCAACAGGCGTTCGGATGATTATACATGGATTAGTGCTGAGGAGTTCCGTCGGTTTGATCCAGACCTTTTGGAGAGATAGAAGGCTTTCATTTCGCCAGAGGCTTTGTTTTCGCAGCCGGGGAGAGTTGATAGGGATCAATCCGTGAGACGTCATCGTCATGGATGATTCGCTATTTAGTTATTTATTTATCAGTTGTCTATTTATTTAGTTTGTTGGACTTCTTATTTATTGGCTTATTTCAGTATTGAGTTATTTATTTAGAAGCCTAATTGTTACTGGACTTAGAGTTATTAGAGTTTATTTTCTTATAAATATGCTTGTATGTCATGTCAGACTCTTAACACTTTGATATTGAAATTATCTTAATTATTGGTTGCCATCAATCCTTTTCCTCATTAATGCGGTTGCCGGTTGGGAAACCCTAGGGGTAGTTGTTCTCCTGCGATTGGATCACCCTAGTTCTTTTAATTTTTCTTATTGATTTACCACTTCCAATTAATTATTTGTTCATCAATTTCCGCTCTACATCAACTATCCCCTTAAACAACCACCACCAAAAAGGAAACTACATCTTAATCATTACAATCAGCTGAATAGCGGACAAGATACAGACTCCAAACAATTCATCAACCCCCTAGTTCCACCCCATTGGCATAGTCCAAAACAAAAAATCTTCTTGCGCAATAATGTTTCTTTCATCGGAATTGCTTTGCTCTCAACTCAAAATCCATTTTCTTCAGGACCTCATTCACATTTCTTGCTCTAGTTCTGAAGATTCTACTTTTCCTTGCCCCGCGCACATGATACACAATTGCAGCAAAACAAAGTTTCCTTTCAGCTGCGCTTAAAGATTTTCTTATTTACATTGAATACATTTATATGTTGTTGTGTATTCTTAAAAAGCATAGTAAAGAAATTTTTATGTATCATTTCTGTAGTCTTAGTCATAGATGTAGGAAAAGTCAAGCAGCTTCTGATTTATGTAACCTACCACTTCAATAAAGCTGAATCTTTAGACTTGAGAGAAGATTGAGATTTTTATGACTCGTGGTACAACTTAAGCTTATTTAACTAGAGCTGATGGGAAGTGCTGGTTTTCATCCCAAGACTTTCTTTTGTTACAGAAAAAATGTGCTGTATATATTACTTGGAAAATGAAATCCTCTAACATTGCAGGCTGTGGGGCTAATTGCTGCTGTGGGTGATTCAGTGAGCCACTTAAACATTGGCTCTCCGGCTGCAATCATGTCTTTTGGAGGTTATGCTGAATTCACAATGGTAGACTATCTTGGAATATACTACTATTTTTCTAAAGTGCACTTTTTTGAAATATTCGTATGCTACTTAATCAAAAATAATCTGGATATTGATTTATGAGCTTTCACTTCTGTATGCTTTTTAGGTACCCTCAAAGCACATCCTTCCCGTGGCAAGGCCAGATCCTGAAGTTGTTGCTATGCTTACGTCTGGACTCACTGCTTCAATTTCTCTGGAAAAGGTTATTATTACTCAAAATCTTTATCAGTCCCTGTTCAAAATATTGTGGCTAGTGTCCTTGTCAACAAATATAGCTTTTCAACTATCATAACATCATGTACTATACTGTTCATATGTGTCACTTAAATCAGTTATCGTAGTGGACAAACAGTTTTTCTTCTATGGAATTTGTAGGCAGCACAAATGGATAATGGGAAAGTAGTTCTTGTCACAGCTGCTGCAGGAGGGACTGGGCAGTTTGCAGTCCAGGTATACTTATGACTATGAATGACGAAATCTTATGGCATTTTCCAATTTTTTTTTTTTGCCCGTTTCATGTTCCAATATATGGCTTATGGCCCACTATATGTAGAGCAAAGAGCAGTAACTCTGAGGTGGTATCTATTTAGTTCATATGTTTTTGAATATATAACAATTTGTCCGTATTTTCTTTTATAGCCTATATATATTGCATTGTACTCCGCATTTTTCTTATTTTAAGTCGGTGTAATTGGTTGAATCCCCCCTTTCTGTGTAAGTAGCAGAATCTGGGTAATTACTAAATAAATTTTGAAAAAGAAATGCCACTGTTTACTACTTACTAGAGAACCCTGCTTTATCTTTCTTGATTTGACAAATAAACTTGATAAGCCCTCCCAATGTTGGGACAAAGAAAGAATACCAAAGCTGGAGGAGAAATGAAATAGGAGTAATAGAGTTGGAGGAAAAGTAAGAAGAAGAGTAACAGCAGTGAAGAAGTACTTGAACTGAATAGTATTGGTAACAGTTAGGAGAGTTGTAGCAGAGGACGAGTTTTGGTTGCCTAGCCTCGTAGGGTTTTGGTTTTAAGGTTTACTATTTCAAAGTTGATAAAATTTGGTAATGAAAGTAGTAAAAGTGAAAAGCCGAAAAATTACTTACTCTTAGTAGCGTAAGGTGAAAAATTACTTATCCTTCCTAAAGGTAAGCCTCAACTAATTGGGCACAAAAACTTATCTAGGTGCAGAAAACCTATAGCGTTGAACAAAAGCATAAGCCTTATGTGACTCCCATCCGGTTCAATAAACTTGTGATTTATTCTAGGAGTTTTGGCCAAAACCTCACTCCCACCAAGGTTTGTAAAACACTTGCTGAAACAACCCGGGTCAAATCCCAAGTCCGGAACAAATCTTGGGTCAAATCTCAAGTCCGAATCGAATCAAATCCATCCAAACAAGGCCTTAAATTACTGGCCCAATTGTATCTTGGGTCAAATCTCAAGTCCGGAACAAATCTCGGGTCAAATCTCAAGTCCGAATCGAATTAAATCCATCCAAACAAGGCCTTAAATTACTGGCCAAATAGTATCTTCTTGGATCATCTTAGCCCACCACAGACTCACCCAAAAGGTCATTACTGAATGTACTATTGATAGTAATTCAATTTCTTATATACAGACAAACTTTTCCCTTATCTTTCGATGTGGGACTGGGGTGTTACACTTGCCTACACGATATTGTTGAAAAAATGTTGGATATGGAGACACTGTGGACATATTAATGTAATGCAACTACAATCCACATATATTAATGAATTCTTATTCAATAAAATTGAAAATATGAAATTCATTAATGTCCAAGGTTCATAACATCAAGGATTCATTCTCTCGTCTTTTTTTTTTTTGTTAAATAAAAGATAATTTTATTTTAGGACGAGAAAAGAAACATTAGAGGTGACAAGCAGTCCACCAAAAGTAACAAAAATGAGTGGAAAATACATGACCTTAACTTAGCTCCTAATCCATATTGATATCTGAAGTACTTTTCACCAAAAGTTCTCATCGCCTTCGCCAATGATACGCCAAAGTATACACCCTATCTTAAAGCGACATTACAGAGCGATATGTATCTGAGAAGATCCTTTCATTCCTCTCCATCAAAATACCAAAGAATAGCAAACACCGCACGCCACAATTAAATTTCTAACCATTCTTTCTTCTCCCAAAACCTTTAATCCTGATATGCAGAAAACTGTTGAGAGAAGATAGGCACCCCCAAGCCTAGTCAAACAGCGAAAACAATAAACTCCACAATCTACTTACCAAAGAGTTCTCCTTTCATTATTATCCATTCTAGATTAAGATATCTACCGGTTGAAATAATGTCAAACACAATATATGTCACGATCTCAGTAATGATAGTAGTTATCAAGTCTGAATAGAGGTTATCTTGTTAGGTAGTAGTTATCTATTATGATTAGTAGTTATCTTGTTATTTCCAGCAGTAGTTAAGTCTATTAATAAGATAAAATTATGAACAGTGAGATTAATGTGCATGTAAATAATTATCTTTTCTATCTAAATGCAAGTTCCGCCTTCTCTCTCTATTTTCCCTCTCTAAGTGAATGTAAACATATTGACTTGTGGTAATTGCAGCTTGCAAAATTGGCTGGAAATACAGTAGTTGCAACTTGTGGAGGTAAAGAGAAGGCAATGCTTTTGAAAGAGTTGGGTGCGGATCGAGTCATAGACTACAAAGCAGAAGATATCAAAACGGTATCTCTCTAGCCTATTTTTCTGTTAAAAAACTTTTCTGCTCTCTTGAGCGCATACTTGTTTTTTTTTTTAATAGCAATCATGGGTATGAATTCGACTAATCCCAAAGGTGCACGTCCCCATATAAGAGCTGTGCATTGAGAAAATCTAAGCATAAGTTTGTCTGGGCACCGCTTGGAGTTGGCAGAATTTGATCATGTGACCTCTCCCATATTATGGTAGAGCACATGCCATTGAGCCAACCCCTTTGGCCTGAGTGTGTATGTGTTAGTTGGGCTTGTTTAACAGATCCTCTTTTGGAGAACCTTTTCTCCAGTAAATTGTTCTCTTTACTCTTATTAGTTCAGTGACCTTTCAAGGGAAAAAAAAGGAAATGAGAAAAAGCAATTATCCACTTAGGGTGTGCACAAACTACGCAAAACAAAGGAAACAAATGGTAAATTGTATTAAGAAGCAAAGTAAATGGCAGAACTAAGGTTTGTAGGAAATTATCATAAATTAACGTATAATAGCCTTTTGTATTTTAGAGTTTCAGTCCTATCAGATTAGAAGTTGCACATAAGAACTTTAATTAGGCTTTCATTTTCTTAAGTCATTGTTATTCTTTTTTGTATTTAGGGATAATCTCTTCATTAGTCCCCAAACTATAGTTGTAATTCATGTTTGGTCCCCTAACTATTTTTCCCATATTTCATCCTCAGACTTTATAATTTTTGCAATCTCAGTCCAACCTTACAAAAACAGAGCAATTAAAGGGAACTAAACATGAAAAACAAATAAAGATTGAGGACTAAATCTAAGAAAAACTGCAGTTAAAAGTTTCTATATTTTGGAGACTAACATGGAAAATATATAGTTTGAGGGCAAAATATGTGTAAAAATTAATTAGGGGACTAAACGTGAAAATAAGTATAATTTGGGGACTAACAAAGAGGTTATCCATTGTTTTTAACTTTGGGTGGAGAATATATGTGATTTTAGCCATTTCTAATTTTTCTTTTTTTCTTTTTGTCCTTTGATATGCTGCAATTTGTTTGTCTATTTTCTCAAGTAAAACATTAGTCTAGTTCAAAGTTTTCAACATCATAATGGTTCATTTAATGCACAAATATTGTTCCTACCTCCCATAAAATGAGTGTGTTTATCCATAATCATGATATGTGGCTCTTGCATTGCATGTATATTTTTGCATTCCAAATTAATTATGACATTTTGGGTTACATGAACTGGATCTCTTTTTGATCATGAATAATAATGAGCAGAATACACAACGAAATTTGATCTCAAAAATTTACTTTTACTTTCTTTTTCGGCTTTTTGCCAAATTCTAGTTAATACCCTTTTTTAGTATCCGATTTTATTTTCCTTGTGAACTGTGTCTTACATTTTGTTTGTAGTCCTTATCCTATCTTCTATGTTAATATAAACTCTCACTTTCCCAGGTTCTAAAGGAGGAGTTCCCCAAAGGTGTTGATATCATCTATGAGTCTGTAGGTGGTCAAATGTTCAATCTATGTTTGAATGCACTGGCAATCTATGGACGACTTGTTGTGATTGGAATGATTTCTCAGGTGGGTTAACAATATATATTTGATATTCATTTCCTAGTAATATCATTATATTAGGGCCATATCATCTATAATATACTTTTCAGCTGTTTGGGTATAGAATTTTAGTTTACTTAATAAGATTTTCCAAATTTGATACCATTGAAGCAGATGCATTGAGTATAGAACTTGGATCTTGTGACAAAACTTACTGTTCTAACTTGCCTCATGCCTGTGTTCCAATCATAGTGTTGGTCTTGCAGTGTAAACCCTAACCTCAATTTGTTTAGTTCAATCCTCTTCAGCTGGAAGAAAGGATTGTTTTTCGCCATCATGGTCATATCTGCACTGACTATTGAATGTCTTCACTGCTTCTACCTTTGATGTTTGTAGTGGCCTCCACTTATATTAAACCACTCCTTATTGTTGCGTAGATTTCCTTTTGTATGTGAAACAATCGATATGTATGTACCCAGTTAACATCTTTGAGTGAATCTTGTTGTTTAATACATTCTAATTTACGTTGTCAGCTGTTCATTGTCAATGTTTCCATTTTGTCATTTGAAATGAAAAACTGAACAAGTTATCCTTGTCATAGGCATTTGTTGTGCAATCTTGTTTACAATGTTATAAATGCCAAAGCATTAAAGTTTTGATTTATTATTGAAAATTCCTCCAGAGATTTTGGACTTTGTATCACTTGTTGAGGCTGGACCTGAAATTTTGATGATCAGAATTGTCATGTATTCCACATATACTGTATATCACAACTTCAACATCTAAATTCATAAATTTGAAAATGAAACTATTATTATTTTTGCCTTTGCGACACATTTTTGTGTCTGAATTATGCTGCTTGGCTTTTATAATCATGGCATGCTAGCATGTCACTGATAAGTTTTGATTTCAGTATCAAGGAGAACAGGGATGGAAACCATTAAATTATGCTGGACTATGCGAGAAGCTTCTGGCAAAAAGCCAAACTTTGGTACGTAAACCATCTTTTGATTAATTTGTATCTTCACATTCTCATTGTTATACTGGAGAATTTGATTTGTTTGATAGATTAATTTGTATCTTCACATTCTCATTGTTATACTGGAGAATTTGACTTGTTTGATAGAGCAACAGTAGCGTCAAGAATATTTTAGTGCAGAAAAACACTTCCAGTAAATTTACTGTGATCGATGAAAAATTATCTTAGGTTTGATACTGTCAGTTTTATCTTATTTTTGTGGTGATGGTAATTCATATGTTTGATTGTTTTGGTTGCTATATTTCATACTATTAAAAAAATAATGAATTGAGACTGACCAATAGAATAGATATCTGGACTTTTCATGCACTCAAATTCCCAGTTGTTTTTCAATCACTCCTAACAAAGGAAACTAGTTCAATGTTTCACTTAGGCATGTTGACGATACTAATTCTTTTAAAAATAGAAATTAATATCCATGTCTAGAGTCGGGATTTATAGCTCAAGAATTGCCTTTCCTTTTTGTAATGGTCATAATACAGGTTTAATGTACTTTATCCTCGGATCATTATTGCTTGGGAATGGAGCAGTTTGATCTTTATGTGGTTTGTTCTAGCCACCTCTAGATAGTTAGAAAATTACTTTGGCAGTGTGATGTAAGCTGCTGAATAATAAGAGAACAGCATATGGTATTGTCTACAAAAGATGCCACCGCATGATAGAAGTTCTCTTTGGTAGTGTGATCTAAGCTGCTGAATTACAAGAAAACATCCTATATTACAATACCAAAGGTGAATCATGCAATTACACTAATAATTTACTGTTACTAGTGAAGAATGCATCTATAAAGTTCTAGAAGTATTGGGCATATAATGTGAAATGAATTATCAACATGTTTGTGATCACTGTCGTTTACCTATACGTTCCTCAACTGGCTTTGAACTTTGATCACTGTCTTGTGCCTCTTGGCAGGTTGGATTTTTTCTCAATCATTACGCACACCTGTGGCAACAGCATCTAGACAGGCTGGTTCATCTTTACTCCATGGGAGTGCTTAAGGTAACATGTTCACCTAGCACCTGTCCGGTATACATGCTTGCTATTGTGTCAAAGCATTATGCAACTTCAGTTAAATCGGTAGATAGCCTAGATTCCTTTGATATAGTTGAGATATTATGCTTATATTATTGAAGTTGGTTCTGTTCAGGGGTATATATTGAGTATTTTAGCTTGAAAAAATTTCAATGAATTATGTGACTAAACATGAGAGCTTTCTTATGTGTTTCATATGTTTTACCTGCATTTAATTTCACTTTTAGTTAACCTGTCTTTCCACGTATGATAAAAGAGAGTTGTACTTGGTCAGCGGTGCAAGAGTTGTATACATTTTTGGCCCATTTCCTAACAAAGCTATTTGTTGTGTAAGGTGGCCTTGATTCTGGTTTTTTTCTAATTGGGTTTTATTTTTGTTAAAATTTTACTGCATCAGAGTATTATAGATCTCATATTTTAAATACTTGTCCTAGGAAGTAGTTCGTTGTGCTTCAATTCTTTGAAATCTGGCACATAAGAAGCTTGACAAACTCTGTGTGGGCTAACCTTTGAGGTTGTGATCATATAACTTCTTAAACATGTTCAAATAAAACAACATTTGTATTATAGTCAACTATTAATTAAAAACTTCCCCGGTTAGTGCAGAATATAACTTGAGTGCATAGGATTAGCACAAGAATGCAGGATTCTGGCTCATGAATAAATGTCATATTAGGCTTACAAGCTCAAGTAAGCTCATGAATTTAGTTAGGATCAGTATATAAAGTAAGCTTGAAAATGTTTGAGTTAAACAATTTCGAGTTTGATAGAATGGTTCCAGATTAAGGTGTTTTTTTGCCTCCCTAGGATTGATTTTATATGATGTATTGTGTTCTCTAATGCTCAGAATTTCTTACCCCCCAGCCCCCAAGTCCTCTCCCACCCCTCCCATTCCCCTTCCCCTTAACTCTGATCTTAGATATTTTTACTGTTGAAATCCCTATCAAATGAAAAGGGGCACAACATGTCATATGTAGACATGAACTTGCGGTCAACAGGGTTTGTTTCAGATTTTCAGTTGTGTACCTGACCAGCCATTGGGCTATAGAGTTTGGGTGTTTAGGTGATTATGCTTTGTAGTAAAGTTTTTCTACATGAAATTTGACGGTGCATGTTACGATATAGGCTCAAATCCCTATTTTCTCCTGAAAAGCTAGCTATCAAAGAGGACCCAAAGGGCATATAAGCTCAAACCCCTATTTCCTCCTAAAAAGCTAGCTATTCGAGAGGGGAGGTCCAAGTTTATATCAACCCCACATTGATATCCCATACTATCGATGTGGGATCTGCCCCCCATATGACAAGCTCACATTGGTATTCATAACAGTGCATCAGTAACACAAAACCTAGAGTAGAGAAGTTAAACCCGTAAGGGCTATAACTTATCTTTTCTATTTAATGATACCAAAAACTGATTTGTTGATTTTGAATGTTCATTTGCCTTCAAAATGGCATCGACGATTATACCACGACATTTGTGTAATACTTATACCACGACATTTGTGTAATAGGTTGCACTTGACCCAAAAAGATTCTTGGGCCTTCAATCTGTTGCTGATGCAGTTGAACATCTCCATTCTGGTAAAAGTGTTGGCAAGGTATGGAATCTATTACAAGAGACGTGCAATATTCTTTCAATAGGTTGTAATAATACTTTGTTGCTTCTGTAATGACCTAATCTTTTGATGAAAAATCCTGCAGGTGGTTGTTTGTATCGATCCATCTTATAGCAAACACGCTGCAAAACTATGAACAGTGTGCTATTGCTTGTCACATTGTAAACTAAATCATCGAGACTGAAACCACAGAAAGCATACACATAATAACACTACCAGAACTGCGCTTGCATACTTGCAAGTGTCCTTGGGGAGAGTACCTTGTCATTTTTCAAATAAATAATATCCCTTTGTTGTATGTATTACACAATGGACCTTATATTCTCGCACCTTTGTGAATTGCCAACCACCAAGTTCAGAAAGTAATTTGATTTGTTTAAATATTCGATAAATTTGTGCCAAATTATAATTGCGAAAGCGTATTGGGATTGGATAGAATTATAAGAGAATATCACTTATTATACATCTCTCAAAAGGGTTACTATTAATACTTATCTATGTAACTGACAATCAATCAACGTAAACATTTATAATATACTCAGTGCTGTTGAAAAGATTTGTGCTAAAAGCTTTTTTGCATAATGCATACATAACATAACCTATGCATAGGGTTGAAAGTCTCTATTTATAATCTCGTATTAAAAGCATGGACAATCATAGACAATTCTCAAACGTTTGGCAATAATTTGTTTAAGAAGTACCTACCGTATACTAACCTTCCATCCCAGCAACTGTTGAAACATGAGTTACTTCTTTTCATGGGCCATGGGGCTTGTGGAAACAAAGTCACCATATTTGATCAAAACCACATTCTAATCTATCTAGTGAGTATTGACTTTTCTGTTGATAGGTAAATATTTCCACTATTAAGTGCCAAAAAGGGGAGAACGAACCCAAGCAACACGCCAGTATACAAAAAATACAGGTGTAATCTAGTGAGTATGATTATGATTACAACTATATTGTAACTACCTTCTAGGCTTCTATATACTCTAGAGGTGTACCCAAAAATAACTTCTGTATCATAAGCAGTCCAACTCTCCATCACCATTAGCTTCTTCATGGAAAAAGAACTCATCAATCTCCTCATTCATCTTCAGTACTCCCTCGATTTCATCATCAAGCATTCAAACCCATCTCTAATCCGTTTCAACTCCATCAGCTTCTTTTCAAGAGCGATGACCTCGTCTTGTGCATGATCTCGCTCAAGTCTAGCTTCCATGATCCTCTTCGATTCTGCTTCCCTTACCGGATCAAATGCAAAACTCACAAGTCTGTTTAGCCGACCACGAAGAAACCCAACCTTCATTCCCAAAAGCTCAAAGGCTTCCTAAGTTTTGTCCCATAATGCAAAGTCTTCTCGAGAGGTGGATAAATTGCAGGCAGGCTCTGATTGCATCGGCAATATTAATTGTTTCTGCAATGATTACAGTAGCGAGTGCAGAACTTACACTTCTCACAAGGTGTTGATGAAGATATGACTTCTGTTTGCAGCAGAGCTCATAGTACTTAGTCCTGAGGTGTTTTGGCATCTCAGAGTCTATACTCAAAGACCCGTATAGAAAAAGTTTGAAATTCTTAACATCTACGAAGGAACTTGACAAACTATAGTGCTTCCTGTGAACTTTCTCTGAGCCGAGATCCTCAGTACTACTATGAATCTGACCTGCTAGAAGCTCGGGACTATAATTTATTACCATCGTAGTCATCTGATGTTTTTTTTCACAAATTTCTGGTGAAAGAGGCCTTCGACGCTTTTCCCCTGCCCTCTTACACTATATAACTCAAACATGGAACAGTAGTAATGAAGAAATTAAAGATTATTACTTTATAGGGCCATTAAAAATAATTTAGGAGAACGAAAAGCAAGTACAAATATTACCGAAATCAGATTCTCTTGTGGAAACATCCAAGTTCAGTAGGCCTAGAGCTCCATCTACTTCAGCCATATCATTTGCCCTAACTATATACATCTGCACAAGTGGAATAGGAGATCACAAGGCGTTTAAAGATTTTCCATCCAAAAGCTCATGTGGTAACAGCTTGTCTTTCCAAGTGAGGATTCTAAGGGAATTAAGCTCATAGTTACAAGAACCATCCAGCTAAAAGCACAAATATGGTCCTCTTATAAACACTTTCCTGAGTTTCCTCTCATACTCACCCCTCGAATAAAAGCTCTTTGTATCCTATTTTCATTTTATTGAGATATCTTATTACTGAAGTTCATAAGAATTTTGAATTGTAGGTCCAGGAAGGTAAACAGAACACATGGCAGCAAATCCCACCATTGCATTGATGGAATTTTTTTTCAAAAACCAATTTAATATAGACCTTAACTTCAAATTTATCAAAAATAATCTAATGAAATATACTACAACATCACCCTCAACCAGTTTGTAGGCAGCTGAAAATGCTTTCCATCCACCACTAAGTCCACATTTGTCTGCAAGGAAGTTTGTTTGGTATTCTTTCCCACTCTCACCTTCCAAAACAATGGTTTTATCACACACTTGGGCAAATGCAGTTTGCAGAAACTCGAAGGAAGACCCTGCCATCAGATAAACAAAGCTATCTACAATTCTGTATTTCAATTATTATTCATATCGACAACAGTAACAGTAATTTGACGCCTACCATCCAAAAGCCTTTTGTAACATGTGATGGTAGCATTAACTTAATGAAGCTAGGGAAGTTAGGATCCAGATTTTCCTGAATCTCTTTAGCTCGCTCCATAACAATATTACTCTCAACTTCAGAATCTTCAGATGAATCATATATCACCCTCTTTCTTTTGCACATTTAAGAAGTCAAGAGCAGCATCTCCAAGACCTTTTTACCTTTACTGAAAAACTATAAGCCATTCTCAAATCTCAATATATTTACTTACATTTTACTTTTCCTAAGATCATGACCAGAAAATAACTGCGGAAGAAATTGGGAGAACTTTCCTATTAGTAATCCATATAGTAACTGAAAAACCATTAACATCTGAATCATTGAAAACATGTTTAAAACATTTTATGTAAAGCATATTGCTGGGTTTTCTTTGTCTTTCTTTCTTTTCTCACATAATGGACTTTTCTTAGTGAAAGAGCCACAGATGGTATACTCGCTTAAGCTCGACTTGAACTCGAGCCCGGCATGTTACAAGCCAAAAACGAGATTCGTTTAAAGCCCAGCCATCTAACTCGAGCTCGGCAAACCAAAGTCCCGCTTGGCTCGGCTTGACCCATTGACAGTTTTACTCCTATCAAACAGGTCAACTGCAATATACCATGTTCCAAGCAAAATGCACAAGCTTCAGGAACCCAACATTTTAAATACATTGAAACACAGCAAAAGTCCCAGGAGACTAGACGCAGAAAGTTAAAAGTTGGGTTTGATCAATAGATAATAATAGTCTCCCCTATTGAAAGAGAACAAAGCAAAGAACAAGCAATTTTCATGAGTAAAAGAGTCTGTTAATATTTTTATCATCCCCAAGAGATTATTAGCACTACAAACTTTGGGGTTCCATCAAGTTTGATAATTTTTAGCACATGAAAAAATTTAGAGAGAGTAGAGCAATAAGCAACAGCAATAACCAAAGGGTTCTATTGTCCTCTTTGTTCTAGAAGAAAAGAAGGGTTCTTTCCCTTTTCCCTTCAAAATATCTATTAATTATACTAAAACGCAGTTAACATGATCACATCATGACATCTGTCAATCCCACAATTCAACACTTATCATGCCTCATTAATGCTCCACAATCTATTATCTATTATACATACTAAAATGCACTACCTCTCCTGCAACATTAATTACCCCTCACACAACATTATGTAATAGATTTCTAACCAAAATTTTAACAATTACTAAAATAAAAAATTCCTTAAACAAATACTATCAAAAACGAATCCAAATTATAGATAGATTTATAATATTATTTATATTATACATGCTCACACAACAATCTGTAATATAAATTTATATCCAACTTTTAAAAACTACCAATATAAAAAAATCTAAAATTTAAACTATTCTAATATTATCAACTAATTTAATTTCTCAATATTAAAACATAAAAATCATAAATTGAACTATTGAATTTAATTTACATATAATTTTCACGTCTAAAATTTTTCAATTTTTTTAAATTTTATTCTCATCCTAAAAATCTAAACTGATATTCTTATTTTATGATCGTATTATTTTAATTCTTTGGGATAATTTTTATTTAGTTATATTGATTGAGTACTATCTTATTTTTATAATTTTTTATGTACATTAATTTTTCTTATGTGCGAAAGACTTATAATAATTACGTTGTAATTAAACAATTACATAATTAATATTTAATTATTTATAGGTACTATAATCAATCAATTTTAATTTAAAAATACCATCTTAAAAAAATATTACAGTCTTAGATTATCAAACAAGAAATAGGCATACTAAGGATTATTTCATAAAATACAAATTTATAATCAACAAACTAAATAACACCCCGTCACAAACGCTTGAGTTTGGACTTTAGACTTTTGAATTTTTTTAATTATCCCATTTTTGCAGATAACTCGAACATAAAAATATATGATATTATCCAATAATTTGATTTTTGAACTGATATCAAATAATATCTAATAAAATCACCTAAGAAATATTTATATTATAATTATTACTCTCTATTTTTTTATTATATCTATTAACTAAGGTTAGAATAACAAATCTAAATTGATATTATATCCCAAAATTGAACCAATTCCAAATTGATATTATTCAATAAATTGGTTTTTCAATTATGATAATTACATTTATATTTTAGACAATCATAATAATACTCAACTCCCGTCTAAATTTTTAAGTATCAGTTAGTACCCTACAACCTACAAGTTTTTAGGGTTGACTAAATAAATAAAGTGACATATTTATCCTTACATGTCATCAAATTTTAATTCATGAATAATATATATTTTTTTAAACAATATATTTTAATGGGGTTGTTCTAATTAGAGTAATTGAGTATGTTGATAGTTTAGTTTTTGGCGTTTAACAACAGAAAATATTATTTGTCTTATAATCAACAAAATGAATAATCCCGCCGCAACGCAAAATTATTACTGACTGTTAATTGAAAAACTAGAGGGGTGACAAGTGTTATTATAATTATCTATATGAGGTGTCATTATATTTTTCTCTTTTTTAGTTCTGTACTCACATAAAAAAATGTAACATTGTCCCATAAATATGTAACGCATACAAATCTAAACTGATATTATATCCCAATATTGCAGCAATTTCAAATTGATATTATCCAATAATTTGATTTATAATTTTTTTTTATTATCCCATTTTTGCAAATAACTATGACACACAAATATTTGATATTATCCAATAATTTGATTTTGAATTTTTTTATTATCTCATAATTGGGTTTTTTGTTATACATTTCTTAGATAAATTTTCAATTTACATATATACCATATTCTTATTATAATTTAATTTATTAATTACATATATAAATTTATAATTAACAAAATAAATAATCTCTCCGCAACGCGCGGGGTTGTACCAAACAATATATATCTTTTACTGCATTTTAAAATTTAATAATTTAAAACTTTTAAAATAAATACAGATATACATCATTGGTTGCACTTCAAGTACCAAGCAATATATATCTTTTACATTTTAAAATTTTATCTAGAAATAATTGGGGTGGATATACACTAATTGGGGTGGATATACACTAATTTAAATATTTAAATAATTTAAGATATACAGAGATATATACTAATTTAAAATTTAAAACTTTTAACTGCATTTTAATATTTTAATATTTTAATAATTTAAAATATACACTAATTTATATAACTGCATTTTAAAATTTTATTAATTTAAATCTTATTAAAATTTGGAGATTTGAATCATATTAAAATTAGAAGAACTAATAAATAAAATATAATTTAATCCTTATTATCACAATTTGTTTTCTTTATCCTACTACTGTTGTATATCAAAAAGTTATAACTTCCACCTATAAAAGTGTACATAATCTTTTATCCGTCATTATCACAACAAAAGTATTCTTTTATCACAACACAAGAATTCTTTTAGCCTACTACTGCTATATTTCTTTTCTTTAGCTTACTATTGTTATTTATCCGTGATTAGCATAACACAGGTATTTTTTTTAGCCTACTACTGCTATATTTCTTTTCTTTAGCCTACTATTACTATTTATATATTAGCTTAGCCTACTACTACTATATTTCTTTTCTTTAGTCTATTACTGCTATTTATCTGTGATTACCACAATACATGTATTCTTTTAGCCTACTACTGTTATATTTCTTTTCTTTAGTCTACTACTGTTATTTATCCGTGATTAGCACAATACAAATATTTTTTTATTCAAATTAAAAAAATAATATTATACTTTTCTACTATACAATAATATTATTTTGCTTCTTCTATTCTTCTTTTTTGTACTACTAACAAATTTTATTACTTTTTTGCTAACACACTAATCTTTTACTTGGAGGAACTCCATTCTAATACACTCACTCCTCCCAAAGATCAAATTTCAAAGAGTGAAAGTGGATAGATTTTTGTGTACTCGAGGAACTCCATAACCCGCTCGAAAGATTAATTTTGCACACATTTAGATATTTTCACATCTTTTATTTTATCTCTCAAACCCTAACATTAACGAGAAATCTTAGTTTTTTAATTTCGATTTTACCATGATATATGTAATTATGTCAACAATTGATATAATATGTAATGCACGATGTAAAATTGTTTGATTCATGTTTGTCTATATGCAAGGATCGTGTTTCTAAAAATTGGGAAAATCAACCATAAACCATACATGTCAGAAAACAATGAAAAACATGGATTTACTGTCAACCCGTGGGACAAAACTATCATCTTCTTATTATAATTTAATTTATTAATTGTACATACACATTTATTATTAACAAAATGAATAATCCCGCCGCAACGCGCGGGTTTGTATCTAGTTAAGGTCTAAATTGAACATAAAATTTCTCTGATAATAGGTTTTAGAGATTAGAGACTAATAGATCACAAATTTTAGAAATTCTAAGTTTGTTGGCTTGTGGCTGAAAATTTGAAAAAAGGGGGGAAAACACTCACTTTCTTGGCTCCAAATTTGGGACCCCTTGTCCTTTTCTTCTTTGTCATTGGCTTTCCTAGCTTAAGCTGCCAAATAAAAACAGATACAGTTACAGTCATTAAAATATGTTGCCATGCATATTATTTATTTATACATATATGTATGTATATACTATATAAAATTATTTTATATATAATTGAAGAACAATATGTCAATTTAAGAAAAAAATTAGGAATTTAAATTGAAGTAATTCATTGGGTGCAATTACTTAAAATTACGTAAAAAACTAAAATACAATCCATCAATACAATTCGATTCAGATTAATAAATTGTTAAGATGACATATTACTATTAGAAGATAGTAAAAAATAATGATATTACTGACCGCACTTGTAGACTTATTCTCATAAATTAGAGTATTTATCTATAGTGTGACCGCTGTTGTATATTTATTCTCATAAATTAAAGTATTTCTCTATATTGCAAGTTTGTAGCCATTCTTTAGTTATTATTGAAATTCAAGTCTTATTGCGTTAATAAACGCGATAGTATAATGTATTAGTCTATAAATTAAAACAACTACATGAATAATTGCTTGATGTAATTACGCGCAATAAAAATTATTAACAATTTGGTTAAAGATATAATATTTCTAACACGAATTTCATTTTTTCCATGAAAAAAAAAATGGTCATTTCTTTAATAATTTAAAGAGAGATAGTAAAGAATTTTAACATCAAAGAAGGAACCGGTAAAGACTCGAAGACATTAATCACGTCATATATAATGTAGTAACAACTTCTTTCAACAGTACACATTTGTGCGAAGACCTGGAGATAGAAACACTAAAAAAATATAGCACTGTTACAGAATTTTTAGAAGCTGGCAAGAAACATACAGTATGAAAAAATAAAAATAAAAATCCGCCAGTACCTAAAAAATGTTGGTATGAGCTAGTTCTGCACAAACATTGTACACTCAACAACATTCATGTACACTACTCAAAATCTATCAACCTCTGTAAAGAAACTATGAGCTGATTCTCCCACACCAGGATTCGGCTTTCAAGGATCAAACTCGGTAAATAGCCTTTTTGTCATCCATTCGACATTGCAAAGCATTAGTTCAAGAGTTCTCATCTCCTCTTTTGATACAATGAGAAGTCACAAAAAGGTTTCAGCTTCTCAAAAGGAAGTTTCTAAAGCTAGTCCCAAATTGAAATATAACTTGCAGTTGATGCTGACAACAGGTATATTTTCAGGCAGACTACCAGCAATCAATGCCCTTACGGAAATGTTTTTGTATCAAATAACTTCCACAGTAACTGGGCTCATTGGGCTGTTGGTGAGCGGTGATTCCAGAATCAACAACTGAACAATAAACGAATAAAATTATAACAGCTCTCATTACTTGTGCTATTTTTATAAATCAACAGGAATTCTGAAAACCTCGTACCTTCTGGAACTTCAGCGCTTTCACCTCGACTTTCGTATCGATCTGCTATAAGTCCAAGCTTACAGTTTGGTGACCCTTGGTTGTTATGTGGCTCTTGATGTTGACTAATATCTAGCAAAAGAGTCTTCACGCGTTTCTTTGCTTTTTTATGGGTCCTACTAGTTTTCACCACATGATCTTCAAGTTCTAAATTCGAAATATAATGAGGAAGTGCCTTATGGAGCCATACACTATGCAAGGAGCACAGGAAAACTA
This sequence comes from Aralia elata, assembly GCA_034770075.1. Classification (NCBI taxonomy): domain Eukaryota; kingdom Viridiplantae; phylum Streptophyta; class Magnoliopsida; order Apiales; family Araliaceae; genus Aralia; species Aralia elata. The sequence continues at coordinate 84,111,008 of CM068383.1, forward strand.
AGAGATAAAACGCGTACCAGAGTCTTTTCTGCATCCAAAAGCATGGAAATGCATAAGACGGAGAGCTGCATCTACCACATCCAAACCATAAACTCTAACTATGTTCACCTAGAAAACAGATGAGCAGTAATCAAGCATACAATCTATCACTTTAACACCTATTATAGATTCTAGAGAGAGTAAGATTGATGTTTCTATCAGATAATTGTCATCCAAGGCTGGAAATGAGATTTCACTACAACAAGAACCCTTGAAAAAAATGCAGAAAGCAGCAGTAGTACTTAATATCTTATAAAAAAAAGTACTTTAAGTGCATGGCATCATATATGTAAATGTAGTTACCTTTAATTTGCAAGATGAAACGAGATGGAAAACCAAAATATCTCCCTTTCGTAATCTATGATCAATGGAGAACCCCCTCCAACCAGCACTCAGTCCATGCCTATCTACAAGATATTTTGTTTCCTTTTCCTTCCCACATTCATCCACCAAAATAACTTTTGCATCTTCCCTTGGCAAGTACGACTTGCAAAATTGTCCAGGTAGAATCTGCCGTAACAAAAAATTAGTACAAATAACTAATCAAGAAAAGAAAAGTTAGTATAAAGAACATTGTCAAGTACACCAATCAGCTTATATTATCAAAAACGGAGATTATACATGCTTACCAACCAAAAACTATAGGAAACATTCGACGGGAGCATATGCTTAAGAAAGCTAGGATATTTAGCTGGTATATTATTCGCAACTTCATCTGCTCGGTCCATAACGGAGATTTTAGCATCATCATCATAATACAAGTCATCAATCATTGCCCTCTTTCGTTTAACACTAAGTTGGTCACAAAGACGGCAAAATAACAAAGCAATGAAACGTTTAGTATTGATTTACTTCCAGATTAGAGAAAAAAGAATGTACATTCATTCAACTAGAATATTGTTACCTTCCTACTTTCCTTGGATTATCTGACATACCCTGCTAAAAAATACAAAACATCATTGCCATATAGTTCATTGGTATACATGAATAACAGGAAGAATATATAAAGCATTTGGAGAACTATTAGCATCCTGTAGATATAGATTAAGTTCGTAATGGCTCTTCATGTAGATATAAATACCCTACTGATTTTAGAAAACAAGACCATCACACATCAAGGCAGCAATCAATACAAACTACAGGCTCCATACATTTCAGTATATTGAGAAAACAAATTTGTCAATATGAAAGCCTGAATTCAAGCCTTCTCATAGAGCAATCTACCAGGAATGAGCAAAGTATTAAACCATAAGTTTTGATTGAAAGGTGAAGTTATTTACAAAAAAAAATGACTTAAACGAGCCCTATGCAGAGAGCCATTTTACACTAGGCGGAATGTTGTCCCTCTCCATTCAGCACACATACACCCAAATTCAAAAGAAATCTAACCAAACATGCTTCAGACACTTAATCAACACTATTACCCTCATCCCATCTTCCTACACGTTTTGGTATCCAAATATTAGTTAGTGGGTATTACATGCATTGCACGCACGAATCCAACACGTGGATTTAGACTTAATATGGAAGAGACTTTTTCCGCCCTTAGCTTCTCCGATTCTTAATATTATTCTGAAAATTTATGTTGTGATTTTATTGGCTTCCCCACAAACTATCTCACTCCAGTTCCTTTAAACAATCAGATAGAAAGCTTAACTTATTTTTACTTCTCATAGATGAAACTGTTTTTTAGGCATCACCTTACCATTACAACTAATCCTTAGCACGATCATTCGGAGAGATTCTGATGATAAGCTTGTTGATTGCCAGTTCTTACATTTTATTAAAAAGTGAGACATTTTGCATTGAATGGAATGTTGCTGTCTTGAATACACCTCTTCCCGCAATCATATCCAATTCTTACTGCAACACACTTTTAGACCTTCAATCAACACCATCTTCTCTTATCCGTCTTCCTTCATGTGTGTCGGCTTATATGTACTCACAACTACACATGCACGTAGTGTGCACGTGAGCAAATGTGCGTATATACTGAAAATACAAGAATTCAGCATTTGAATCTCCACCTCTGCAGATTTTTTCAAAAATTAAAATCTACGCTTAGAAACCCCCCATCGTAACTCTCCAGTTAGAGTTCAATATGAAAAACACTGCCCCATATCTTCACTTGGGACTGTCACGCGGTGATTGCATCAATCAACCAAATCTTATATCACTGAACATGGCATCTGTACCCCGAAAAGATCGTGTTTAGTAATCAAAATTAAAAAATTTATGCAACCACATTGATTCTCATAATCTCATTTAAGAAATTTGGACTAAGAGACGATGCCCGGAATTCACAACGAAGTTACAATACGATGGGGTGGAGGCAAATCAAGAAAAAAAATATAAAAGGATTGCAACAAGATCTGAAACAAATCGTTATCGATTGTCGGTAAATACTTATGAATTAAAGGATCTAGGGTTTCGAAGTTTCGCAATTTTCTCATATGTCACAATTTGGTTCCCAAAGAGCTGAATAAAATAGAACAAGATCTTGAGAAAAGAAACTTTGCCTAAGCACAACTCAGAAATTTGAAGGAAGACATAGCAACTAATCTTCTATGTGCTTTCTACGGAATATTTGAACTTATAACAACAATTAATAGAAAAAGTGTTCATGTAACAAACATTTTTCTATACTTCAAATTAAATCACAAAGTACATAAAATTTACAAAGAGATAGCAGATCAATAAGGGAAAGGGAAATATATCTCACTTTCTTGCCCTTAGATTTGAAACTTTGAAGCTTCTTTGGAACCATCCTTTTCTTTGTTTCCAGTTGTGACCTCTGCTTCATCTGCACAGTGAATAAAACCCAATCAGCACAATTATAACAAATAACTAATATATTTAAATACATATATATACACATATATATAGAGTGAGACCATGAAATTTGAATCATCTGGGTTTGGTGAAGAGAGAGAACACTGAGAACCAGCTGTGATTTTTACATCTTTTTCTATACAATTTTTGGGTTTTCTATTCTTGTATTCTGACATCTTTTTGAGCTTCTATAGCCTTGTTTTGGTTATTCTTTCTTTTTTCTCTATTTTTCCTTAAAAATCCATTGTATATGAAATATAAAATATGTATAAAATACTTCAGTATCTGCTTAGAAGAGAAAAAGACAGGGAAGGTAAAGTAATAGCCAATCCACCAGCAAATGGTTTACACCCAGACAAAGTCTTGAAAATGAACCATTTTATCTATTTCTTAAGTGGGTCCAATGTAGTCCACGAATTTAGAAATTAGTATGTATATCATCTAATTCCAATAATTACTTTTTATTTAAATTTTGTTGTTATTTAAAAAAATATATATATATATATATATATATTCACTAAATTAGAGGTGTTGAGAAAGGAAAAAGATAAAATATTAAAGGTCAGTTTTTACTTGATAAAATATTTTATGTTTATTATTATATTATTACGTGCGAAATACGTGTATATATTAGGTAAAAATATCGTGTTACTATGAAAATGAATTCAAATTAACTTTCAACATATAAATTATATATATATTTTAAAATTTATCCGATTCTAATATAAACATGCAATTAATTTTTTTAATATGACATATGATAATAAAAATCTACCATAAATGCACATGTTGTTCCAAGTTATTTTTAATAACTTATAAAAATTTACGCTATTTTATTACTTTCCTACTAAAAAGATTTTATATGATTATGTTTTCTATACATTCATATTTGATGGGTCTTTAATGATCGAAATATATTGTCGCTTAATTTTGAAAAGCTTTCAATGAAAGTTTTATGAATTTTAGATTTTTACGAAAAATAAGAAACAAAATAATCTTTTGACTCGATGAATCTTTATATTAAGAATAAGAAAATTACAATGATCACCGAGGCATGGTTCTAATAATGTTACCACACTCCTGCATAGTGCGTGTCGGATCAAATCCCCCTCCCCCAACTTCAATGTAATCTTAATATTATCAACAAAAAAATAGAATTCATAATAAGGATTTTTAGCATCTTAGATTAGGGATTCAGTCTCTGAAACAATACCCAGATGGTTATGTTTATCGTGCGAGTTAAAATTTATCTGAAATTTTGGTATCTTAAAACCGTTAAAATTATAGTTTCTGTTGACCACGATCTCCATCACTGACTTCTTTGTCATCATGTCACCAATTTTTCTGATCTTCTAATATTAGGAAGACCTCAATTCCTATACATGGTCTTACAAATTTATAGATACCTATGTTTTAAAAAAACTGCCACCTAGACCTGGTCAATGTAGATTCAGTATTATAATGTTAAAAAGCCATGCGATATGTAGTTTGAAATATAATTTTAATAGCACAAAAAAAATCAGGGTCAATAAAATAATGAAAAATATAATATAACATTCGTGCATGAATATTTTGTCATGTATATATTTTCTTTGTTCCAAAATGTAAAAGCATTTATTTATGTTTTTATATATTTGGAAACGATAAATAATTTGAACAAAGGTGGCTATAAAATATGTAATGGTCAACTAATCTTGCATCATTGACTACAAAATTCAACGAATGCGATTGAACAAAAATTCTCTCCATGTGTTCTTTATGGTGCATTAATAGTGCGTCAGGAACTTCCCATACGCACCGTGATGGTATATACTGGTATATACAATGATTTTTTTTATATAATTGTTTCACCGAATCCAAAAATAAACACTACAAGATAGGTTATCTACAACACTCCACTTTGACAAAGAATCACTCATGTGTGTGTATATATATATATATATATATATAATTCTCTCCATGTGTTCTTTATGGTGCATTAATTGTGCGTCAAGAACTTCCCATACGCACCATGATGGTACATACAATGATTTTTTTTTATATAATTGTTTCACCGAATCTAAAAATAACAGTACAAGATAGGCTATCTACTACACTCCACTTTGACAAAGAATCACTCATATATATATATGGGTGTCCATCCGTAATAACCGGTTGCCACGGATACTATTCCAGCAACTATAATCTACTCAAGATTGGATAGCATGAATTAATTTTTTTTTTATACTACTATTGTTAATATTAATATGAATATGAATATTCATACTAATATTATTATTATTATTACTAATATTAACATTCATATTCATATTAATATTAATATTAATAATAGTAGTAATAATATAATAATATTAATAATATTAATACTACTATAATAATAATACTAATACTAATATTAATATTATTATAGTATTATTATTATTATTATTATTATTATTATAGCGATCCACCGTTAATGCTCCTACTACTCTACAAAAGCATAAACTCTTATTAAGCATATATATACTGCCCTTTTGCCAACAGTGGATCCACGTGAATAAATGAAGGGCAATGAACTGAAGAAGCTGCACTGCGGCAGGAGGTTGTAGTGGCAGGCAGTACAACTCGTAGGACAGAGGGGCAAATTTGTAAATAGGTGTGCCGTTACTGTCACTCGTGGAACATAGGAACAAATTTGTAAATAGGTGTGCCGCTACAAGTGATAGTGCTGCCGCTAAAACTTGTAACAGCAGGGTAAAAAAAATTCAATCCACGCTATCTAATCTCGAGATCAACGATGTAAATTATGGTTGCTAGAATAGTATCCGTGACAACCGATTGCCACGGATGGACACCCTCTCTCTTTATATATATATAAAATTGTTTTATAGTCAATAAACGTAAATCTAATTTACACAAATATATGGAACTTTAAAAAAATTCACGTCGCAGAAATATATTAGTACCATTTAGGTAAAACTCCAATAATAGTTATTGACATAACTGAAGTCTACACTCTACAATACTATTATTTGTGGATAGATATACAGATTATTCTTATAATAGAAAATTTGAGAATGAATTAGATCTAAATTTTTTGACCGAATATAATTGAATAGATATAATAGTACATATATTAACCTGTTTATAATTAATTTGAGACATTTTCAAATATAAAAGTTAATTTGACTTATTAAAAGTCACTTTGAAACATTTCTAAATTTAATATTTACATAAATTCACTAATTTTAATCAATACTACGGAATAACTTGTAGTCTGTAAGAAAAAGTAAATATAGTCTCAACTTTTAGCCATCTTCAAGAAGAAGAGAGCTTATGCATTTCAGCATTACTCTTTAGAACCTCAGCCTGAAGCCTTTCTGTCACCTCTTTTAGCTTCAACTTCTTTGCTTCAAGAGGACTTGGTTCTTTTGCACAATCTGGTTGTGTCTCTGATTCTCTGACACTCTTATGTTGCAAGGCCTCTACTTTGAAATCAGTGGCATGGCACACAAGTTGGTCCAGTCGAGTACTTATGAGCTCAAAATTTCTACGTAACTGCTCAAAGTTTGTCAAACTCTTATCTGAAAGTGCCAAATCATCTGGAAAGCTGGCAAGATTGCAAGTCCTAACTTCATCTGCAATGCTGGTGGTCTCGGAGATAAGTCCTATAGGATGATGCTCTTACGGTTAATTATGTTGCAGCAGATTTAAATGTTCTTGAAGCAATAGAAGAGGTCCGAGTCTATAATCAGGCCAATCAATAAATGCAATATACAAAGAAAGAAAAAGTAAAATGCTTGATGGCTTACTCCTTGTGTCCCAATTTAGATGTTGGAGTTCAGATGGCATATAGTTTAAGAAACTTGGTTTATATTCCTTTTCTAAATTTTTAAGCCAAAGATGGTGGAATCTATAAGCAATTTTTCCTTCATCTGGGAGAGGTTAAATGGGGTTCAGAAAATCATTAATGTCTTGATATCCTAACTAAGAAATCCATTGCTATACACCCCAAAAACATAAAAGAACAAAATCCAAAATAGGACGGATGGAACTACTTAATTTTGTGGAGCAGTGCTATAGAATATACCTTCCATAACAGAGCCAAGACTCTCATTGTCACCACTCCGCTGATTTGTTTCCATCCCACAATCAGTTTCAAGCACCACTGGTGAACCCTTTTGATAATTTTTTATCAGATCATCCAGCTGCGAAGGCCTGAAACACTTTGCTCCAATCCGCTTCAGATTCTTGACATTTTTCTGTACATGATCTAATTTTTTCTTTTTCATTTCTTTTTCAAGATCAACAGTGGAGGGAACAAAGACAATGAATACTTTAAAGCATAACCGGGTGGAAAAATTGCAGCAGAATGGACAAGTAAAACAACTGACCAGGATTACGTTGTGTATGAGCATCTAATTGCAGAAGGCCGAGAGCTCCATCCACTTCATCTAAACCATTAGCTCTGACTATGTACACCTATTAGGGTAGGGAGGCAGAATCAAAAAATAAACATAATAGGGTGAGGGAGATAAACTCAAAAACACACAGCCAGATGAAAGTAATGGACCATCGAAAAATAACCATCAAGGAGATATTGATTAAACATTTCTTGTGATGGAGTGGTAAACATAATCTCCCTCCTTTTGTGAGCTAGCAAACTGAATGTGTTTGATTTCCCAGTCTGTGTGACAAGTGAGTTCACTATTATTATCGTCAATGTGATTAACATCACATGTATTGAACTTATTGCTTCTGAATTTAGTACAAACACTCCAACATTCACAAGGAAATAGAGTAAATAAAAGAGAAGTTTCATATCAAGATTATTATGACACAATCAAAACTTGGAAAGAATAAGAATATCCCCCATTAATTGAATTGGTATTTAATATTTTTTGCTATATAATCACAGAAGAATCTCACTCCTCTTTAAGTTGGTTCTGAGATATAGAAATGAGTAAAATTGATTTTTAATGCAATCCAAAAGCTTCTCCAATGCATGAATCTCTTCCCGATATTTTTTTAATTTGTCTCAAGGAATTCTAACAACAACTAACAGCAAGCATTACAAATAACATTCATGTAAAATGTAAAAAAGCTTCAAAAGGTTACCTTAAATTTATAATTTCTGATCAACCGAAAAACAAGAACATCTCCCTCTACCAATTTGTGTGCAATCGAAAACCCTCGCCATCCACCACTCAGTCCCCTCCTATCTGGAAGATACTTGACATGGTATTCTTCTCCATTTTCATCCACCAAAACAACTATTGTATCACGCTCCGGTAAATGCAATCTGCAGAAAATCTTTGGAAGAGACTGCCATCATAGACATATTAATTAGCACATACAATAAATGCACCATGCCAAAAATATTTCAATTTACATTATTCAAATTTACCAGCCAAAACCCGCCCGTAACATTTGATGGGATCATAGGCTTCACAAAGCTGGGAGAATTGGTTCCAAGATTTTCTTCGACCTCTCTTGCTCTCTCCATAGCAGAAGATGTAGCCTCAGCTTGCCCATACACATCATGCATCGTTCTCCATTTGCGTTTACAGCTTTAGAAACCACCCCCGTCCCCGCCAACCAAAAAAAATAAAAAATACATCAACACCCATATATGTATCAATTGAAAAAAAATTAAAAAAATAAAATAAACCTCCCTATACAAGAAGCAAAAAATCCATTATGAATGTTGTATATTTACCTTCCTAAATTCTTTGGATAGTCAGAATATCCCTGTTTCAATAATTCATATTCATCAGAAACTTGATCTATCAAATTAGACCATAAAAAAATACAAAACTACAAACATGTTAAACCTTAAATATTTTATTATTAAAGATTTTAGGGGAGAGTTAACAACATTAGGGGACGAATGAGTCATAAATCTCTGTCCTCCATCTTCTTCCACGCAAGTCCCCTGTTTTTACAGAACACAAGTACCAAATTTACTACCAGAAACATAAAATTCGTATATCAAAAGGGTGCAGATCATTTTAAAACATTAGTTTCATACTTGTTTGGGCTTAAATTGAAAACCCCACAATGGTTTCTCCATTTCACACAGATCTTTCATTATGTTGTTTTTTACAAATAAAATCATACATAAACAAACAAATAGAACAACAGCAAAAATGAAACCTTAGGGGATGAAATATTGGGTTTTCGTCTAGAGAGAGAAAGTGGAGAGAGATTCATCTGATCGGCATCCATGGAAGTGCCTTGAGTTTCGGTTGGGAAACTTATTCCCGGCATACTTCTTTATATATAGACTGTGCAAATGAGGGTCAAAATGGGCCAACGACTCTGACCGTTTTGTTCAAATAGTATATTAATTCTTCTGTCCCAATTGAAGGGTCTTAAAATAAGATTTGGCTTTCCAAAAATAGAGTGATTATTAATATCCTTGTGCTAAACCCACGTGTAATTCATGCAATTTTAATAATTAAATAGTTAGTACAATTTTATATTTTAATGTTTGGTAATTGCCTCTCTTTTTTTCCTTCAAATGACTACACTTAAGAGATTTAAAAATTTGTGGTTAATAATTATACTTTTTAATAACTAGCATTGTGGTTAGGAATTGGATGTCGAAAATATATACATTAACGAATTTATTAGTCCAACATTTAACATGATTAAAATTTGATTGTCTTTCTTTCCTTTGAAAAGATTCACATTAACAATATTATTGACAAAATTAAACAAATTGCCATTTGGATAGATTTACAAATCTAAGAACTTACTTTTTATGCCCACAAAATTTTTGAACTTGACGAATGCAAATAATTAAATCCTAAAATCATCATTTTTTAATGACCAAAATAATTTCTTTTTTAAAAATGGGTGACGCGTTATGAGCGATTTACTTCTGACATTTAGAACACGTTGAGCATTGTGATGCATCATATTAAAAACGTTTTTTAATATTAAAAATTTATTATTGATCTCCGAAAACAGTTTTAGATTTAGGCTACAAAACACTTTTGTCATAAAACATTAGACTTTTTGCTTTTAGAATTGAGGTGGACCAATTTTTCTGGAATATTTCACAAAATGTACAACCGCAAAAAATCTAAAACTCATATTACACGATTACCAATAAGCTTGTCCTTAATATTGTAAAAGCACTTCTATAATTGTTTAACTAAATACCTTTTTTTTAATTCTATCCATTTTTTTACTAAAGAAATTTTATGCATCCATCTTATTAAGCTGTATTTAATTCTATCCATCTTTTTTACTAAAATAATTTTATGCATCCATCTTATTAAGCTATAGCTCTATGACCTATAAATTTCAAACTTAAAATAATATTCCTTCGGTTCTTAAAAAATGACTTAAGAACAAATTTTATACAAATTAAAATAGTCAAAAAAGAGGAGAGACTATCAATATATTTTTCATTTATCCTTGCATTAGTATGCGTGTATTAATTACTTTAATTGACTCTTAAATTTAGAGAGAGAGAGAGAATTAATTTGAGTCACTCGTACTCATTTGTGGTGTGATTAATTTATTGTTTGACTCGTGCATCACAAAAGATGTGATTAATTTACTGTTTGACTTAAATGTAATATGACCGAAGGTAAATATAAAATTTTATCTAATTGACTTTATGTACTTCAGAGTTTAGACATGGTTTCTCGTACAAATTTTGTTTCTCTCACTTGAGCCATTCAAAAAGGGAGTACTCCTAAAAAACTTCTTACAATGGAATCCCAAGCCGCTTGGCATTTAACTTCAGAGCTGCAATTTCTTTGCAAAGCCTTACCTTTGCCTCTATTAACTTTACTAGCTTAGCTACAAAAGTTTTCTTTGTTTCCTCATTTCTACTAATTTGTCCTAGCCACATTCCTCTATTCTTCTTAGAGTCCACAGCCTCTTTTGCTTCGATTGCAAGGGTATCAAGATGATTCAGCCGAGCAAGTAATTCTCCAAAGTTCGCTTGTAATTGCCCGGAGTCCGTCAAGATCTTGTCCTTAGCTTCAAAACCATAGGCAGAAATGGATGCATTACAAGCTTTAGCCTCATTTGCAATGTCAACGGTTTTACCAGTGATTTCTGCAGCAAAACTACAATTAATATTCTCAAAAAGATGGTCCTAAAGTAGAACGCATATAATTCCCAATTTAAGTAAATAATTCCTTTATAAACCCTAAATTTTAATACCTTCTAATACTAATTCAAGATCCTCACTGTCCTCATGAGACTGGTCTTTTACAGGCTCGGGATCAGTAGCATCTAACAACGGCATCTGATGACTCGTTTCAATATTCTCTTGAGCATAGTAATTTGTTTCAAGAAGTTGTAAACATCTTTCACTTTCTGCAGAAACTGGCATTCCATTTCAAGATGCAACATTAAATAGTGGCAAAACTAAACAACAGAACATAGAATCAGGAGAACTTACCAAAATCTGTTCTTCCTGAGTGTGCATATAAATGCATAAGGCCGAGAGCCCCATCCACCTCATCCAATCCATTTGTTCTCACTACATAAACCTATGCAAGTACCAAATCAAAAACATATAACTAAAACCAGTTATTTGAGTATTAAACAGACAGTCAGACACACCCCATAATCCAATCTTGCTTTATGTACCATTTTCAAACTACGCGTATTTAACTGAAAAGACATCAATCGTTTACGCTATATTTGCCAACTCCATTCCAATCCAAAGCTTTGAAATTGGAATTGAAGGCACATTTGTATAACTGAAATTTAAAATTTGACGCTCAATTCCAATTCCAAGGCTTGAACTTGAGTTTTAGTTGCCAAACATAGCTTTAGCTGAATTAAGTCAAATACAGTACTAAAATGAGAGAGTTTTTATAAATTACCTTAAAATCAAGTGGTCTGATCAGTTGAAAAACTATAACATCTCCTTCAACTAGTTTGTGTTTGATGGAAAATGTTTTCCACCCACCACTTAGTGCCTTCCTATAACCCAGATACTTTACTCGGTATACTTCTTTATTTGAATCCATCAAAAGCAATTCAGAATCAACCATGGGTAAATGCAAACTGCAGAATTGCTTTGGAAGACCCTAAATCACAAATAAAAGCGTACACATAAATGTCATACCTATTTGGACTACTAAAATTTTCATATAATTTCTTTGTGCTTACAAGAAGAAACCCAGAAGTAACATGCGATCGAAGCATTTGCTTCATGAAGCTTGGAAATATGTCACCCAATTTTTCTTGAACCTCTTCGGCTCGCTCCAAAACAGAAGATTCAGTGTTGATCACATGGTCATAGAAATCATCTAGCACTTTGCTCTTTCTTTTATGGCTAAAAGTTTATCACAAGATTAAGAAGCTCTATGACAAGATTATTGATCAAATTAATAATTAACAAGCTAATACTTGTCACTAACCTTTGAGGTTCCCCCCAATCATCCAAGGTAACCTGCTCATAATTCACATGATATTTACTTCTAATATTAGTGAAAAATAATATACAAACCACTTTTCTCACATTACATAGAGAGGGGGGGGTGGGGGAAGGGATGCCGCCTCTATCTTTCAATGAGTAGAGAAAGCTAATATTTAGACCAGATGTTTACCCGTAGACATAGTTGAATTTGTAGGAATGCATTTATAAATAGTAGAAGAGCTTGGTGGTCCTATAATTACGTAGAGATTGCTATAATTCTATTCTCCCCTTTATCCTTTTTCATTAGCATAAAATTGGAAAAACAGAGGAATAGTTTTCTTATTTGGTGGCAGGGATGCAACGGGCCAATTGTGTTCATTCTCTAAAATAAATATGAGCTTGAGTTGTTTATCTCAAATGAGTCATCTTCTTTGAAGCCTAGAATCAAGACAAAACGCTTATATAGCCTAGTCTATTTATGTCGTTTTTGATGTAGCTGAATTATGAGTCGAGCTTTATACTTAATTAGCTGACTCATTTGTCACAAGGTTGGTTTGTTTACTGTCATTTTTGAATTAGCTTTTCCTCGTAGAGGTAAGCATAATTGTGTTCACCTTGTACTGAATCATTTAAAAATTATATACTACAAGCACACCCAATACGGTAAATATGAATAAATTAAAAAGACAACTTAAGTGGAGTAAGGTATTAAATACTGCTCATATAATACACCCCAATCTTGGACTCAAATTCCTATAGAAACTTATGATGCACCATTGGTAGCTCTGTTGGTTTCAAGTGTTTTAATTACTTTGGGATTGTGGGTTTGAATAAAAGGAAATACACCCTTCTGTTCCACACACAAAAAAAATCCATTTATATATTTTGCAAAATTAAAGGATGTAGTTTTGTTCCACGTTTACATCCAAAATAATTACTTGTTAATCTAGCAGTAGTAGGATAGTAGCATGATAAAATGACAAACTTGAACATATTGATACTGTGTCATTTTATACTACTATCACTAAAAACGGACTCTTTTTGCGATATTTTTTTTTTTACAAACCGGAACTTTTTTTGTGCAGCGAGCCAGCGAGGGAGTAATATTTTTTTGTTCCCTCCGTTCCCAAAAGGACGATAGAAATACAATTTGCACACGTATTAAGAAAAGTAAAAGCAGATAAAAGATAGAAAAAGTTTCAAACCCCACAATATTATATAAAGTTATTAGTATTTTTATTTTTATTTTTTTATACTAATGGACTCTATCAAATGACTTGCGTAACTTTCACTTTATCTCGAGGCTAAAATTTGTAGCATTAGTCATCCTTTGGGGGCGAGAGAGAGTAAATTTAAGGGGTTATGTGATGCAACATCTGTGTGGCATGTAAGCAAGTCAACAGTCACACTGCAGATCTTTATACCTCCCAAATATAAGGGAATGAGGGTTCATCTAATTTGACCACTTATCTTCTCTTCCCAAACATAAGGGAGTTAGGGTTTGACTATTTTGATCCAAAATTACTCAAAATCGTATGAAAGCAATGACAAAGTAGATGACTGAAACTAATGTAAGAAATACTAATTTTTTTTCTTTAGAAATCTCTGGGGTTGGTACAGAACACAAAAAAAATTAAAAAATAACAAATAAAAAAATACTTTATACCTTTGTCTTATGATGTTGATCCTTAGGTCTTTCCTTTGTAGTTGTACAAAATAACTCTTCCTTGTCACCCATCAGCTTCCTCTGCTTATTTTATCAACAAAAAGAAGCACAAAAAACTTTAAGGTTAGCAACTTGTAATATGAGAGAGAAAGAGAGAGAGACCATGGCGATTATAGGAAGAGAGAGAAGAGGTGGTAGTAGTACTTTGCTTGCCATGTTTCTGCAGTTACTGGGCTTCCTCTGAACTCACTTCAGTCCAAACATCCCCATCTAAAGATACACTTATATATAGGGGATATAAATATATATATTATATGTAAACAGGAAACAAGATGCTCCCTCGTCATAAAACAAATGACTTAATGCTACGTTTGTATTGGTGTAATAGGAGGGAGAATGGAATGACTCATTCATCTGAAATAAAAAAAATTATGTTTGGTTGCGATTGAAATGAAAAAAATTGTGTTTGGTTCCTTAAGGGAGGGAGAGCATATGGAATAACTCATTCCAACTAGAATGGAATGAGTTATTCCACTCTGCATTTCATTCCTTCAATCTAAACGTAGCATAAATGTTTCACACAAATTAAAATTAAAATAGTTAAATAAGAGAACATCGGATAAATTTATATTTTTTATTTTACTTTATAATTGTGAAAAGTGACGATAGTAGAGTTATTGATGGTCTATCTAATTTGAGAAAGGATAGCTTTTATCTTAATGATATTTTGAAAGATTGTCGTTTGTTGATTTACGATTTTGAAGAAGTTATATTTAATTGTATACGCACGGAGAATAGAGTTGCTGGTGAACTTGCAGAATTTGTTCAATCTATAGAGTTTTAAATTTTTACTTTTTAAATGGATAAAATTTATTTTAATATTATTCTTTTGGTTGTATCTAATGATTTGGTTTAATGAAATTTTCAATCTATAGACTGTTTCTCACAAAAGGAAATATATATATAGAGAGTAAGGATCAAGAGCAGAACTCTTAAAGAGTATAACTAGCAGAACTACCTTTAGCGACAGACAGACGACGGTTTTGTCCGTCGCCATAGGTCATGTCTGTCGTCATAGCTTTTAACGATGGACAACATATAATGTCGCTAAAAGCTATGGCGACAGACAGGACCTATGGCGACGGATAAAACCGTCGTCTGTCCGTCGCTAAAAGTAATTATGCTAATTATACTCTTTAAGAGTTATGCTCTTGATCCGCCTTATATATATATATATATATCTGCAGCGTATAATTCTACCTTCCATATCTCAAAGATTTGTTCATCTTAGTCGTACCCTTTTATTTGCTATATTTCGAAGCTGTTATCACAAAAATGTGAAACTTCTCCCGGATTCAATTTAATAGTGGATTACAGTTGCATATCACATGATATAAATCTGCTCTGGCATCTTGTCTTATTTACAAGTTCCTTTGAATGACACTAGACGACAAATACATTTCATCCAAAATAACTGGACAAGAATTACACTCCCTCCGTTCCTGCCTAATATTGTGTTTGTAAGTTTTTTTTTATTAGAAAAAAAAAATGAAAAATAATTAAAATTCTTTCAAATCACGTGTCGATAAAGTTGTAAAATGAGTAAATAGGTTGGGTTCAATTCGTACTCGCTCGACTAAAAGTTCGATTCGAGTTCGACTCAAAATATAAATGATTCAAATACGAGTAAATTTTAAAGTTCGATAAATTATTCGAACCTCCTCAAATTGTAATTTTCTATTGATACTCGAATTATATTCGTTCGAAAAGTTCAAACTGTTCGGACTCGATTCGAGATCGTACTCGACTCGATAGTTAAACAAGTCTTAATCAAATCTTATTTTATACTCCACAAATTTTGTGAAGCAAATTTAAGCAACTCAATACTCGGCTCGACTCGGTTCATTTACACCCTTACATGCCGGTGAATGTTTTTAGGAAGAAAGTAAAGGGATTTAAAGAGAAACTTGATTTTATTTTTTACTCAAAACTTTCCCCCCAAAAGTGAGAAGATTTTGAGGGATGGAAAAAGATGAGAAAGTTAAATATTTTATATTCCCTAAAGTTCCCTTTCAAAATAAATCATGTAATTTATTACATTAATATATAAGGGCAATATAATAATAGTGTAGTTTAAAAATAAAAATATTTTCCCTTCTCTTCTTTCATTCTAAACTCACAAATAAGGAAAAATATAATTAAAATCTCACTCATTTCTTCTTTTTTAAAACTCACAAACATAACAAGAAAAAATTATAATTCATTCTCATCATTTTTACTCCTATATTTTTTCTTCCCATCACATCTCTCCAAACTCACAAACACAAAAAATAGCTTAAGTGACAAAGAAGTTTGTCCTCACAAACATAACTAAAGTATAAGCCAATTATATAGAATTTCACTTCCATTAATTTATTCTTACTCATTCCACATCTTAATCAAAAAATAAATCAATCACATCAAAAATAAATGACTCAAATTAATACACGCACTTTCTACATAGTCATTTAGAATAATTAATACACACACATCAATATGAGGACAAAATAAAAATAAATTTATTCTCCCTCCTCTTATTTGACTATTTTAATTTGTGAAATTTGTCTTTAACACGGTGTTTGTAAGTTTTTTTTTTCGGGAAAGGAAGGAAAGAGAAGGGAAAATAATTAAAATTCCTTTGAATTCCATGTTTGTAAGTTTTTTTTAAAGAGGGAGGGAAGAGATTTGAAGATAAAGTTAATTTTATTTTTGACTCAAAATTTTTCTCCAAAAAATAAGAGGATTTGGAAGGATAAAAAATTAAATATTTTATATTACCAAAAATAACCTTTTAAAAAAAATATGATTGTTATAATTACCAATTTTTTAAAATACCATTTTTTTCTTTCTGTTTCCTTTTGTTGCCTCGATCCACGTGTAGATAATTGCAAAATTAAGAGACTTAAATAAAATAAGTTATCTAAAAAATATAATTATTTGTTGGCCAATACATAATTTACTAAATAGTTTAATGCTCAAAAGTTTATTGAGAAGAGGACACATATTAATTATTTGGCAACATGTTTGCAAGTGTTGAAATAGTATTTTCAGCAAATTATCGTGAAAAGCTTATTATGTAATTGGATGAGGATGCTTGGATGAATAATTGTTTAGTGACATATATTGAAAAAGAAATATTTGTAACAATCAATACAGAAAATATTATGTATTTATTTCAAGATATGAAATCTCAAAAAATATTGTTGTGAACATTGTTACCTTATCTTGAATTATGTGTAATTTTGCAAGATAAAAAATATGTTGTACTAATTTTTTAATTAATTTGTTTCTATAACAATGTGGTTTTGAGTTTTTAGCAAGTAAATAAAAGAATAGAAAACTTAAATTTGAGCAAAAAAAATACAAAATTTATAAGTTTTCTTCGTGTTGTTATTGAGTTTAGAAAGGAAAATGAAAGAAAATTTAAATTCTACATTTAAAATAAATTCTTATTTTAGTTTTATTGTGTATAATGTAAAGTGTGCAATAAAGTTTTATCTTATATTTTCTCTTCCCATCCTATCTCTCTAAACTCACCAACGCAACGTAAACTATCTTTTTGGGACAGAGAGAGTAGCAGTTAATGCAGGAAGAAAGGCAGTACAAAAATCACTATAAATACAAACGCTACATCATCTAATTAATGGTGTAATGAAGCTCCAAAAGCTGAATTTATTTTATGGATAGTGGCCTTAACTTGTACCAAATCAGATGAATAAATGACAAATCCATAGGCATGCATCAAATAACCAGTCACTTGCAGAACAACACAAGTTTTTTTGGAGATAAATCATTTTTACTTCCTAAAATGGAGATAATCATGCATTTGACCAATCCCTTGTCTAGTAATTCCAAGTTTGATTTCAAGCAAGTATTCTTATCTAATCTTGTCACATAGGATGAAAAATGTGTAAGCTGACTTAACATCTAACTGGGTAGAGACGTAGTAAATACTCACAAAGTTAAAAATATTTACAGTGTGTCGTTTGAATAAATACAGCCTAGTGAATATATATAACACGACTCTAGTTTAATGATATTGTCATTTTTGGTGCACTGGATGTATTATGCTGAATTGATTTCACCTCTCATAGAGTGGTCCTTACATGATACATCACATGAAATTCATTCATTTTCAGTTAATTGTGAACATAAGAGACTTCACTCATTCAAGTTAGTTTTTCAAAAATAGAATTAAGCTCATTTAAGGTATTGGTTATAACTATCTTATCCAAATATATCTGCTGACTGACTTAGCTAGTGAAGTTATTACATTACATCAAGTGGGCTACTAGTCATTGTTTCAAGCATGAAAATGGATTATATTAAAAGAATACACAAGTGGACTGCTTATGACATAGACTAGCAAGAAAGGAGAAGGAAGTCCCCAAGAATACAAGGGCAATATTAAGAGAGGAAATTCTTAAAGTTCAACACTGAAAATGAAATTGTGTAAATTTCCAAACCATTCTCCAAAAGGATCAATCAGGGAAGATAACATTGATTAAAGTCACATTTTGTTATTGACATCTATCTATATCTATTTGTATGTCTATATTGTAACGCAGGAGGGAAAGTTAATACTAGTTACTGTTGGTGTTAATTCTCTTACATAAACAATTATTTTTACATTCCTACTTTCTCTCTCTCACTCTCTTATCCTTTTACTCTCTCAGTGTCTTGTCCCTTTTACATTAAAAGTAACTGGTTAGTGTAAAATGATGACTTTTACTCTCCCACCCTCTCCCAGACTCTTATCCCTTTTCACATTAAAAGTAACTGGTTAGTGTAAAATGAAAGTCATCGATTTTACTATAACAATTTAATAACCATGTCATCACTATTAAACTAAACATTCAATTTTACCTATTAAACTAAACACTCAATTTTACATATCATAGATACCATGATAGACTATTAACAACTTGCGAGAGTCATCTGCTTTTATCTATCCCTTCAGATCAACCTACTATAAACAGCTATATATACATATTTCACACACTCTACAAATCGTAGATATCATGATAGACTATTAACAACTTACGAGAGTCATCTGCTTTTATCCCTTTAGATCAACCTACTATAAACAGCTATTTATACATATTTCACACTCTGTACATCGTGCATCTGCTTTTATCCCTTTAGATCAACCTACTATAAACAGCTATATATACATATTTCACACACTGTACGTGTATCTGCACGCGTCAGTCGGTCACATTGGCAAAATCACCTAACTCACACTTCTCATCAGGAATCATTGGAGGTAATGTTTCCATACATACTTTAGCACAGACGCTCCAGACCCGTTGAAACCGATAGCTAAACTAATCCACATTTTTCTGGAAGGAATGGACTCATAATCTCGACCGACGAATGCTTTTGATGGCATTTAAGGGTGAATACTTCCGGACCGAAGCAAATGGTTGCCCATTTAAGGAACCCGAAAATTTGATATCCCAACCTTCGATGTTCTTGGGAACACAGGCATCAAAGAGAATTTGGCCAAGAACACTATGTGCACTTATAGTTGGAGGGGTTGTCTGGGTTGGTGGAGTTGGCAAATGAGGTGATCTTTCTTTTCTCTCATCTTGTAAAGAACCAGAGCCTCCACCACTTTGACGCTCTGCAGAACTTGGCAAGAAGAAGTGGGCATTTGGACCAAGTGCAACCCTCCTAAGGCTCTCGTTTGAGTCAACTGCTGCACTTTGAAGGTCACAAATTAAGTCAGAAATCTCATCATGTATACCCTCCAAGCCGGTTCTTTCACCATATTTTAAAATCTTTTTGGAAAAAACTGAAACTGCCTTCTCAAGCAACTCGGTAACAGCAGCTCTGTACTGAATTGGATAGTGGTTGTAATGACCTGCAACCGAGTGGAAGCGGCACAGGATCAATATGATTAATAGGACATGCTGTTATTGATTTCTTTGGACTGAGAAAACAGCTACAACTAATTAAAAGATCCTGTTGAAGAAAGTACCCATTTCCAACAGTATCTTGTAAACAATAAGTCCCTAATGCTACGTTTGGATTGGTGGAATAGGAGGGAGAATGGAATGACTCATTCCTATGGAATGAAAAAAATTGTGTTTGGTTGTGATTGGAATGAAAAAAATTGTGTTTAGTTCCTTGAGGGGGGAGAGCGTATGGAATAACTCATTCCAACTAGAATGGAATGAATAATTCCACTCTTCATTCCATTCCTTCGATCCAAACGTAGCATAAAAGTATTAATCAACATCTTGCACCAGAAATGAGATTCTTGACCAGTGAACTTGTTGAACCAATGTTTTCACACCGGACCGGACATCGAACCGAAAAAGTTACCGGTGGATGGATGGTTCAACTAGTGGCTCAACTGTTGTTGAACCGGTGATGTCATAAGTACATAAAAAATACATTATTAATAATTAATAAATTTTTAAAACATCTCATTTTTTATCAACTAAAATATAATGAAATTGTATTACAATATTACTGAGAATGGTTAATTTTAATATTAAAAATTTTGTACCAAAAAAGTATTAAAAACCAGTTCATTGGATCAACTTAACCGGTTTTACCAGTTGAACCACCGGTTTGACTGGTGGTCAACCGGTTCAATCCGGGTTTTAACCAAACTGGTTCAACCGGGCCGGGATATAGGACCATTTTTCGGTTGAACCGGCCGGTCCGGTTTTCAAAGCATTGTGTTGACCAACCCATTTTATAAGATAAAAGTGAGTAACAAAAAAAGCAAAATATAAATGCTAGGTAAACAATCAGAAGAAGGACCTCATCTCACTACAGGTGCAACACGGGTTTTGTGAGATAATGAACATGCAAGTACATCATAAGTGAATTTTTATTGTGTTGGCTTATGGGTGTGGTATCAAGAGTGTTGGAATTTAAGTGAACATCATTGTGATTTTTAGTTGGTTTGTATTGTAAAATTTGAAGGTCATATTTGTTTATATAATTTTTGGGATGACGCTGGAACCCGCAGCCGACCGATAAACCCTAGGTGCGCACTACATAAACTATTTGTGGGTAGCCCCAATGAGATTGAGATCATTGCCCTTGTGGAGGAGTACCATATTGAAATTTTGGCCAGTAAATACACCTCCCACTAATAAATATTTTTAGACCATGCAGGAGGGACAACAAACCATTAAATGGTTTCTGACTAACCGACATGACGAGAGCCATTCCATTTAACAAGCTGAACATTTCCCCCCAGTTCTTGCAAGCGCTGAGCAAAGTTGCAAATGATCGGATAGGGAGCAATGTCATCATTTTCTGAGTAAAAAATGAGATATGGGGAACCCATACTCTGCAAAAAACCAAATCACGGATAAAATAAATTAACTGAAAAAAGAAACTGGCAACTTTGAGAGGATGCAGAACAGTTGAAAACTTACTACTGAGGAATAAAGAGTCTGCCAATATTCAGAGCGTTGAGATCCAAACCTAGTGAGGAATAGAGCATCCAAACTTGAAGTAACACCCTTTGCTACCAATGACACTAGTTTGGCCGAACCAGGCAATCTGAGGATGGTGGGGTGTAGAGCAAATCGAGTACCCAAGTCACCAGTAAAGTCAACTGGGCTAGAATCATAAATTTGACCAGAGATGCAGTTCATAACCAATTGACTATCGCCCTTCACAATATAAGAAATGAATGAAGAAAAATTTTAGTGTCACTAAACACCGACTAATAAAAGAAAGTGATAAGTTGATACTTGAATAAAGATGAATTAGCTGATTAGAACATTCAAACAACAATGCATACCAGATTAAGTTGTGCTTCACATGCTCCTTGAATGATCTGCACCAATAGTCGGAAAATTACTTAAACATAGTTAACATAAACACTAGCACCTAAAATCCAATAGGACTGCACATATAGTCACATTCATTTTCTTAAAATACAGCATTGATGTCGAACTGAAGAAGAAAAAAACTCTTCAAGCAAGTGTTTTAGGTATAGACATGTATATGGAAAAGTGACAAAAATCTCAACAATAACTAGTCTGCACCATAGGATGTTTTGAGTGCTCACTGCTCAGGAACATTGGCTTTACCTGGAAAACTTTATACATGCAAGCTTTCGAACCACCAGAAAAGGCTGCCAGGACCAAAGGACATGGCTTACTCCTTAGCTCCTACATATTAAATTAGAAAGCATGTTTAGTCCAACAATCATAGGAATGAGATTGGAGCAATAAATGCTTAATCTATCATTCCTTGCACATACGATAAAACCTATTTCCCACGGAGTAACCTAGTTCCTTAAATATTACTTTTCTTTCAGTGAATCATGTTTATAATGTTATATGATGTGTCATTTTAGTGCGGGACTAAATTTACACTACTTCTATTTATCAACTTCAATAAAGGATAAAGCACATAAGAACAAAAGGGCAGACAGTTAAAGTGCGAATTTATGCCCTTCTCATTCGGAACTTTTTCTACCTATGTTGGATCCACACAATCAAAGACTCTGCAATAGATTTTTGACCAATGAAATTCAGTGAAACACCACTTACAGATCTAAAATGTGAAGAAACCATTTGTAGTGAGGAATTATAATAGCACTGACCTGAACAAGCTCGTTAAGAACAGAAAATGCTAGTGAAGTAGCCTTCTCAGGGAAAAATCTGCAAATTCAATTTCTTAGTTAGATATGAGAAGAAATTTTATAAGAGAGTTAAGAGAGTACAAGAGATGAGGACAAAGGGTCCTCTGAACAATATAATAAGGAAAAAAAACATACACAAACACACACCAAAAAAATTTCAATGAAGGGTTTCCTCCGATCCAATAAAGCACGCTCTGTCTTACAAGAAGTCGAACAATATAAAAGGGATTTCCAACAATCCAAGCATTTCTTTGGGTCCTTTTTTTCCAAATTTTTATGAAGCACTCACAATGCCAAAGGATCTTCCTGTCCTTGGCCCCACCAAAACCAATCTAACTCCATCCATTTTTTTATACCGGCTGGCTGCTTTTTATGCAAAAAAGACAAAACGGGATTGATAACCATAGCTATCAAAGGGTGGCAAGGTGAGCCACGCCAAAGGCGCCCTAGATGACGAGCATGGCCTTTCAATTGGGTATGCCCCTTAGCTGCTGAAGCCATAGACCCAAGGCCCAGGTGAGGAGGACCTATGTACCTTATTTTCTCTCGCACCTACACCATAATTAGAGCTTTCTCATCAATGGCACAGCAGCATCGTCTTCAAAAGAGAAGAAACACAGAAGAAATATCCATCTTTCTCACAGATTTCTGGTCTCTCTCTCTCTCTCATTGTTCCGAATATGTCTCTCTCTCTCTCTCTTATTGAAAAATCTCAAATATTAGTTCATTCCCCACAAGCCAATCTCACCCATTTCCACTCGGACATGGAGAGAAGAAGTTTGAGCCAATTCAACACTAGTATGATAGGAATGTAGATTTTAAGTCACGATAGTGTCCTAGGTTGCAGAACGGTTTTTTTAGACTCAGTTTCAGGTTCGGGCGATATGCACCGTTACGATCATCTACCACACTCTCATGTATCATAAAGCTATAGTTTGGAAAATGAACTATAATCCACATGATCGAATGTGTAGAAATAGCACTTTGGCTTATAGCTCAATCAGACACAAATCACAGAAAACATGTTTATCATTGCATTGGGTTTTTTTTTTTGGGATGTCCATAATATAATCAAAAGAACTTACTAACCTAGTGAAGAAATTAATGTCTCAACCCCAAATGTACATTCTACCAAAACATATTAAAAGCAATTTCATTTCTCAAACTTAACCACTGTAAAATTCCCTCTTATTTCCCCTAAAATTAGCTCCATACCATAATTCATATATGTGTACTTTACCACTTAGCTGAATCCAACTCTTACTGAGCTTGGTCAACGGGCTATTACACTTAATTTTTGCATAATATTTGACAAAGTAAGTATATATGTAATGGAGCTTCACTTTTTACATACAATCTTCAACTACTTTAATACAAATTAGCTAAAAACAATTATAGCAAAATTGTATACAATTCCTACAGATAATGGAATTGAACTTACGGGTTGAGGAAATCAGAAAGACAAACAAGAGAGTTCCATTGAAGAGAAGAATAAAGATTCACAAAATCCTTCAATTGACTCTCCTGAATTGAAACCCAGGCGAATATTACGACGATTCCTTTGACTTTTGCGGTGGTGTCATCATTTCGAACCCAATAAAATCTGCCTCCTCCTCCGGTATTCAACATTTCAACCCTGAACCCTACCCCTAATTTAACATCCGAAGCAACGAGAAGTGATTATGGAGAGAGAAATTTTGGTTTGGATCGTTTGGTTTGAGCCACCCGCTTAGAGAGAGAAAGATAGAGGTACGAACTCGGTGAGTTTGGATTGCCGAGTGGATCACACATGCCTGATAGGATTATGCGCACCACGCGCAACTTAGGATATTCTTATCATGGCAATTTATAAAACTAAAGGAATAAATAATATTATTATTTACATTCACTTATCTACATCATTTTAATCATACGGTAGAATATTAAATAGAGAAATTTAGTGCCCAAATACAAATTCTCTGAAAATATACTCTTTTAACTATCTGGATATAGGAAAAAAATAATACTCCCTTCGTTTCAAGTTTCAAATTATATGATTATTATTGATTTTTAAAAATTAATTTGAGATATTTTTAAACTCAAAATTTACAAGACTCGTTAAAAATTATGAAACAATAAAACTCACGAGTAATACTTTTAAGATAATTTACAATATTCGTCATTGTATTGATTAAAATTTTAAAAAAAATTACATCAATTTTGAATTTAAAATTCTCTTAAGTTGATTTTAAAAAGTGAGTAATGATCAAATACTACGGAACAAAGAGAATATTTATTTTAAGTTCAAATATTGGTGCTTTATATATATTAAAAGTTTTAGAGAATTATTATTTCTACAAAAAAAAATATTTTCACAAGATTACTCTCACATATATGTGGGTTTTATTAGTTATTCATATGAGAGAAGTCTCGTAGAAATATTAATTCTCAAGTTTTATCTGCTTAAAATTCTTTTATGAAAAATATTTAAAATTAGTCATTTGCAATTACTCTATATATTATGGGAGGGGGGGGGGGGGAAATCTTACACGTCAAAATTAGAGATATATTTTTGATTCTATAATATAAAGTGATGAAATTTCTAACATGTAATTACTTTTACCATTGATTAAAAAATAGTATCATATCACTGCCACATATTTAATTAATAGTGATAAACTCTCTTTTTTTCCTCTAGTCAAGAATCTTAACCTCCATCTCATATCTAAACTTTCTTATTTTTTGAGAGGCCTTCTCTTAGATCTTTTTTTTTGTGGTTATAATTTATTATTATTATTTTTGGAGTTTGTTTTTCTGATACTTCTTTTATTCGTTATTTGCTGATTAATTTTTCTTTTATGAAAGGATTTTATTATCATCTCTTGTGAAATTTGTTTTCTCCATTTGGGGAGATTATTTTTTTCATTCGTGAGAATTTTTTCAAAGTGCGGATTGTTTAGATTTAAATGTGATGTTATAATGACAACTTGTTCTTCCGTTGTCAGGGACGGATTCAGCCCCTTAGTTTAGTGGGGTCAATTTTTTAAAACAAAAATTTACAAAGAAATAAAATACAATAAAATAAAGGCAAAAAATGATACGAAGGACATTGTAAATAATTGTGTGAGCTATTATATAAAATCGATATCGTTTTATGTAATTGAATACACTTCCTCCCAATACAAAATGACATTTTATATTTTTTTTAAAAATTGTTATTATAAGAGACACCTCATACAAGAACGTAAGGTGTCACTCACCTCCCGTATCCTCTAAAATAAATTACAAAACTAACTAATATTGTTAAAATATTATTTATAATAATATTTTTTGAGACTTCATTGCTTGAACCTACTGCAATGATAACCTCATTTCAATAGTTACAAAATATCATGTTTAATGTAAGTTACTAAACAATATAAAAGAGTGGAGTGTTGGTGTTAGTAAAAATTTGAAACATTTAATAGTCTTTTAATCTGAATTTTTTATTTTCACTACACACCTTATAAAATTAAAAACAAATAAAAAAATTGACTCCTCAAAATTCAGTGGGGTCAATTGACCCCAGTGCCCCAAGGGTAGATCCGTCAGTGTCCGTTGCTCGAGTTGAAGAACTACTTAGGTCTACGTATTAATTTATTATTTTAGAAAGATAACTATTCTTCAGAAATATATGCGGTATCCACTAGTTGTTGTTACAATTGTTTCTTTTCCTTATAATTTGTTACTCCTTCCGTTTTAAAATTAGAGATACAATTTAATTTTTGAAGTCAAATGACGATATATTAAATTTCAAAATTGATATGACTCGTAAAAGTTTAGAATAAAATAAATTTTATGATTAATAGTTTCTGTTATATACAATACAATTATAATAATTATAGAAATATCAATTCTCAAGTTTTATCTGCTTAAAATTCTTTTATGAAAAAATATATAAAATTAGTCATTTGCATTTACTCTATATATTATGGGAAAAAAAATCTTACATGTCAAAATTAAATATATATTTTTGATTTTAGAATATAAAGTGATGAAATTTTTAACATATTATTACTTTTATCATTGATTATAAAAATAGTATCATCTCACTACTACATTTTTAACTAATAGTGATAAACTCTTTTTTTTTCCCTTCTAGTCAAGATCTTTAAACTCTATCTTATATTTGGAAAGGGTTTTCTTATTTTTTTAGATACATTCCCCTATAATTTTTTTTGCGGTTATAATTTTTTTTTTCGGACTTTGTTTTCCTGATACTTCTTGTATTCATGATACGATTGATTTTATTTTTCTTTTGTAAAAGAATTTTATTATCATCTCTTGTAGATTTTGTCTTCTCCAGTTGGAGAGATTATTTTTTCGTTCGTGAGAATTTTTTCAATGTGCGGATTGTTAAAGATAGATTGTTCATATTTAAATATATTGTTATCATGACAACTTGTTCTTCTGTTACTCGAATTGAAGAACTGTTTAGATCTGCATATTATTTTGTTATTTTGAAAAGATGATTATTCTTCAGAAATATATGCGTTATCTACTAGCTGTTGTTACAATTGTTCATTTTTCTTATAATCTGTTACTCCCTTCATTCCAAAATTATAGATATAATTTGATTTTTGAGGTTATACAACGGTATATTAAACTTTAAAATTGGTATGACTCATAAAAGTTTAGAATGAAATAAATTTCGTGATTAATAATTTTTGTTATGTACAACACAATTAGAATAATTGTATCAACTAAAATTAAATATATTTATATTAATTTGAAGTTTAATATACCGTTGTTTGACCTTAAAAGTCAAATTGTATCTTTAATTTTGGAACAGAGAGAATATTTTGATTGAAAGGATTACCAGTTCAATTTTTTGTATCGTAATCTTTTAATATTTTGTAACAGATTATAGTTTCAATATGTTTCAGTTTATTAGACTGTTTGATTAAAAAAAATAAACTAATAGTGGTAAGTATGAAAAAAATAAAATATTTCCTCACAGTTGTCATTTATAAAAATATATTGTTAATTTAAAACTAGAAAGAATAATAGACTCTTATGTAATTTTTTACCTTACAAAATGGATGTAAACAAAGAAATTTATAGCCCAAATAGCACTTCCTATAATCAATTAATTTAGGACATCTAGGCCATTAAGAAATGAATTTTTATTAAGAGGTCCAGGTCTTCTTAGGACATTTTAATACATTTTTGACACGTATAATGATCATACATAATTAATACAAATTGGCCCCCATATGTTATGGGCTATTGGTTAAAAAGGAAATTATTGTACACGTGTCGAAAATGTATAGAAATGTTCTTTTCCTAGTTAGAAGACATGTACCTCCTAATAAAAACTCTTAAGAAAGGCTTTCTTTTCATTTTAAGATATCTCAATTTAAGGATTATCTTAATATCACTTCAAATTTCAAATTCAAAAACAATTATATAGTAGTATTACACAAACACTGGAATCGTTATTAGATTCGGACCCTAACCTATGGCTGGGCCCAACAGACATGGCCCTCCTTCAGCTGGACCGGAAATAATAAAGTGCATGGAGGTACGTGAAACTTCACAACAATTTAATAAACTCAGAAAAATAGGAACAAAATAACATAAATCGGATGGCTGCTGAGTTTTTTATTTTTGGAAAACTATGGCTCCTGAGTTAACAGACTTCATTTTATTAATGGGTTATTTTTTTTTTCCTCATTCAACATTAATTTTCATTTACATCAGTAAATTAATATTTTATTTTCCAATCAACTCATTAAATTTAAATTATTTTATAAAAATTACATAAATTGTCTAAGTGTGTTAAAAGTTTACTGAATATTTACGTGACATCATGTTAGACGTATATGTGGATTATTTAATATTAAAATATGATGTGGTACTGATAATGTATATTAAAAATTAAAAAACACTTATTAAACAAATTAAGATTTAAACTGTTTTATCCTTTGAATCATACACAAGCTCCGCGATTAAACCATTTTTATCGTTTGAATCATAAATCATTCTCTAAAAAAACCCTATCTCGAATCCAAGAAAAGACAGTAAGAATCATTCCATTCAACATTGCAATACACAGGGACGGATCCACCCTTTAGCATACCTGGGCAGCTGCCCCGGCTGCCGACGGAAAAATCGTGAAGAGAGTTCCAGTTCTGCCCCGGCAGCCGCCGGAAAATTCGTGGTGATCAAGTTCTGGGAGTGAGGTGCACGCAAAAATTCGTGAGGAGCAAGTATAACACTTCTATAAATCCCAAGCCAATACTGAGTCTTCCCTTCTCTTCTCCCTGTTCCATCCGAGCCATCCCAGTCTCCTTTTCAAATTATCAAATCCCAAATTACTCAGTATAATAAGGAATCAAGCAAGTAAAGTTGTAATTGAAGGCAAGAAATAGCAATAAAAGGAATCACTTTCGCCTGAAAACAAGAAATTCGGCCCAAGAGGTAATTCAAAAAGCTTATGCTCTAAAAAAATTGGGAATTTGATAATATATGATTATGTCTCTATTGTTGATTTGCGAATTAGTGGTGTAATCAATTGGTAATTGATGAATTAGAAACAAGGAGTATAGTTGTTGTTGTGCGGAGTAACAAGGAGGAAATATTTGGGTTAGAATGAAAACAAAATCCCATGAAAACAGCCCACAAAAATGACGCACGGGTTATGTTCGTTAAAAAGCCTATTAGAACCATTTTGCTTATAAACTCAAGATTAAGTGAAGCCAAGACCCAAGTTAAGTTCATATATACTAAATAGAACTAATTCAAGAGATTGGGTAAAACAAATCAAGACGGGAAGCATTTTAAGCGCAAAACGAAAAGTCAAAAATTAGTGCGTGCGTCCATTTTTGGAGCACTATTCGGACTATCTATCGAAACTGAAACGGGTGACTCATATTTTCTAAAAATAGTCTTACATATCATGTATAACATATTTGAAAATGAGAGCGATCCGATATACGAGCTAAAAGTTAAAATTTCGCGAAGTCGCATCGCGAGGAAAGGGCTGGCTGCCAGCAGCAGCAGCAGCCACATGGCTGCGCTGTGCAGCAGGCCGTGCAGGCCATTTTGGCTTGGTTTTTGACGCGTTTAAATTATCCGAATTGCTCAGTTAATATTTTTTAAAAATAGGTGGGTATAGCACCTATAACATATCCAAAATTCATCAAAAATGAATTGATGGTTTAGGGGGTAGAAAATAGGAAAGTGGGCTGCGCAGCTGCGTCGCTAGGCTCAGTCTTAGTAGCTTTGTCCCGGCTGAAAAAAATTCCTGCATCCGTCCCTGGCAATACAAGGCAATGCCCCTATTTTTTTGGTGTTCAACTTCGTATTTCATTGCCATTGAGAACTTCATCTTCTTTAACTAAACCAAAAAGTTCAATTTCCATGTTCATCTTTAATTATCTCCCTAGATCTAATTAATGATTATAATAAAAGTTGTTATGAAAAATCTATTACATTTGATTAGCCTCCATCATCAATGATAATTACAACTATAACCAACACAACCCAGATTCAACCAAAATAATCCATCATCATCAACCTTTGAAAACCTAAATATGCTGCAATAATTATAGTTAATCCAGATCTGCCCCCATAACCAATTGATTCCGAAAATATAAAAAGAGAGAGAGAGAGAGAGAACGGGTCTTACGAATTAATACTTCTAATTCATCTACTTTTTTTTTTTTAATTTCGTTAACATGTTGAGTATTTATATTCTCTTTTTCATCATGGCATGCCAAGTTGTCACATATGTTACATGTACAAAACTTTTCTCTTATGTGATAGTCAAGTCAATCTGTTAAAAGTATAGTACATTACCAAAATTTTTAACGATTTGTAAAAAATTACAATTCAATGAATCGAATGAATAAAAAAAACAATTGAACGATACAAATATAAATTAGAGTTCAGTTCAATAGAGTTAATTGCTTCAAATGAATACCATTCTCATCCAAAATCATCCAAAGAACTTTTTACGTATTTACTTTTTATTTTTATAGTAGATTGCAAATTATTATACATGGATACAACTTGTGAAAATTACTCCATATGTCCTCAAAAGGATAAATAAAGTACAAATTTTAGACATATTAAGAAAAATAAAAATAGAGTAAAGAGAGCAATAAATAAAGTTTTAAATTTATTCTTAATAGTCTTATAAAATTCATAAAGTGACAGTAATTTTATTTTTTTTATATTAAATGACTCCAGTAAATAACATAATTATTTTTCACTTTGTGTATTTTATCTCATTTTTTATACTAATTAATGACCTTATTAAATGATATAATTATTTTTCAGTTTATATACTTTATCTCATTTTTTAAAGATAAAAATAATTATATATTTGTTCATCCTTCTCAAAGGACGAGGGAGTACTTTTTAATTACCAGTTTACATGCATAAGTGTGGTTGTGACAATTCCTTACAAACGACCAAGCAGCACAACTAGAATTACTGTATAATCTGATGACTGAATACTTATTTGGTTGGATTGTGTTAGCTGAATAATTAAGAAAGGTAATCCAAATTATACTACTATTAAATTAAATATATTTAGCATAGAAATCAAGAAGTCTAGAAGGAAACAAAGAAACATGCACTGTAAGAAGCAAAAAAGGGTAACAAACAAACAAACAAACAAACTGTTAAAACAAAAATAATCGACAAGTAATTAATTAATTAAGGAACTCTCTCCTACAATAATACTCCCACAAAAGCAACATTCTTTTTTTAATTTTTTTTTTTTCAGATTTCAAGACCTTAAATAAGTGATTAAATGGGGGGCATCAGATCCAAAGCGCAATGGAAGTGCGGACTCTGGGAGACCACGTCTCCACAATTGCATGTGCATGCACATCTCTCTCCTCCTCCCATTTAATTTTTATATATAGTAGTAGTAGTAGTAGTATATAATTATAATTAATTAATTAATTATTATAATAATGGAGTACTTATAATACTACTAGTACTAGTGATTATTGGAAAGAGGCTGTTTGTAACTCAAAGAAGATTAAACCAGAAAACAGTACACTCACATGCATGAGTTGGATCCATTCACAAGTTTCTTTCTTCCTTTCCATTTCCATGACATATATCGTGCATGTATGTAGCTGTCTGCCTACTCATTTAATTTATTTCCAGTGTTGCCCTTGTCACCTTCTTAATTGTCAACTACTAATAATTTAATACTCCTCTATTCACCTTCTTGTAGATTATGTTAGAAGCTTGATTGACCATTAATCACTAAAAAGGAGGAAATATATCTTTCAATTAGTTAGCTTGGTGGTTGGCCTTTATTATCCACACCTAATATATGGAGTATTTTTCGTTTTGAAATTAGAAAAATATTTCAACATCATGACTATATTAATTAAAAACATATTTAATATTTTATTTTTAATTTGGATGAACTTATGGTACCCTAAAATGATTAAAAAAGATATTAAAATGCATCAAGTCACCTTGATCCTTTACTAGACACACATTTCGTGCATGTGTGTGAATTTTTAATAATTAAAAGTAGTAAAATACACAAGTAATTAATAGGAGAAACTTGGGATAGAAGAGAGAAAAAAAATAGGTAAGTGGATTAGTGGGAGTAGAAAGTGAGAATGGTTGAGAGAAAAATAAGGGAGTCTTATAACCCTTTAATTATAATTGTTTTAGGTAAAAAAGATATATAATTGATATTATAAAGTGAAGACATTAAGAGACTAAATTTTCTAATATAAATATAGATAATATGATTTATTTAAGATTTAATGCATCTTATATTTGATATTTAAATGTTTTTCTGTTACCCCATCCCTTTCAAAACATAGCGTAGGTAAAGAAATAAACTTAATTGTGGCATAAAGTCTATGATATTATGATTTGAAAGATGCGTTCAATGATTTCCAAGTATGGAGACAGTATTGGATTTATAAATGGGATCAAGTCTAAGTCTATGTGTATAAAGATCTTAATTTCTTTTTATTTAAATAAAAAGAGTTAACCCAACTCATTATATATTAGATATACTTTCTCGACATATACATACTTTAATACTCTTCCTCACGTGTAATTTGATGTATTGAAGATTGCATGTTGACTCGATGAATATGAGACTCACATAAAATTATAAGCAAGTCTGAAAGAAATTAGTCACAACTCACAAGACAAAATCAGAAGAACGCGCTAGTAAACCACCGACAATTGATAAGTGGTACTAGTTAAAAAATAGATAATTTTGACCCTTTAAAAATAAATTACAAGTGGATGAGAATGTATGCTAAGAAGAGTGTTTAATTAGGCCTAAAGATAGCCCGCTTTGATATAATATTAGATTTATATATATATATATATATATATATATATATATATATGAGCCCAATTATATTATATAAAGACATCAAATTCTCTAACTCAAAATCAATTGATAATGAGAAGAGTTGACACCAACTCATTATATATTGTAACATAGATATATCACATGCACTTCATACTTAGGTGATGTTTGTTTACCTCTTAGTACCTCTTAAGAGTTTCTAATCTGATTCGGTAAAAGGATAAAGTTGTTTGGTAAAATTTTGTTTGCCTCTTCTCGTCTCTTAATCAGTAAGAGAAATTAAGATATAAATTCAAATCATTAATTAAGAGTTGTCTCTTAATGAAAAATTTAAATCTATACAACCTCTATAAATATTGTACTCTCTCCATTCTAAATTTTAAGATCATTATTGATTTTTGAAAAATTAATTTGAGATATTTTTAAATTTAAAAGTCATTCAAATGTTTTATACTTTTTAGTTACCAAACAACTTTTTAAGTTTAAATAATATTTCACTACTGAAATAATCTAATTTATTAAAATATACTACCTCCATTCCATAATAAGTGACTTTTTAGAAGAAAAAATGTGTTCCAATTTATTTGTCGTTTACAACTTTCTAAGAGAATAAATTATTTACTTTCTCATATCACCCTAACTTCTCTCATTGTCCCAGGAAATTTTCTCCCTTGTATTAGTTTTCAACTTCCCATAAAGGAGTAGTGATGAAATTTCATACAAATTTTAATTATTAAATGATAGTATTAAATGACTTTCTTAATTCATATGAATGAAGTTAAAATGACACTTAATATACAACCAATGGAGTACTAATTATTCACATCTTAATTACTCAATTTTATTAAATACCACCTTAGTAACAATGACAATAATTCATATTGAGCAAGAACCCAGTTTTAAGATTCAAAGAGTAACGAATTAATGAAAGTAAATATGTACAAATAAGAATGCTAATTAAGTGGTCCTACTTCATCACCAAAAGAATGGGACAGAGAACTTTCAATTCGGCAGTACTTCAAAGTTGATACTGTTTTAGTCATAATTAATATGAACATGCCCCACAAATTGCATCCTCACATTCTGAGCAAAACACTCCACCTTCCTTGGCTCAAAAGAAATGGGAATCTTGCAAAATACGGTTTGAAAATGCATAAAAACTGACAAAATAAGCAGAAAAAGCCAACCATGCCCAAACAGAACATACTTTTCCAAACTCAAAAATAAAATTCCACTACAAACCCCACCAACTTACTTACTATCACTGTACCACCACTATTGCATCAAGCCTAGAGACATGAAAAGATACATAGAGAGAGAGAGAGAGCGTAACTGTATTTCTGCAAGCAAATATCTGTAATTCATATCACACCAAAATAGATGTTGCAGAAGAAGCTTCTACATGTGTAATGTGTTGTATCGTACCTCAGTGAGCACGCTTCTTAACATAGATAGAGAAATCTTTGTACATATAATTTTAATGGAGTTCTAGTTTAATTTAATTATAAATTTTAGAGAAGAAGAAACACAGATCAAATCAAAAGATATATCCAATTATATATATATCTCCGTGTAAGTACTGATGAATTACTAGCTAGCTATTCGATCTTCAAGTCTTCATAATAATGATCATAGCGCTTTAGACCAACCCACTGGTACCTCCCTTCCAATGGTACGTCCTTCACAATATCATAATTGTACCTGAACCAACAAAATATATATATTCATCATTACTAAATCATTCTTATTTTTATTTCAAGCTAGCCTTCTCAGTTTTTTCTGTTACACCGAATTATCTAAAATGCACATGGCACACTCACTTGTCTGCAAATCGTTTCTGCTCGTACTTTTCTGCTACCGAGAAGAACTCTTCGATCTCCGCACTCAAAGGCATCTTCGCCGCACGGGAACTAGCTGAAGAAGGATTCTTCTTCGTCTTTGAGGATTCCATTAGGTGACCTAAGTAACCCGAGCTAAGCTCGTTCAAGGGAGTCGCTTCTCTACTGCAACGATCAAATTAACAAAGACATAACATGAATATGATTTATATATGGATATGTAGATACATGAAAATAATGTATATATGTAAATGAGAAGATGCAACGTACGCTAAAATCATTAAATTACAAATAGCTGGAAACTGTCTAGCACTTAATTTTCAGTTTTGAACATCATTATTTATTGAAATAAATCAATCAAAGAGTATTCAATGAGAATCAACCTAAAACCGTCGTAGGGGGATACGGAATTGTCAGCTCCAAAATTCTCAGCCTACAATGGAAATTCAACAACATAATTTGAAATCAGTAATTAAAGCTTGAGAAGGAAAATGTAAAGAACTGGTCTAGTTTACTCGGAAAACAATAAGAAAGAGTACTATATCATCTGTATTTTGTACTTCCACGCACCTCTCTCTTCAAACACAAAGGAGAAAAAAGAAGAAGCAGATATCTATGTACTTTTTACATATACATACATATATACACACTGATAATTAATTCTGAACATTGTTCAAGCTTGAGAAAGTAAACATTAAGCGAGTTTAATTTGGAACAAACAAAAAGGACAACTGGTAGCATCTGAATTTTAAAATTTTCACCTTCAGATCTAAGGATCTCGATCTGTCTTTCACGAACTCGTTGCTAAAGCACAGAGATGCCGAAATTGGATCGGAAGTACCGGAAATGGCCGGCGACGCTGAATCCTTCGGTGAATTCAACACGCAATGGCACTGATTTGCAAGCTGAGCAGTCGACGAAGGAGACGACTGTATTAGCTGATCTCCAGAATCGAGCTTTCTTCTCCTAGTCGAACCAGAGCTCGTGACCTCCATAGCTCTCGCATGCGCGACCTCCATCACTCCTAACTCTCTTCTCTCTCCTCTCTTTCTTTCTCTATATATATGTATCAATATATATTATAGAAGAACTCTGATCAAATGGAGCTTGAGGCAGGTTTTTATTTTCTCTCTCTAGAAATGATTAGAGAGAGAAGGGTAAAAGTGGAAATTGGTAACAGTGTGGTCCTGACTCCGTTATCGGTGACGGGCGGAATGACGAAAGAGAATGACAGACCATGTGCTACGGCCGTTACAAAGATCTGGCCGTCGAGGATCACAGAATAATTACCGATCAGGAAGCTAATGAGGGACCGCCACGTTCGGCTGCAGGTTAAGAGAAATACCGGCTACAGCCGGTCATAAATTTTTGACTGCGTGCGTGGGAGTTACAACGGCTTAACAGAATTTACAGTACTACTAGTAGCCATTAGGAGGATTTGGGAATGACAACAATGCCTCCAATTTACTCTGTTTTTTATGGCAGTTGGCTGAATCCAGCCAGAGTCCAGAGCTCACTTGAGTGGGACTGTTTTTCTGGGACAAAGCTCACTGCCAATGTATGTACCAAATGTTTAATAAATTGTATCATCATCCATGCATGTACTTTTTACTCTCTTTTTTTCCTATCATTTTTTAACAACCCCTATATAAGGATCATTTTATGTACTTTTTTGAACATATACATATTGATGGATCTTTTTGGGCTAGGACGTTACAACTTTAAAGTTCAATTTTGTGCTATTTGAAATCTACAATTTTTAAGATAGACATATTAACATATCACCAAATTGGAGAAATATTTTTCGACCACGGATACGCTTTGTACGGTGATTTATATGACTACTAATTGTGAATATGGAACCGAGAGTGAATAAAATAATGTGGGGGTGCATGTCTTACTAACCTTTCGTCTTCCAACCTTTCGATCTCCCATTTATTCCCTGTAGGCCCGTCTTCCTCCAACTCTTTCTATTCTATCAACGAAGAATCTATAATAATCCGTAAATCTAGATCGGCTAAGTGTTCTCGGATAGCACCTGCTCTAGTCGAAATTTCTCGATTTCGAAATGTATCAAAGCCTTGGGTGATGTGATCTTGCTAGTGAAGGTAATAAAATTATCCATGAGGCTGCTAACTGGAGCCATGAACTAGCTGCTGCTTGTGAGGTATGGAAGTGGATCAAATTTGAATAACACAAATGTGACAAATTCAAAAGATTTGGATGAGGCCAGTACACCTTATTAGTTACTAAGTACTTCCTATTCCATATACGTCGATTTCTAATTAATACTTCATCAACATAAATTTGTCGTCATATATAATAGTATTTATACGAATACATAATGGAAAAATGTATACCAATGATCCTGTTTTTAAAAAATCTAGCAAATATGATCCTGTGGTTTATTTTCTCATTTGTGTGTTTGGGTGTCATGGATAAATGTATGTTCTATCACTAACTATTTTTCTTACAAGAAAATTTTTTTCTCTCAAATCTCACCCTTTATTTTGATAGGATTTTGCTTGTCGTGAAAAAGTTTATGCATATTTTCCTACAAATTATAATGCTAACCAAACACTTGCACAAAAAGTAAATTTTTTTATATATTTCTTTTTTACTTTACTTTTTCTAAAAATTATTTTTTCATACAAAATTCTGGACATTCAGATGGAGACCCAGTGAATATGCCATTACTTTGTAATCTTCATCTTTCTTTTGTTGCTAAAGCTAAGTTGTTTGAAAGGGGCAGACCGAACTGTAGCAATATTTGCATTTAGACGTAACTATAGACTTATAAGATAGCCTATACGGGATATATATTGTTCGAAATATATTATGATATCTTTGTCGCACATTAAAATATGTGAAATGTATTGACTATTAACACCTTTAATTAATTTTGTATTGAAAACATGTAATTAAATTGAACTGCATATTAAATTTCAACTCTATTATCAAAATTATCATTAACTTATTATTATTATTATTATGATTTTCATGTAGACATGCACATGGTGCGCCAATATAACCCCAGTTAGTACTCTTTAGAATACTGTAGGTACGGATAGAGACTTGATGGAGTAGGATAGTAGACCAGGGCGAAGCTATGCGTAGTACGGTGAGGTCAAATTGATCCCACTAACTTTTTTTATTATTATATATGATGAAATATATTTTTTGTGAGTGTAATTTAATAATTTGACCTTTCTAAAATGAGTACCGAATAAGCTTCCTCTCTTAACTTTCACAGGTCAGGGTCATTAACTTTTTTGCTTCATAAATCACAAATGATGGAGGTATCGGAAACGAGGGAGAAAGTCTTGAAATCGATATCTGATGCAACTTCTAGAGTTCTTGCACTCCGTGGACAACTGGACGGTGGACTCCAGAATTAAATTGGTAAAATTTCCTAATCTTTATCTTGTTTTCTGCTGAAATTTGACAAATTAGTTGTTTCACTTTGTGGGTTTTACTTGTTGCTATTTCTCAGTTGGGTTGGATGTGATTTTATGTTTTAGTTAATTGGTTTTGGTTTTGGGCAGTGGCAGTGATTGTTTGATTTGTTTCTTTATCAAATCTATAAGTTAGAACTTAGAACTAGGAAAGAGCTAGGGAAACAAAATGCAAAAATAGAAAAAGAATTCTTATTGAATACAAAATACTAGTAAAATGTAAGTACCCTGTATACTTTTTTAAAACATAATTATCAATAATTTTGTGGTTGAAACTTGGGAGATGGGAGAGAAAATATGAGGAAATGAAATATAAAACTTTATTCACTTTAATGGTATAGTTGATAATTTTTTGAAGTATTGATTGTGAAAGATCAACTTATGAATGATTGCTTGATTACATACATCGAGAAGGATGTATTTGATTGCATTGACAATAAAAGTATTATGCAACGATTTCAACGAATGAAAACGCAGACAATTGTAATTATTATATTATACTAGTTATTTTTTGTGGATAAGTTTGATGGTTACATTAACAATGACATATACTATTATATTTTTTTTGGTTATATATTTGAGTCGCTTTTTGTTACTATAATTATCAATTTTGATTTATTGTTTAATACTCTAATAATTGACCTCACTGTCAACAATTTCTGGTTTCGTCGCTGATAGTAAAAACTACGCATTACACTATATTAAAGATTTAAGTGAAAGAGATTATAATAATACTCTATATAACCCTAAATTGAAAACATGCATATATATTAAATTGAGCTGTATAATATAAGGTCTTAACTTTAATTAACATTATCCATTTTTATCAAAGAAATAATGGGAAAAAAATAAATTATTTGTTGAAGAAAAAGAAGTTGAGGAAATGGAGGGAATTAACATAGCCTTGACTTGATGAGAACAGAACAACTTTCCACGTCCAAGTAAAAAGCAAAACTTTTCAAGTCTGGCACTTCCCATGTCAAAGCCTTTTCCTCTGATCCAAGTTGGACAGTTTGGAAGGCTTTAATAATAAATTAGGCAATAAAAGTTTGCATGCAGCTTTATTATTATGGAGTATTTTATTGTAAAAATAATTACTCCTATCACTTTTGTCCATTACATATTTCTGTTGGGAGTTATTAATTACTTGTTAATTAGGACTCATCTTAATTGAAAAATTATATTACTGCGTAAATTTTTGATGGGTTAAAGATGTTTAGAATTATAATTAGGTTATGATAGAAATATAAAACCAGTATACTTTACTTCTTCTTTTTTTTCACAATTTTATCAAGCAGTTCGTGTCAAATTTGGAGACCCACTTTGTAAGATAAATCCAAAATTATTAGATGTTGGTCATTGATCAGATAACGTCATTTTTTCTACTAAAAAAGAAATGGATTATTGCGAAGGTTTTCTTGCCCACAAGTAAACCTTGTCAGGCGAAATTCCACAAGCATTGCAATTTAATTTCCAGGGAATCTTGAAAATAATTTATGGAATGAGTACAGATGATCACCTAGTCCTCGGGGTAGTCTTTAATGGTGGGCGCGGCGCTTGTTCGCTCAAACTTGTACAAATGTTCTCACCGTGATTAATAATTTTTGTTATCGTAAAACGTTTTCGGTGTAAGAGTTAGTGAATAGGATATAGAGAAAAATTATCAATTAATTAAATTTCAAGTGTAAAATATGTCTAACTTTTTTCTCACGTTATGAGACTTCCTTTTGTAGCCCATCGATCTTGTCCCTTCGACTTGTCACATCAGACGCAGACGCATGAACATATGGGTTGACGAGCAACGTCTCATCAACTAACAATTGCACGGCTTGAGGGACGGCCCTGTGGGGCTCTTGATGAGAATGAGCATCTTTGACTTTCTTAGCACGCTACGTAATTATACCATCGAGTGAATAAGGGCCCGACGATTATTAGGTCTGGACTTATTCGAATTAAATTGGGCCTCAGAGGCCTATATCCTAACAAATAAAGGAGACTAACATATTGTTATTTTATTTTATCGATTACAACTTCACGATAATCGCAATTGACATTTAACATAAAATTAGCCGACATATAAATTATTTCTCTTCTTGAAATATATATTTTGGGAAGAAGATATTACCATTAGTGTCATATTTATGGCATGATTATCAACCTCGGACCGAACCGTTGGTTCAACCAATAAAAATCGGAACCGGTCAGCTCTCCGATCCGATTTGGTCCGGTTTAATTGATTTGGTCAAAAATCGGTTGACCCGGTTGATCACCGATCAAACCGGTGGTTCAACCGGTAAAATCGGTTAATTGACCCAGTGAATAGATTTTTAATTATTTTTTAATATTTTTTTGTACCAAAAGTTTTTTAATATTAAAATTAACCACTTTTAGTAATATTGTAACTCAATTTTATTATGTTTTAGATCATAAAAAAACAAGATTTTTTAAAATTTTATTAATTAGTAATAATATATATTTTTATATATTAATGACGTCGGTGAGTCAATAATTGTTTGACCACTGGTTGAACCAGTAATCCATCCGTCCGATACCTTTTTTTGTTCGATAACCGATCCAGGTCTGAAACCCTTGATTTATGGTACTTACATAGGATTCCATGAGTATATTTGCCTGAAAGTGATGTGTTTTAGACATGGGCAGTGGATCAGTTCCTCTTTCAGTGGGCAAAGTCCATTGCAGATTATAGGTGATATAAATCACCATCACCCCTCCCCCTAAAGCTAAGGGCACTTGTCTCTCCTCCCCTCTCACCACTTATTAAATTTATCTTGGATTATTTGGTCTAATTCCCTATGGATCCAAATTTTTTAATCAATTAATGTCATGCTACTTCTCAATACGTCTGTACCCGATTATAGTCAACTTTGGAGGAAGATCACTTGTGAATTTTATACATTGGATGGATATTTTTCAAAAAAGTGAATATAAATAAATACAGAGTAAATAAATAGGATATGTTTTGGATGAATCCTTATGGACACTACATGTCTCTCTCTCTCTCTGTCTTTTTTTTTTTTTTTTGTTAATGTGGAGTTTCCGATCCGTGGGTTGACTAATTTCTCCAGCCCGATACCAGAGCGGTTTGTTACCCAATTTGCGCTAGGGGTACCGTGGTCACAGTAGAGCATTTTTAGTGCCTTCCAAATGTTGCTAGTGGGAGTTGATCCTGGAGTCATTCGGGTTTACAGTTCATTCCCAGAGCGGCTTGCACCACTGCGCCAAATGTTATGGTTGATGTCTCTTTTAAGTATTCGTGATAAATTATATACATATATACATATACATATATATATATATATTGATGAAAAAAAGCTCAACAGTTAGTTATATATTCCTTGTGTTTTACAAAAAGATTTCATTTTAATTTTTTTAAAATCAAAATTCAAGAAAGTTATATATAGGATAGTGATTCATTGCAAATGGTTGTTATAGGCACTGTTTCAACAAACGCATCATAGACCGTCCATTCATAGATCTAACGGACTAAATTGATGGAGATAAATTGCCAGTAGCGGCTGTTAATTTCTTTGTAGCAGCTCATGTAACGACCAATTTAGCCCCACATAATAAGACCTGCCGCCACTAAGACAAGCGGCAAGTAAAAACGAGACGTTTAGAGCCCAAAACAAGGAGGATAGAGGGCATTAGAGCCAGAATGTAGAAGAAAATGGATCGGCACAGTAGAAACCAACTTAGGGTTGCAAGTATTACTTACGCTTGACAGTTGACAGTACCACAT
The DNA here is from genome assembly GCA_034770075.1 of Aralia elata. Lineage (NCBI taxonomy): Eukaryota > Viridiplantae > Streptophyta > Magnoliopsida > Apiales > Araliaceae > Aralia > Aralia elata. Next base: position 84,152,969 of record CM068383.1, read on the forward strand.
GAATAGACCATTAAGAGGTGAAACAAAACTTGATATACATGCAGTACTAGGTGGCATTTGTCATGTCTTGCTTAAATATACCCAGCTATATATACCTAATAAATATTCCCTCAATCTGAAAATGAGAGTTTTATTCTATTTCTGTGCGTGCAAAATTAAAGTATATACTCGATGCTTACATTTTAGTATGCTTAAAAAAAGGTCAAAACTGAATCCAAATCTTCACTAATTTCATACATGTATTAATATTCTTGTCCAAGAGCAGGCAAATCAGGTACAATAAAGCGCCAAATTATATATGGATGATAAATTAGGTGTTGTCCCGGTTAATGAATGAAACCATTCTTTTAAAAAAAGCCAAAGCATTATCTGAAGTTGGAGCAAACAAGAAGAAAACATGGTTCTCTCCTTTAGACTCCATAATCTCCACATTTCCTTTCCACCCACTTTTACCCAATATCTCATAATAATTCCATCCCCTATCCCTCAAGAAATCTTTTTCAGCCACCGAAACCAACACCCTTCTGCACCCTAGGCTCGAAAGATTCGGATCCATACCCGGATTAAAATCCGGGTCATCCGATCCGCTAGTTTCCGGCTTTGCAAAAGCCCATAGTTTATCAAGATATGCTTTTATATGGATGTCAACAGGTTTGTCACCAACAATTGGATCATTCCCCCCGAAAAATGGATGATTTAAAATAATACCTTCAAGTTTCACACCACCCGGGTTTTCTGACCCGACCTGCATGGCCATTTTATGTGCTATGTTCCCTCCAGCACTATCTCCACCCAAAAATACTCGCCCAAAATCAGCATGCTCTTTTAGCCACGGCTCATGACCATCTCCCCAGGAATGCGAAGCAACCCATTTGATCGCGTACGAGGAATCCTGATACGCGATCGGAAGAGGGTATTCTGGGGCTAGTCTATATTCAACAGAAACCACAACGATATTTGCTTGTGATACAAGTAAATTGATATGTTTATGATACGTAGGAGAGAAGGCGCTTTCTGCAACGAAAGCACCTCCATGAAAGTAAATTAGAAGAGGGAGTTTTTCATTAGGGTTAGTGGCCTTAGGTATGTAAAGCCTGGCGGATACACTTGTTTCTTTCGCAATGGCAACATCTTTGGATTGAACGCCGGTGTCGGGATCAACGCCCGCAGGGACAACATCATTGCCTACAAGTCTTTCGAGTCTACCATCTTTGTATACACGTATAAAGGGAGCAAAGTCATGGAGAATTTCATTACCATTTTCACCACTTGTGCTTGAATCCATTGGAAGGAAGAGGAATGAAGATACAACAAATTGTGTTTTAAGGAAGAAGTCTTACAAAGGATGGCCCTAGGAGAGTTTATTTATATTGAGAAAGAAAGAGAGAGAGAGGGGAGTTGTTTGGTATTTGGATTAATTAATTAATTAATTAATTAATTATATATATATATATATATATATTTGTCAATTTGTCAGTTGTATTTATGCCATTAGTTGTTTTGTTTGTTGTAATTGTAAGTGCACCAAGCATTTGTTAGGTCATTCTTGACGCACTATATATTGATTTTAATTTTAAACTCTGATTTTATGTTGATTTTGTGATTTTGATTTTTTTTATTGAGCTTACATTATTTAATGAGTGGCTTCCATATTTCAATCGAAAACTTTGTTCGGTGCATGCTTGCATGGGATGTTAAAAATGATATATATATATATATATATATATAGAGAGAGAGAGAGAGAGAGAGAGCTTTTCTCCTATAAGGACTTAAAGTAAGGACCTAAAGTAAGGACCAATTTTTTTTTTTTTTTTTTTGCTTTTTTTTTTTTAGAACAACTAAAAATAAATAAATAAGTAATTATGGAACTGAAATTTTTACATAATACAGTGTTTTGGGTGTGATTTGGATACATATAACAAAACATAATTACTGTACATAACAAAACTGTACATACATGTTTTGTTATATGTATCCAAATCACGCCCAAAACACTGTATTATGTAAAAATTTCAGTTCCATAATTACTTATTTATTTATTTTTAGTTGTTCTAAAAAAAAAGCAAAAAAATAAAATAAAAAAATTGGTCCTTACTTTAGGTCCTTATAGGAGAAAAGCTCTATATATATATATATATATATATATATATATATATATATACATACCGCATATCTAAGGGGCGGATGTACAGAGAGAAAGTAGGGCGATTGAATTGTGGAGCTCGCCAAACGGTTGTAATTTACCAACAATGGTTTATATGAGACAAATATACTAAAAATTAAATGCAAGTTAACCAAACTAATAGTCATAAACATAGATATAAAATATGTACAAATGTACATATATATATATATAATAAGATTTTACTTTGAAAATTTGTAAGGAATTTCATTTTTGAATAGAGCAGATAACCTCTCTAAATCTATAGTATCTGTAATTCGGATATTTATAACTAATTGAAAGAATCTTTCCTCATAGACATGATTTACTCAAAATGGACATAATGAGAGATAGATCCAATGTTATTATGGAGGTGCAAAGGTGATGACAAAATCTGATTTCCGAAAACAATGTTATCTCCAAGCAAATGATTGATCGAGCCATAGTTTATGCTGAAGATCTAACCCAAAATTAATTAGTAATGCATGCTGATGCATGAACAAGCTCAACAATTTTTATAGTATTCAACTCAAAATTAATTAATGAATTAACTAACTCAACAAGTTTATACTCTTCATCCATTTCAAAATATATGATTTATTTTAACCTTTTGAAATTAATTTAAAATATTTTAATTTAAATTTATTATAAATATACATTTATTTAATTTTAAACAGTACACTTATGAAAATAATAAATTATTTAAAAACTATTTGCAGCTAGCCAATCATTTTGGCTCAATGACATATGCTCTATGATGATAATAAGGGAAATGTCGTATGATCAAATCTTGAGTACCGCGTACTCATAAGATTATACTTGAATTATTAATTTGATCGAGTAGTGCATGCACAAGCTTTATAGGTTGTTAATGACTGAGAGTATATTTGGGGTTGTTTAAAAAATGTGATTCTTGATTTCAATTAATGTTTTTGATTATAATTAATTTTAAAAAAATAATTTGTGTTTGATAAATAAAAAGTACTTAAATTAATAATAAGTGAAAAATATTTGGTATAAATTTTTTTTGTTAATCACTTATTTCAAGTGTAAAGTACTAAAAAGAAATATTTTGAAAAGTAAATATAGGTAATGGTTGAAATTATTAAAATAAATAGGGATAAATTAATAATATAGTTGGTCAAGGTTGATTATTAGATTTGACAAATAATCAAAAACTCTAAGTTAAAGTTTCTGATTACTTTCATAAAAAATAATTTTAAATAATTATAAAATCAACTTATCAAATACTTTTTATTTCTTAAAATTAATTATAAACAGATTTAACTGCATATAAACGATCTTAAACAACCTCTTAATGTCCTTAGTGAATGTTACCCATCTGGTCGTCTCACACAAAATGCCAACCCCCTTAAGACACACACACACACACACACACACACACATATATATATATATATATATATATATATATGAAATTAAAAATATTCTAAGCGTATATTATTAAAAATATGCCAACCCCCTTGAGACATATATATATATATATATATATATATGAAATTAAAAATATTCTAAGCGTATATTATTAAAAATATGCCAACCCCCATTGAGACATATATATATATATATATATATATATATATATATATATATATATATATATATATGCCAACCCCCTTAAGACAAAATGGAGTAGATTAAATATTATTCTAAGCGTTGTATAATAAAATGTTGCGATATTTTATTAAAATTATTATTTCATTATTATAATATTTTTATTTCATAATATAAAATGACTTGATACATATGAGTTCACTGAGCTAGTATCGAGGCTGCATTTAACAAACAATAATTATTAAATGATTATTGATTGGATGGAAAATAAAAGATTAAAAAATGAAACTAAAAAAGTGGCTATTGAATAGACCAACAAATACCCTGACCCATGGTTGGTACCGGATGCCCGTGAGGGCGGTGACCATGTTGATGGTTGGATCTAATCAATCTATACAAGTACGTAACAAGTTAATAAATTAATTTTGTTAGTCAATTAAAAGTAATTTGATCATTAGTTTATTATTTTTAAATTAATTAATATATCAATTAATTAATACAAGTATATAACAAATTAAAATAAGATTTTATCTAAATTAATTTAGTTTATCATTTCAATAATAATTTGGACATCGACTTATAATTTTTAAATATAAATTATATAATTATAATAGTACATGTTTAAATTTAATGAATAAAAATATAATTTGATATATATATATATATATATAAATCTTACAATAAAGTAAGTGAAAAATCATAAAAAATATTAATATCATATAATAATAATAATAATAATAATAATAATAATAATAATAATAATCTAAAAGAGAAACTTCATAGCCCATCTGATTAAAGCCTTCATGTGAAACCCAACTTGTTCCTTGAGACCTGTCTAAGCTCTTCTAGGCCATTCAAAAATAATACTCTCTTCATTTATAGGATCATCATAGGATCATTAAAAAATAAATAAATTTATATATCATTTCAAAATATAAAAATCTCTTCATCACACATTATTTATTCTTCTTTTATAATGCGTGTTATGAATTTTAAAGCATGTCGGAACTCGGAATTATATTTAAATATTATATTTTGTACATATTTATTTACTTTAATATATTTAACTTATATTATTAACATTTTAAAATATATAGTTAAATATACTTTTGACAAGTTCAAAAATTCATTCCACATATACAAAAAGATGGGTTGTATATAATGTCGAATGGAATAGTAGCATTTCCACTAAATTTTATATATAATATACTTTTTTTTTATTTAATAAGAGAGGAAATATTTATTTGGAGAGGAAAATTTATATCTGTTATCCTATTTTTTTTGTTATTTTTTGTCTTATCTCATGTAATAATATCAGATAATATTTATTTATTTATAAAATTAATAATAAATAACTAAAATTATACTCGAAACAAAATAGAAAATAAAACAGAAGATTTGGACTTCATGAAAGGGAGGGAGGAGGAGAAAGGAAGGAGTGTGAAACAATTTCGATTTAATTACTATCAATTGTAGGGCAGCCCCCATTATTCAAAACAGAAACATTTCAATCAATGGATCCCATCAACCATATAAACTGAAATTTGTTGAATACATAATTAAAATTAAATAATAATCATAATTAAAAATTATAACGAAGAAGAAACCTTGTCATTATTGATGAACGAAGCCATTAATTTCATAAGCAACCCGGCCTTTTCACAAGTCGGGTTGAACAAATGAAACACATGATCTTCACCTTCTGTTTCCACCAAATCCAATTCTCCGGCCCATTCACTCTTCTGTAAAGCCTCATAATAACTCCATCCCCTTTCTCTCAAAAAATCTTTACCCGCAATACAAACCATCACCTTACCACACCCGAGCTTCGCCAGTAACCCCGGATTCGCAGCCGGGTTCAATCTTGGGTCATTAACCCCGGTCTCCTCCGGACAAATAAACGACCAAATCCTATCAGGCTTATCATTCCCAAAAAATGGATGCGCCAAAATCATACCCGCAATCTTCACACCTTGCCCGAGCCCATCAACCCCAACCCGGGTCACCATGTTGTGTGCAATATTACCTCCGGCACTATCGCCCGCCAAGAAAATCCGTCCGAAATCAGCGTGGTCGTTTATCCACGGGTCGGGTCCTTCGCCTTTCTCATGGGAAGCGACCCATTTCATGACAGCCCATGAATCTTCATAGCATGCCGGAATTTGGCTTTCCGGGCCGAGCCTGTAATCTATGGAGACCGCGATTACATTGGAATTGGCGACCAGGGAATTGAGATAACGCGTGTAGAAGAGAGAGAAAGCGGACTCCACGGAGAAACCGCCGCCGTGGATGTAAACCAGGAGGGGGAGTTTTTGGTTCGGCGCGGCGGATTGGGGAAGGAATAGACGAGCGCCAACTTTGGGGTCCGTCGAAATGAAAACGTCTTTGGATCTGACGCCGGTGGTGTTGGTGTCGATGCCGTCGGACGGAGGGATAATTGGGCTGCCGAGAAGTCTCTCGATGGTGCCGTCTTTGTGGACACGGAAAAACGGGCTCAGATCATGGAGAATGTGATCATTTGAGGTTGAATCCGTTTTGGGAAGCAGATCCATAATGCAAGAGAGAGAATAATTTTTGCTGGGTTAGTAATAGTATGATGATCGATAATGAAGGATTTGTGGTTGGTTTTATAGAGAAGCCGTCATGAATAGTTAGTGTGTTGTAGTGAAGCCACGTTAGGTGGTACTTGGTCAATCAGTCGGTTTTTTCGTTAGTGTATCATCTTTGAAAACACAAATTATATACTCCATGAAAGTCTTCCATTGAATTTTGTAATCAAATTGATTATTTTTAAAATTAACAATTAAACATATATATTTAAATTTTAAAAAAAATAAATATTGAAATTAGTACTAAATTGTATGTAGTTTATAATATTTATAGGCTTTTTACATATATATAAAAGAATAATAAGATATATTAATTTAAAAAATGGTCAATTTAACCATAAAAGTCAATAAAGGACTTTTATCTTGGGACATAGTGAGTATAATATTACGAATTAACATCATCTCCATTTCATGATCCAGATTTAAAATGTGTTAGAATGTGATATCATCAACACAAAGTTTAAATTAAAAATGGGGACTTTAAGTAAGTATTATTGTATTGGGTAATTTTTTTTATAAAAAAATTGATATTTTTCACACAAAAAATTGATATCACTCCGTCCCAAATTAATTGCATTTCTAGGACTTTTTAAAGTCAAATTGACTATTTTTAAAACTAATTTTTTTACTATTTTTGCTAACATATAGGTGAAGATATTATAACCAAAAGAAAGTATATACAATTTATTACTAATTTCAATTTTTATAATTTTAGAAATATATTTATATATGCTTAATTATTAATTTTAAAAATAGTCAATTTGACTTAAAAAAATCTTAAAAAAGCAATTAATTTGGGACGGAGGGAGTATTTTGTAAGACTCTTTACATGAATAGTGAGTAGCCTACTTTCATGTGAGTGAGACCTTATAAAAATATCATTTTTTTTCTTGCGAAAATAGTAACTCTATTTTTTTAAAAACTATGACATAAGTACAAAATAATAGAGCGTGTATCTTGTACTTAAGTTTGGAATTACTCATAGAAAAAAAAATGATTTGAGTTTTTAAATGAGCTCAAATAAAGTTTTCAAATTTAACTTCTTTTTTCTTAATAAACAACTTAATTATTCATGACATTGGTTAAATGAGATGCATTCGAGTTTTATATGTTTAATAAATAAATTATAATTATTTTTAATCGAGTAGTTTCTAAACGAGGCATGCTCAAATGTCTCGAGTCGTATAATTAATACGTAGTACCCTGAGAGTTCAACTTGTTTATGTAATTAAAAAAAACTTGTTTGAACTCAAATCTTAAATAAATTTGAGTCGACCAAACCCGCTATTATACTCTTTTTTTTTCTTCCTTTTTTGCATCAAAAGGTAGAAGTTATATTAAAACATCATCAGCCATGCAAGTATAAAATCACCCGACATAATAAAATTACTCCAAAATAACTGTCATTGTATAGAAATTTTTATTTAACTTTTTTTAAAACTTAATTTTGTGACAATTTTTAATTTAAAAATAAAAAAATATATTTAATTTGAATCAGTGCATTCGTAAGTAAATATAATTAAAAACTACGTATTTATTTCAAAACTTAAAACAAATATACATATCTATTTAAAAATTCAAAATTTTACTAATTGTCTTGTTAAAGTGAAAATGGGGTGAAAATTGATGATATTTATGTTGATTCGAAAGGTGTAATTCTAGAAAGAAAGACTTGGTTGATGCCATGCCATGATGCGTTGAATTTATAAGGGAAAAAAAAAAGTAATTCTAGAAAGAAAATTAATCTCTGGTTGGTATTTGGTAATGACCTTTTGAGCTAACTGTCGGTGGTTAATACTTGACATGAATGGTCTCCCACCTCCCTCTCCTCTCCTCTCCTCTCTCCAAGTTGACGAATGAAGTCTTAATTAATTTCTGATTGGTGGTGTTGTTTACGTTAAATAGACTTGTGGTTTGATTAATTTTGAATGTTGAATTTATTCAAAGTATTAAGTCAAGACTCGAGAGGTACTGACGTTAGATCAAGGTTATGGTTGGCGGCGGTTGGACAGTCTTGTGAGGTGGCGGACGACTTCTAACGGCGGAGGACTCCCTAATTAATTAATAAATAAATTATCATTCTTTTTATCTTTTAGCTTTTCAACTCCTAAGTTTTGCATGAATATAAAAGGAAGAAATAAACAAAAATAAATATTTATTCTAATGGATTTTTTTTTCTTATAGGCTATAGAGTTTGATCAAGTTGACATATATGTTTCGTTTCTGTACCTGACCATGTTAAATTAATCATAATTTTAATTTAAGTTTTGAAACTGATCATGAGCTGAGTGAACCTCCCTCTCACAATTATGTACTAAATATTGTATAAAAAAATGTTATTACACACTATGGAGTGTAATTTTAAGATTTAAAAGTTAAAATATAAACGATTAATATTGTCATAATAAAATTATATTACAAAACTAATAAATATCACTTAAAATGTGTCATAATAAAAATTATATTACAAAAATAATAAATATCACTTAAAATAGTATATATAATTAAATATATATAATAAATATTATTAATTACTATATATATATTTACTCTCACACCATCATCTTTACTAATAATTATATCAACAGCCGGTCAAAATAGAAGCATTTGAGTTCACAGTACAATACACATGCATGGCGCCACATTTACTTTTTTGTAATATATTAATATCAACTTTTGAAAACCTCATCAACCTCTAGACGACTAGACTTGAATAGGTATATATATATATATATGGCTATTATGGTTGGCTCTTTGGCATATAATTAAAAGGAATGATCGATTTTTCAAAAAATACTTTTAACTAACGCACTTAAAATTACTTTTCATCTACCGCGGTTGAAAACTTTAAATCACTTTTCACTTTTCAACTTTGTTGCCATAAACTTGTGCGGGGACTAGTTATGCATAGAGCGCTTTTATTTTTAATTCGATTTTTTAAAATTACTTTTTTATTTTTTAAAATTTTAAAGTAATATCTCCTTTCGTTTCAAATTATAAAATTATTAATAATTTTTAAAAAATTAATTTATTTAAATATTTTAAATTTAAAATTAACATGAATTCATTTAGTTTATATCAATATAATAACGAATTCATAGACTACTTAAAATGTACTATTATTTTTAAAACATGAATAATATTGTGTTCATTAATTAGTGTATTAATTTCAGTTAATCACGTCTTACATGAGAGTGAAATTCATTACCGTTCGTATAAATAATCCACCCACTAATACTATCTCAATCAGTACTTTATTATAATTAAATCAACTTTACAAAACCTCACCAACCTTAAAAGTAGAATAAAATTCAGGCCACATTATTTCCTACTCCCTCCGTCCCAAATTAATTACTTTTCTAGAACTTTTTTAAGTCAAATTGACTATTTTTAAAATTAATAATTAAGCATATATAAATATATTTCTAAAATTATAAAAATTGAAATTAGTAATAAATTGTATATACTTTATTTTGGTTATAATATCTTCACCTATATCTTAGCAAAAATAGTAAAAATATTAGTTTTAAAAATAGTCAATTTGACTTTAAAAAGTCCTAGAAATGCAATTAATTTGGGACGGAGAGAATATTATTTTTCCAAAATCTCAAATCACGCGCGAGAGATTTTGAATAAATTTAATTTAGGGTCCTCTTAACATGTGCCCTTAGGGCACATGTTAAGTATACAGTTCAAGGATATATTCTCTTAAACTGTGTGCATATTCCCTTGAACTTGATGCAAATACACAAATCAAGGAAATATACACACAATTATAGAGAATATACTCTTGAACTGTGTGCTTAGCATGTGACCTTAGAGTCCATATTAAAAAATTCCTTTAATTTAATCTGCATTACCCAGGAGGGATTTTGGGTAAATAAAATGTAGTGATCGGAATTTTACTATATACTCCCTCCGTCCCAAATTAATTGCTTTTCTAAGACTTTTTTAAGTCAAATTGACTATTTTTAAAATTAATAATTAAGCATATATAAACGTATTTCTAAAATTATAAAAATTGAAATTAGTAATAAATTGTATATACTTTCTTTTGGTTATAATATCTTCACCTATATGTTAGCAAAAATAGTAAAAAAATTAGTTTTAAAAATAGTCAATTTGACTTTAAAAAGTCCTAAAAATACAATTAATTTGGGACAGAGGGAATATTTTTTACCCAGTCCACTCAGCTCTATCACGCTGGTCGACATGAATTACCCACAAGTTTACACCTGTGAGTTGGGATCGAAAGTAATGATTCTAGACATACTTATAACTAACACGCTTTAATTTGCTTTTCATCTTTTTTAACAAACACACTTTTATAGTTTAATATACTTTTCATCTTTTAAATGGTCAACATAATTACTAGCTATTTGATGTAACATCCACATGACCACGAGCAATTTGAATTTCACTAGTGTCTCTGAATTATTCATGAAGGGGTTTAAGATGGATTTCTGCATTATTTGTGAATGAATTTTAGAACCTCCAAATTGTCAGATAATTAAAAATCCACAACAATGAGCTTGTCATTTCGAAAATAGTAATTTCTTGAAAAAAATGAGGGGCAATAGTTCTATATTGAAAAACTTAGGGTATTACTCTGACAAAAGTTCAAAATTATTAAAAAAATAACTATATAATTAAAACAAATAGATAAACCAATCATTGTTTTAGACTAGAAGTGATATCATTATTTTTGTTAATCTTTATCTTCCGCCATTCTTTGCTGTCTCTCTTTTGAACTTGGATAAGTTGGGGAGAGCTACCCCTTATTAAAAAAATGATAATTTAGTGGTAAAAAGACTCTCTTTTTATCGTTCAAGATTACAATTTTAAGTCTACACATTAATTTAACATAATTGAAGATAAGTTTTCCATAATTTTCTTTTTGACCGCTTTCAACTTCACTAAAAGAATCAATTATTGTTATATCTATATTAATCACAAATTTTATTAGAAAATTGATAATTTTATAAGTAAATTTGATATCTTTATAAGATTCTCTTGACATGAATACTAATTGAAACCACATTCATGTAAGTAAAATCTTATAAAAATGAGTAAAATATGCTGACACCACCTGTAGATAATCATAATAACACTCACCACCCCTCTAATTTTTAAAGTAACAGTCAGTACCCCTCCAACCTATAATATATAACATTCACTACTCCTAGTATTGTTGACTAACTAATATCTACAAATATTTTTAATATAATGTCCAATACACCCTTCTCTTTAATATATCCACTAAATATAAATATGTATATTATCATTTTCACATAACTTGATCTAATTAATTAAATTATGAACTTGTACAATAAATAACATAAATGTCAAAAAATAACAAATATTCATTTTATCAAGAAAATAAATTCTTATACTTTTTGCTAATTAAATTCCTCAAATATTAAAATTTACGTAATATACATTCAAACATAATTTTTTCTAATTAAAAAGTAAAACTTTAATACCCATAAAAAGTGCAAATTAACACAAAAAATTTATAATTATTTTTCCAAATATTGAAATTTACATAAAACAAACTTAGACAAAACTTGTTACAGAACGAATCTTATAATTCATATAAAAAAGTATTACAAATTATGTTAATTATTTTTCTCAAATATTAAACTAAATATAAGTCACACTTAGGCATAATTATTTACAGTAAAAATAGCAAATGTTGTTACTCAAAAAAAAATTTTAAAAAAAAATTATTTTTACAAGATAAAAGTAGTAATAAATATTATTGCATTTTCTTTTACTCAACATTACCAAGAGACAACACCAACTATATACTAAAAAATTTAATCAAAATTATAAACATCCCATATTTTGACATATATTCAAGAAAATTTAACATATGAAAATCATAATATATAACTAAGAATTCAAATAATAAATTTTGTTATTAGACACCAAAAACTAAACTATCAACATATCCAATTCACTTTAATTAGAACAGCTCCATTAATAATTTAATTTAAAAATCTTAATATTTGTATCATTTATCCATAAATGTGTTAATTAAACTAAAATAATTTTTTTATAAGTTATCAATAATTTGAATAAGATGATCTTAATTACAAATAAAACTATAATTAAAATATATTGTATTAAAATAGGATAATTTTATCATTATATATATATATATATATTATTCTTAATTAAAATTTGATAACATATAAGGATAAATATATAACTTTATTTATTTAGTCAACCTTAAAAACTTATAGAGATATTATTTGTTATTTTAAAAATTAAAGGGAAATCGGGTGTCAATGTATTTTACTTTATAATAATATCAATTTTGTCTACAAAAATATCAGTTCCTTTTTATTATAGTATCTAATGGCAACAAGTTGCAAGGACTCTTCCAAGCACCTCCAAGTCTACAAGAATCCAAAGTCCAATCAAAGTTTTGACCTGAGTAATTAATATAAACGACGTCGTGCTAGTTTGCATTTTTCATCTCTTTTGTCGCCCTTTCATCATTTGGACTTTGGAGTCGGATCCTACTTAACCAGATTCGGTAGAGAAGGCACAAGGCGACGGACGATCAAAGGAGAGAGAAAACTAGCTACAGAAGCGTGATACTATAGAGGGAGCCGTAAATCTGAAGCAAAATCTTAAAAAGGAGAGAGAGAGAGAGAAATTGAGTGCAACGGTCGAAGCATCTCATCATATTGTTTGTTCTTCACGAGAAAAAGCTCACTCCCTCTATTTCTATATCTATTTAACTGTATCTACAGTTGTTAAATATATCGGAAAAATAATGAATAAAGCTAGAAAGAAAAGGGGAAAAACGACTTGAATCGTTGTTTCCAAATGCCCCTTTTCTGTTCCTTCCTTTTTTTAACCTAAAAATATGGCTGACGATCTCTGTCTCTTCTCTAAGGTAAGTAAGTCCCAATTTTTATTATGCTTAATTAGAAGAGTATACAACTATTATATATTAGGTTGAAAAGATTCTTTTTGTGTTGTTTTTGGGTAACATACGTTTTTTGTGATCTGGGTGTTTGAATATTCTTACATTTATGGAATATTTCCCTACATTTTAGGCTTACTGTCTCTAAGTATGCAAATAGAAGAAACCCATTTTGATATCCTCTTCTTATTTTTCTATGATCTTAAATGGGTTTATTGAAGTGAAATATTTCATTAATTGAAGTAAAAAAAATATAGAAGAGATTGTTTCAGACTGTTGATCAACTTCAGAATTTTAATTAGGCTGTAATCTTCTTTGTGATATGCCCTTGTTTATATATGGTTTAGGTTTTAGAAATAAATGAAAACTTTCTTACTTTGTTCATGTGATACGCCCTTTTTCAACATCTAGAAAGTCCTTTGATTTTCAGGATGGCTTGACATTAAAGCAAAAGAAATCTCCGCTGTTGTTGAGAATGATTGTGTTAGCATTTGCAATGTTCTTTGGGGTTTATATATGCTCAATCTGTATAAAGCAACTTAGTATTGGTACAAAGGCTGGAATTCTAAATGTTCCAGTAGTGGAGAGGCCATGTGAGGCACCTGATGTTGAACCATGGGAAAAGCCTTATGTACACTACCCAAAACCTGAAACTTTTAGAAGGTAGGATTTAAGATATTTGTTATGCTGGTTTTGAGTTTGGATTGCAATTTACAGTTGCTGACATGTTTTTGGTATGTGCGTACTTAGGGCTGAGTGTAGATGCAATCCCGTGCGATTCTTTGCTATTTTGTCTACACAGAGATCCGGGAGTGGATGGTTCGAGACATTATTGAATAGTCATATCAACATAAGCTCCAATGGAGAGATCTTCTCAGTTAAAGTCCGGAGGAGTAATAATTTAACAATTACAGAAACACTGGATAAACTCTATAATTTAGATTGGCACACAAGTGCTTCAAAGAATGAGTGCACAGCTGCAGTTGGCTTGAAATGGATGCTTAATCAGGTGAGTGCTGACTCTGAAATATTTGAAATTTGAAGTTCCCTTTCACAAATCTGCATATGCATAGATGGTGTTTGATGAGAGACCATGGAGTGTAAATTTACTATTTTGATGGCAGTTTAATGAATCCTTCATCGTGTTTTATGATTCCCAAATGTTTGATCTCACAAGCCACCTATCTCAACAATTATCCTATATGCATGGAAATATAAAGCGACTTACCAAAGAAATATATTGAAGTGTCATTCTTGACGTATTTCTAATGCTAATAGGTGTATTCTTCATGAGAAAGTTTCACTTGTACTTTTTACTACCTTTTTAACAATTATTGTTCCTTTGATGTTTTCTGGATATACAAAAAGTTATTACAAAAAGGATAAAAATAGCACCAGAGGAAACTTAAGATTATCTAGTAGACATCTTGTTCTAGAATCTTTCAAGTCAACACAAGGTTAGAAATGTATCCCTGACATGATGTTTATATACACTTATATATGATAAATGAAAGATACTTCACTGTCCTCTCTAACTAACTTTAATTTACACAAGTTTGCGGTGGCCTTATTTAAGTTCCTTATGTGTAGAATCTCAAATATGCTTGATGTTTGTCATTTGGGATTATCATCTCAAAACGGGCTGCAGGTTGTGCACTGTAATGTGGATAACACAAATAGATATTTTGCACAAAAGGAGAGGAAATAGGTGAGGGAATGCGGAGTTTCTCTTTTTTTATCTTCTTTTTTTTTGGAGAAAGGAAAGAAAAACAGAAATAAGAGGAGTGATGTGTTTTCCCGGAGGCACTCAACTAGCCCTAGACACACTTTTCCATCTCACTCGTCTTTTCCCCCCCTTTTTTTTTGGATAGATTAAAACTCTTATTTCTCTTTTTCTAAGTTTCTACCAACCGATTCCAAGAAACATGGTTGGAAACTTTTTGATGGCTTAGCTTAGGCATTCACTCTATGTTCTCCTTTTATGTGTTATTTGAAGACGATAATTGAGGCTTTCACTTCATGACAGCAGTTGTAGGTCACTTTCTGTCAACCAGTTGCCCCCTTGAATCCTACCCCATGTTGGAGTATCGTGAGCCACCATCTACCAGTGACTTCCTCGCCACCTTCCTTTCTCTTCCCTCCCTCCCCCTCCTCCTGCCACCCCCCACAACAATCCCAGGGGCACATTCCACTATTCTCCCATTTATTTGTCATCTGTTTTTACATACTACCCTGTAGCATGTTTTATATGTTCAGTCAAACTGATGTAAGTTTTTCTGTAAAAGGGATAAACTTATTTTTCATTGGTCATGGTTCTGATCACATATCTTTGTATTAGTTTCATTGTTGAATTGAATGACCTTTGACCTAAGTACTTGTATCTGCCCTGTGGCTTGATTTCAGAGGAGTCAAATGGATATTGATATTGCATGTTTCCTCTTTGTGAAGGAATATACTCAGTGGGTTAGGAAAGAAGATAACTAAACCTTGTCTATAAAAGAAACCTATTAATATTTTTAATCTCAGTTTTTTTCTCATGATCATGTTTTGACTTATTTTGCTGTCGCAACAATCCTGAGATTTGATAATTTGTTCCCAGGATATGGGAACATATAGCACTAACTACTTTGCTAATGCTTTTAAATTTGATCGGTTTACAACTTACAAGGGTAACAACTGCATTATTTTCATGTGATGCTCAAGGCATGTCAAAGGAGAACTTAACATTTTTCATGGATTCTGCCTCATGTGTGATGTTCTTAGATTTTGGGTTAATTTGGATTCTATTGTTATAACTTTTAGATATTGGGGATAATTAAGTGTCAAGGGTATTTTAGTAATAGTGCTTATATAAGTATTGCAATCTCACAAGTTCATGGGAGTTGAATTGTTGATTGGGCTTGTTCATTACACAGTGTTTGTGGCGTAGGGCCCTAATTTATCTGGTGAGTTGAGGCCAAACGCTCCATTAGTGAGTTAATAAGTTGCGTTTAGAAAGTGCATTTGTGAACGAACAAGATTCTCAATTATGTTTAGCCTCCAAAATCCCCAAACTAAACATGCACATTAAAGCTGTGATATTTTCTTTTTGTTGCCATGGCCTGCCGGCATCATGAATCCTTGAGAGGGTGAAGCACCATGTATTCGTTGTCGTAAAATTATGGCATCCTACTGAATGTTGAAAAAAAATATCCGTTTCTCAGTGTCTAATCTCATATGTTATTTGATGCCTCTTGGTATATGTTACAACCAGCTCGAGGTTTAGTTATCTCATAATTATGTTGCTGATATATGTTCGTCTCTTTTGTTTGCATTTTTTCCCAATCTAATGGCACTTTCTTTTATACTTGTATTGTGGAGTACTTGGATAAGTACTCTTTTGACTATAGACAATGCTATATCTGGATTATTCTTATGGAGGAAATTGTGGCAGAGTTGCCTTAATTTTTAATTTTTTTTTTGCAGGGTTTGGTGCAGCATCATGAGGAAATAGTAGAATACTTCAAAACTAAGGGAGTTTCAGCAATTTTTCTTTTCAGAAGAAATCTTCTTCGTAGGATGATTTCAATACTTGCAAATTCTTATGATCAAAATGCGAAGCCACTAAATGGAACACACAAATCTCATGTGCATTCACCCCACGAGGTTTTTCACTCTCCGTCTCTCTCTCTCTCTTCCTCTTCCCTATCTCTCTCTCTTACCTCTCCTTCCCCACTGAATGAAATAGTGTTGTTTCAGGCTGAGATACTAGCACAATTTAGACCTACGATAAATACAACATTGCTCATACCTAACCTGAGGCAGGTCGAGGAGATGACTACCAAAGCTTTAGAATATTTCAAGAGCACAAGACACATTATTGTTTACTATGAGGACATACTTAAAAATCGGACTGTAAGATATTTGTACTAAACCACACATGATCTTACTGTATTATAGTATTATTATGCGCACACACATATATATATATATATATTCAAACAAAATTTCACATTCAGTCTTGTTATTATTATTTTTCAGAAATTGGATGAGGTTCAAGATTTTCTGAGGGTGCCACGGAGAACTCTGACTAGTCGTCAAGTGAAGATACATAAAGGATCATTAAATGAACATGTTGCGAATTGGGATGATGTTAAAAAGACACTTAACGGAACACCCTACGAGAGCTTCCTCCATGCGGATTATCAAGTGTAGACTACTGCACCTCATTGTACATACAGCTAATTGCTTGTTATAACTCTGTTGATTCTTTAATTTTGGTTAGCAGAAGCTAACAAAAGGGCTAACAGGGACAACGCCGGCTGTTGAAGTTTTGGCCATGATACGCTACTTACCCTTTTTTTTGTTTCTTTAGTATTTAGTAATCACAAAATTTTATTTTAGCTAGTTTTTTTTTTCTTTCTTATTTTTTTATTAGTTAATTAGGATTTTTTTTATGTAGTTTTAGCTAGCTTTGTACTGAGAATGATGAACGTTGTTGCAGTTGAGCTGATTCAATAGAGGAAATGCAGTTTTGCTATCAAGCTTTTATTGTGCTTCTTTATGAAAGAAAACAAAAACTTAAATCAAACTATAAACTCTAAAAGCACGTGAGTTGTGATCATGTACAAAATACAAACAAAAGAAGAAGCACGTGACCTTCACTCTCAACAGCCAAAAACATTGACCAGTTGACTAGTATATTCATGGGACTTGTTGGCAATTAAGAGCCCCTAATTTGACTGGATCTGGTCTTCCTAGCCACATGTCCAATGAAGGTTCCAATTTTTTGGCAAATAAAACACGGGTAGGTGGTCTACGAGTTGTTGTTGTCGGCAAAAATCATTGTGTTATTTTGCTATTTAGTATATGATTGATTACCTTGTGTAATTTAATTATGATAATCTTTATATGCACTAAATAAGACTTCACTATCTATTCGTTAGAACGAATTGTTAAATACAACACTTTTTATACCGAATATATATATGAGAATGATTTATAGCAAGTAGTTGTTATAGATTAAAATTGGGTATACACCATTTTTACAATTGAAAATAAAAGAAAATGATTAGGATTAAAAACTGAAAATCGACGTCCGCTACTATTAGTAGCGGACAGATAAAAAATCACAATTGATCCACTACTAATAGTAGCGGACGCTAATCAACTTCCACGCGAGCAAGAATTTAGCTTTATTAACTAGAGTTTATGATTTATTAACTAAAATTTAGAGTTTATAAACTAGGGTTAAGAATTTATATATTAATTAGGGTTTATGGTATATAAACTAGAGTTAAGGGTTTATTAACTAGAGTTTATGGTTTATTAACCAGGATTTAGGATTTATTAACTAGAGCAAGGTTAATAAACCCTAAACTATGGTTAATAAAAGGGGTTAATAAACCTTAACCACTGGTTAATAAACCCTAAATTTTGATTTATAAACTCTTAACCCGGATTAATAAACTCAAACTTTTACTCACGTGAAAAAGATGAAGAATCCTGATTAGCGTCCACTACTATTAGTAGTGGACCACTGGTTTGACTTTTTTAATCTCGTCCGTTGATATTTAAAATGGATGGTAGAGATGATGTATGTCCTATAAAGATCTGTAACAAGTAATTGTTATGAATCATTACCCATATATATAAATATATAAAAGTATATATTAGTTAGAAGTTTAAGAAGTATTTGAGATATTTTTTTTACCATTTATTCTAAAAAAGATATTTTTAGGCCGTTAACAATACCTAAGTAATAATTATATTGTCAAAATAATAAGCGTCATTAAAAATTTAAAGTGTCACTAAAACAGTTGTAAAATTATCACTAAATATATATTTACTGTGACAACATAAATATTATTATAATATTATCAACAACTTTTATATACAAAATACTTTGATTTGATGAATTTTAAGTTAAATACATATATAAATTAAAAATTATCAAATTTAGCTTCTCTTAAAAGTTTTGTCAATAACTATGTTATAAAATATAGAATTTTTATTTTTAAGACTAATTAACTTTTTAATAAAAATATACTAATACTATAACTTGAAAAAACAAATATCAAAAATGTTTAAAGTTTCCAAAATCCAACGGGTGGGAATCAAAGATCGTCCGGAAACGATGTGACAGACACCAGCTCACAAAGGCGTATAATTTCTGCCTCTCTGCTCTGCTAGATCCATTCTTCTTATAAAGTCCTCGTCAGCCCATCTTCTCTTTCCTCTTTCATTTTCTCTCTCTAACTCTTACCTGGTTGGATACAGACCAGGTCCCTCAGAGTTTCTCTCTCGTAAAAACACTGTATTTGTTGGCCTAATTTGGTGAGGAGACTCGGGGATACAGGGAGAGAGAGGAGCGAATCTAATACCAAATACATAATCGGAAAATGATGCAATCACCGAACGGCGGCGGCGATTTGACTCCACAACAGCAGCAACAACAGCAACAGTGGATGGCTATGCAGCAGCAGTATCAACAGCAATGGATGGCTATGCAGCAGTATCCAGCTGCGGCGGCGGCGGCATCAATGGCTATGCAGCAGCAGATGATGTACCAGCAGCCTCAATACATGCCCTACCATTACCAGCAGCAACAACAACCGTATCAACCGCAACAACAACAACAGCAAAATGAAGCTCAGGTTCAGGTTCAGGTTCAGACTTCTAGTGAAGAGAACAAAACGATCTGGATCGGTGATCTACAAACCTGGATGGACGAACATTACCTCCAATCTTGCTTTGCTGTAACCGGCGAGGTTAGGGCTTCTCTTTCTATATGTGTATATATATATATGTATACATTAGATATATGTTTCTGAATCTCGCTCGGCTGTTTGTTATCTTATTAAATTTAATGTATTCATTTCAGTTGCTTAATTAGGTGAATTACTTGCTGCTCTGTAAATTGTAATTGCTTAGAAGAAGTACGACGGCCATTTTCTATATAATTAACTAGGGTTGTATATGAACTAATTTGTGTCAGCTGACGAGCTATAGTGTAAAGTCTTCAAAATTTGGTGAAACGACCAAGAGTTATTTGTTACCGGCAATTTCCCAGTGTAATAAAATTTAACAGAGGAATTGGGTTAATCAATTGGCAGTGACATCTATTACTTTAACTAATGGAAATTCATAAGCTTACTTTGTGAGAAAATATGAATATCTTTTAATGGTGGAAATTGGAAAGACAGACTGGTGACTTAGTGGATCCTCAAGGAAGTCATCATAGAGTATGAAGCAACCATTTATAAAGATTAAATCTTGACATCTTTAATTTTAAAGACAAATTATCATTTACCATAGTGCTAAACCTTTCACCTTCACTATTAGATATAGTTTTTCCTCAATCTTCCACACCTAATTTAGCTGCCTTCACGGAGATTAGCATCTCTCGACTCTTGAAAATATGTCAAGGGCCTCTAGTTACATTTTACAGAAGCATTTAAGTGAATGATATGGCGCCCACTACGACTATTATGTCTGCATTCTTTTCAGTTTCTACCTAAATAGCTTAAGTTGTACCCAAATGTTACAACTGACAATAGAAATGCGAAGGAACACATTCAATCAAGGTAATCAAAAAACTTATACAAATAGATTTGGAAAGTCAATGCAGTAAATTTAAAAAGTAAAGCTTGTAGGGAAAATTGTAAGACTCCAAGGGAACTTATCAGCTTAAAGAGGCTCAATGGGGAATAAGCCTATGTGGGAGGAAGCATGCTAGTTTAGGGAACATTATGATGATTGATGAGTTGACGTAGGGTCCATGACTTTGTATGAATATTGGACACCTTTATTGTATTAAAATGTTCAAGCTACTCCCCCATACCTATGTTTGAGTATTCTAATACACCCAGTTTATCTTTATTTATGCCAATGGAGGTCGCTTGTGTATACATTATTGGGCTCATTCTCTAACAACTTAAGCCTTTTGAATTGTTGGTGACTGAAGACTGTCACTTATCTCCTATAATTTGGAAATATATGATTCTTTGACCTATTCCCACATCCACAATGTTGATGTTTCACATGTCTCGGAATTTGTGCTAACTATGTTTATGTGCATCCTATGAGAACTAAGTTGTAGGATGAGCTTCCTTATATTAAACTATGCTGTTTGCGCTATAGAAAGATGATTCACCTGATTTGTCTGTTTAATTTTTTCTACGCTTGAGCTTGTCGTATTTATATCTGTACAGTTTTACTATGCCGCTGCTTACTGACTTTTGGTGCCATGACCTAAGCAGGTTATATCCGTAAAGCTTATTCGCAATAAGCAGTCTGGTCAGTCAGAGCGATTTGGATTCATCGAGTTTCTTTCTCATGCAGCAGCTGAGAAGGTCCTGCAGAGCTATAATGGCACTGTAATGCCTAATACAGAGCAAGCGTTCCGGTTGAACTGGGCAACCTTTGGCACTGGTGAAAGGCGCCAAGATGCTGGTTCTGATCAATCTATATTTGTAGGTGATTTGGCTTCAGATGTTACTGATACAATATTACATGAAACATTTGCTACTAGATATCCATCTGTTCGAGGTGCAAAAGTTGTGGTTGATACAAACACTGGCCGTTCAAAAGGTTATGGCTTTGTTAGGTTTGGAGATGAAAATGAGAAGTCAAGGGCCATGAGTGAAATGAATGGCCAATATTGTTCTAGCAGGCCCATGCGCATAGGTGTTGCAACCCCCAAGAAGCCATCTGCACATCAGCAGTATTCTTCACAAGGTGAAGCATAATATTCCACTGTTTTTCATTTATTGGTTCATAGCCTTTGGCTGCGTCTAAGCCAGTATAAGCTGACTGAGCATACTCCTGTCTTTTATCCTTTATGTTCTGGAAATATCTTCTTCTAGTTGTGTTATGTTTTTATATTGCAAATTCTAAAGGTAAGGGGGAATTGTTTTTGTAGCTTTAGTTTCCCATAAATGATGAATTATCTATAGTGGTTAAATTTACTAGTACTTTGATTTGAACTTATTATGAAGTTTATATGTATTAGTTTATGTACGAATTTGAGCTTCATCAAGTTTTCTTATGACCTCGTGCTTTCCTTTTTTACTTTTAATGGATTATGAGGGATGGAAAAGTCAGAATAGAACCTCTAAGCCCTTATCTTGAACTGATTAGAATTAGCATCGGCGGCTGTCATGCTCATATATTTTGTGCAATTGGTTTGAATATTAACTCAAATTATTTCATTAGCTGTGGTTTTGTCTGGAGGAGCTGCTGCAAATGGTGCACAGTCTGAGACAGATACATCTAACACAACAGTGAGTCTGCCCCCTTACTGAATAAATTAACAACTGCCTTGGGTACTTTGTTAACCCTTGTTCTCTTGTAGATATTTGTGGGAGGGCTTGATTCTGATGTAACTGATGAAGAACTCAGACAGATCTTTTCGCAGTTCGGTGAGGTGGTTTCTGTGAAAATACCAGCTGGGAAAGGATGTGGTTTTGTACAATTTGCCAACAGGTATTCCTCTGCAGTTCAGTACTTTGTATCGAATTATTGTTGTTGAGGCTGATAGGATACTTAATGTTTCCAGGGCCCACCATCTATGATGCGTATGTTTACTATAGAATAACTAATTATTTTGAATTTCTTAACTTAAGAATTGTTATCCTAGGGGCAACAGGTTCCCAGACCTGAGAAGTAATGACTGTTTCTGTTACTTTAAAAGTAACTTATTGGCAATAGTACAGTTGACAATGATAACTATTGTATGATCCCCATCTGCTTATCTTTGTATACAGAACCAGTGCTGAGGATTCGATTGAACAATTGAACGGGACTGTTATTGGCAAGCAGACAGTCCGTCTATCTTGGGGACGGAGTCCGGGGAACAAGCAGGTACCTTTTTTTAATCTTTAATCGACTATGTACGTATTTTATTCAGCTTATCCATTTCCATGTGAATGGCACATGAAGCTCTTAAGATATCTGAAAAATAAGCAAAATGACTTTTTATTTGTTAGTCATTGTGAATGTATTTTAAGTAATCTGCATATAAAATTAAAATTGTTTATCAAATTGGCAAAGTATAAAGTTACAATGAGTCAATGATTAGTTCAGTTATTTATATTTTTATTTCCCCCTAGTTTTATCTACTGAACCTGAAATTCATCCTTTCTGTTTCTCTTTAGCCTACCATCAAACTTCTCCAAAAGCTATTACTTATGATCCGTTTCTTCAGATTTTCATGAAAGTAGCTTATTTGTTTAGTGCCTGCCCCAACTAATAGGGATATTGCCTTTGGATTTGAAACCAGATTTTTATTTAAATGATTCATAAACATTATCCTGTAATCAACTACTATGTTACATAAAAAGGATGCATGAGAAACAATTTAGGATCATTTGCTCTTATCATGTTTTAATCAATTTTCCCTGTATTCACCTCGCCACCTCTTGTTTACATTTCTGAATGGTTTGACAGTTGAGAACGGATTCCGGAAATCAATGGAACGGGAATTATTACGGCAAGCAAGGGTACAACGGTTATGGGTATACTGTGCCGCAGAATCAGGATCCAAACATGTATGCTGCTGCTTATGGGGCATCTACAAATGGTTATGGAAACCACTAACGGCCTGTAAGCTGATACTGGGTGGCATTTTTTAAGGTTGAGTCATCAAACATACAATGAGCATTAGAGGATATGTTTTTTTAGACCAAAGTATGTAGTTTGAATTTTGTAGCTGGATTTAGAATCATATCAGGGAGATTGACTTCTCTAGTATTCTATTGAGACCTAATTTAATTTTTTTGAAGGCATATCTTATGAGCTTTCTGGGGCCAGCTTCATATGATTATTTCTCTCTCTCTCTCTCCCTCTCTCTCTCTCTCTCAAATTTTAATTGTGCAGCACGTCCGATAGGATAATCAGTGAGGCAACAACCTTGGGGTTTGGCTAAAATGCCACCCGTCTGCTTGGTTTAGCATTGAATTGTCTCTGCTTTTTTTTCTTCTATGCATCATCCAGTTAAGTGTTGAAGTTTGTTCATAGGTTATGAATATTTTGAATTTTAAGCCAATACTGATAATCATATTTGGCTATAACTTTGTGAGACTAAAATTGTGTTCATAAGTAATGTAAATTGACATCTTTAAGACATAACTGGCGTCTATATATCCTATTATGGTGAACTTTAGAACCAGACTAATTGATGATTTTGGCTGATTGGCAAGTATATATTCTATTTGGTCACTTTCATTTGTTTTTCTAGTATCAGTCCCAGTTACCAGTTTAGATTATTCACGTCTCTTATTCTATTGTATCAATCTTGCAAGTTGTTTGTATAGGTAGTATTATTGGAGACTCCGTATTAATGGTCATATTTGCTCGAGTACAAATAAAATAGTATGTATTCTTGAATTCATATGCGAAAACGAATCGAGTTGATCCAAATCCAAAACCAAACTTACTTTTGTTATGCTGTTTAATCCGAAAACTTGTGGCTGAAGCTCAATTGTTACCAAACAGGGGAGCTCAAACAGAGCGTGCTACACAGTACAAACACATCCATAACTTGCAAGTTTTCAAAATTAGTTCCATAAAGAAAGGGACGGAGTATATAAGAAATGTTTGGTGGCGTGACTCCATGTGCTAATACGGGTTTTACTCATAGCGGCGGTGGTAACCCATGGAAGTTGGATATTCAATGCTTGCAGCTTATTGGCAGTTTTGGACTTTTCGGCTTGCTACGATTTTTCCCAAAAGACGATATGCTGAGAGCATTCCCCCCCAAAAAATAATAGAAGCTAAAGGGTAATTATGTACTCCATCGTTCCAAATTATAAGATGAATATTGATTTTTCAGAAATCATAAGTCAATTTCAAACATTTTAAAACTCAAAATTGACACGAATTCATGTGGTTTATGTCAATACAATTATGAATATCATAAACTTCCTAAAAAGTTACTGATTATAAGAATTATTGTTTTCAAAACTTAAATGAATCATGTCAATTTTAAATTTAAAAATGTCTCGAATTGAATTTTAACTTTTAAAAAGTCAATATTGATCTTATAATACGGAACCGAGCGAGTATTTCATTGAAATATTCAAGGTTAAAAGCCAAAGCTAAAGGCCCTGACCGACCCCCAAGAAAGGGGGAAAAAGAACATTAGTAAGGGGAGTAGAAGAAGATATGTCCCAAATAGGAAATCGAAACAAACAAACTAAAGTAATCTGTTGCATATGGAATTTTCTTTCTTTCTTTTTTAGTTGTAGGCTGACCAGGATGTCCTTCCGCAATTAGTTTTTAGGAGAGAAGTGAAGCAGAAGAAACAGAAGAGAAAGTTAGTTACACTCCATTATGCTTTGGGGTTGAGAGTGAAGAGAAAATTGCTCTCTTTCTTGTTGCTTGTTTGGGAAGAAACTGAAAGAAAGAGAATATAATCACAACTTTATCATTATAAATAAAATAGAAAGAAAGAAAGAAAAGAAAAGAAAAGAAAAGAAAAGAAGAGAGAGATCAGTTTTTCTGGTGGTTAACCAAACCATTCACTTACCCTAACAGGGGTTGGTAATTTTTATTTATTTTTGGCTAGTATTAGAATTGTCGTTTATATGTGTAATTGATTTTCAGAATCTCCAGTAATTTCTGGATCTTGTCAAATAGGAAGTACGTACCAATACCAACTCCTATTAATTCTTTATTTTAAAGTAAGCATATATTGAAATTTAGCACATACATGTATATCTATATTTTGTTAATTGGAAGCTTGTGTACGTAGGGTAGTCCTTCCCTTGTCCAAATCTAAACCACCCCTAATGAAAAATCGAATCTGCCAATCTGCCATCACCTAAAAGGGTCATTTCTTTAATTATGGGGTTGTCACAATTCTCAAACATTTCAAATCTAAACAAGATATTAGTCAGAGAACTAAGGAATATATACGTACAAATATGTGTATACATGTTAACGAAATTCATGTCATGTATTTATTAGACGCACTTCTTGTTATATAAATTACATAATCTTAACGCGTATTACAAATTTTAAACCCATGACTTATATCTAGTGTATTCTATTGCACCTTTTGAACCATGACAAAAACTTCTTTTTCATATGACAGAATTACCCTCAAAGATCATGTGCCAATAAAAACTATACTAAAAAACTATGCACAGTGTATATATAAACAAGATACCATGCTATAAAGTGCTCGCAAGTCACATTCCTTGCTGCAACTGTAAGCAATGGATTGTCTGCTCAACTTGTTCGTTTTCCTCATCTTGATGCTCCATGGCCTTAGCCATGGCTCGGGGACCGATCAAGCCGGTCTACTGACCGCCTTCCGCCGTGCTAAGATGCAATCTCAAGGTGGTTTTAGTGATAATGAGAAGGGGACCACCATGAGTTTTGATGAGGACACAAGTTCATCTAATTCTGATGGTGGAAAGATGGAAGATGATCTCATTGCAAAAGGGCTTCCTGGTCAGCCTTTAGGGGCCAAGTTTAAGCAGTATGCAGGGTATATCAATGTCGATAAGTCGGAAGGGCGAAACCTTTTCTATTATTTTGCTGAGGCTGTTCATAATCCATCTTCCAAGCCCCTTGTTCTCTGGCTAAATGGAGGTAAAATCTCTTGCTCTTTCTTAGACATTCATTTCACATCAAGGTAAAAAAGTTTAGGATGTGGTGTTCTGTCTTGTACTTCAACATTTCACATCAAGTTTGCAATAAAGGTGTTCACTGCATTATGTCCAATCAACCTCAATAATTGTTCAATCACATGGGCATTAAAATCATTTGCCAGTAGGTTCCTTTCAATTTCCCATCTACTGCTATTTTCCTTATAAAATTCTAACGTGTTTTTTTTACTGTGTAAACGAACAGAGCCCAGACTGGCTCGACTAAACCCGAAACGAGTCAAGCTCGAACAAACTCCTTTACTAGTTTAGTTAAACGAGCTGAGCTCTAATAGTGAGGTGTCTGGCTCAAGACCAGCTTGAGTCATGCTTGAGCCCGACTCGTTTAGATTTGGCTCATTCAACATTAAATTAATTATGTTTTCTTAATTTTATAATAAAAAAATTAAACAGTCGGGCTTAACCTCGAATAGGCATGGCTCGCTCGAGCCTGACTCATTTACTAATCGAGTTGAATTCATACACCAAATCTCAGGCTCAATTTACTCTTAAAGACATAAGATATGCGAAAGAGATTAATGATGTGTTTGAAAGCATGATCCTGTAACTTATGATTGAAACAGAGGAAAAACCAGCTTTAAATTTGTAACTAGCATATCATGCCTGAAATTCTGGTCCCAATTTATGCATTCCATGCTAAGAAAGTCGGTCTAATTGTTTTGCATTGATGTCATAGAAGAGAGCCTAACAATGTGATCCCACAGGGCCTGGTTGTTCATCACTGGGGGTTGGTGCCATGGTAGAGAATGGACCTTTTGGTGTCCAACCCGATGGCAAAACACTTTACTTGAGGCGATTCGCGTGGAACCAAGGTTCTGTTACTTGATATCCTGTTTACTGATTGATTCAACATTTTATTACTAGACATAGTTTTATGGATCCGCAGGAGCTCAGCAATCCTTGACATTTTAAAATGTCAATAGTCTTGCTTTACAAGTTAATTTTACCTTGTTCATACTTTTTAATACTTACTACAACCAAGACAACAGACTTTTCTGCTGAGCTCTCGTTCTCTCTAATTTTATACACACACTTGTGTAATAAAGTATACAGATGCCTGATGCTTATTTTTTAAGTTTGTACACATGGTGCAGTTGCGAATACTTTGTATCTGGAGTCACCAGCAGGTGTGGGATTTTCTTACTCCAACGCTACATCCGACTACGCGTTGTCAGGGGATAAAAGAACTGGTAGGCTCCTACACAAAAGGGTACCTCTCTTCTTTCTACAAAGCAATCATTACACAAGCATATAACATTCTCAACACACTAAGCTCAAATGCATATAATATGATCTAGTCCCATTTATATTGTTCAATGGAAATTGCTCCTGATGCAATTGTGAGGAATTCATGATTGCTTAAATCTTTTAAAGGTATGTTGAGGGCCTCTTTTTTCCATTTTTAATACACTCTTTTGATATTGCAGCTAAGGATGCATATACATTTCTGTTAAATTGGTTCAAAAGATTCCCTCAGTACAGGGCTAAAGATTTCTATATTATTGGAGAAAGCTATGCAGGTAAGCTTAAGCAGTGAAGGATTTATATAAATTACAAAAAAAATTGAAGCAAAATA
Organism: Aralia elata; assembly: GCA_034770075.1. Classification (NCBI taxonomy): domain Eukaryota; kingdom Viridiplantae; phylum Streptophyta; class Magnoliopsida; order Apiales; family Araliaceae; genus Aralia; species Aralia elata. The sequence continues at coordinate 84,181,482 of CM068383.1, forward strand.
GATATTAAAATATATGCCACTGACTTTCTTGGCAGGAGGATAACAGACATAATGATTTTGCCTAATATATGCTCTGCCTTTGCTCCGTTGGCATCTAATTCTTTTATAATTAATTGTTATAGGGTTTTATATTCCTGAGCTAGCAGATGTCATTATCAAGAAAAATAGCAAATCTACCATGAAGATCCAACTAAAAGGAATTATGGTAAATATTTACCCATTTCCTTACAAGCATTCAGCCTGTGAAAAATTGCCCATGAAACTTTCTAGTTGTCGATCTACATTACAATTTTCAATTTACTTGCAACTTTATTTCATTCTTATTCTGGTAATTTTGAATAGGTTGGAAATGGGATAATGAATGATGCTACAGATAACAATGGAACTTTTGATTATATGTGGAGCCATGCACTGATTTCGGATGAAACTTATCGAGGACTTCTGCAATACTGCACTAGCCCAAACTTTGACAGAATAAAATGTAATGCTATCCAATATAAAGTTGATAAAGAAGCCGGAGATATAGATTTTTACAATATCTATGGTCCTGTATGTTCTCATTCGTCAAATGCAACCAGAAAGAATAAACACGCTGGAGGTTATGATCCGTGTGAAGTATCATATACTCGAAACTATCTCAACCTTCCCCAAGTGCAGGAAAGTTTACATGCAAATGGAACCAAACTGCCTTATGACTGGGATGCTTGCAGGTTTTGAATGTCTTTTCTTTCGTTTGGTTAATGTTAGTTTTTTTTGCATAAACTTAAGAAATACTCTATAAGGAAGAACTTCATTCTTCTTTTTCTTTACTCTCTTTCAGTGAAATTGTTAACGAAAACTGGAAGGATAGTCCAACAAGCATGTTCCCAATATATAGAAGACTTATTGCCTCTGGCCTCCGAATTCTAATTTACAGGTGATTCATTACTTACTATAAAGTTAGGATCTTATGAGCAGTTGTTTGCTTTAATTAATAGTAATGCATCCGTCTGGAAAAAAGAGTCCTACTTTCATTGAAAATGGTACTCTTTTTCTACGATTCTAGGATTGGATTGTGCATTTGTTAATTCATGGCAGAAGTTAAATTGTGTGAACATATTGTGGACAGTGGCGATATGGATGCAGTGGTTCCAGTGACCAGTACTCGATATTCCCTTAATGCCTTAAAACTTAAAGTGATCAAACCTTGGCATTTCTGGTTAGATGATACTGGAGATGTAAGTTACAAGCTTTTAACCTTTTCATTTTGTACAAAATTTTCACATTCTCCTGTAACAATATCCCTTTACCACTATCATTCAACTGATTTTGTTAATTCTGCAGGTTGGTGGATATCAAACTGTTTATAAAGGACTAACTTTTTCAACAGTTCGGGGTGCTGGCCATGAAGTCCCACGAGTGCAACCTCGTAGATCTTTATCTCTATTAAAGAAGTTTCTGGCAGACCTCTATTGAAGTCCAGACTCTGAGACGTTATTCTTGGTATCACATCATTGGTTTTTTTTTAAGTTAAATTTGTAAGCAATTAAGTGATTAATTGTATGAAAGTTTCTTTTGTACCAGTTACATTTATGATTTTTGACTGTAATCCCAATTTATTTAAAAGAGATACCGTCAAATGAATAATTAGAAGCACATTCATGAACTGATACTTGTAAGCTAAGAGATTTTAACACATTAGTACCAAAATCCTCTTCTTTGCCCTATATTTCTTTCTTTGAAAGCACGCATTGGTCTAGTGACGGCATTGCTGATGTTTTCCCGCAATCTCATTCTGTATAGTTTATCACTGATCAGTTTAATTTCGAAAATTTAGCTTATGGTTCAATTATTATGAATGCCTGCTAAAAAACAGGAGAATTATGGTTCCATGGGGAGAATTATGTATCACAACTTTGTATCAAATCCTTACAAACAGCAGGCTCATTGGTTAACACATTCCAGTCCAAACTCTCCAATATATCTCAAGTTGCCGTCTTGTTTTTGGCAAGGCAGAAAGGTTAAGAAATTTCTTCGTTCGTATTAGCTGTGAGTTTGATGAATCCAAACAAGACACCAAGACACATAGTAGAGACACAATTTCAAGTATAAAAAAGTAGAGAGAATTCCACAAGGTTGTAACCTCAACAAGAATAATAACCATTAAAAATATGAAACTTCCAACATTTGTTACAAAAATTACCTATATAAAAAGAGAGAGAGTCATGTAATGAAACAGCATTACTACTGTTCTTCTAGTAAAAATGACGAAGATTGCATTCCTATTGTCACTTTCTCTATTATGCCTTGTGTCTGATGTACAAAGTTATGGTGGAAATGGATATGATCCTCTTGGAAAACTTATTGAGGCTCAAAAGTCGAAAGCGCCATTTTATCCTCTCAATGAGGCTCTGGCAGACGAGTATTCGCCAGTTTATATAGGCCCTCAAGACGGATTGAAGGAAGCCGATAAGATTGTGAGTTTGCCAGGTCAACCTAATGGAGAAAATCTTGATCAATACTCGGGCTATGTTACTGTTGATCCCACAGCCGGTAGAGCGCTATTCTACTATTTTGTTGAGTCCCAAAACTCTTCTGACAAGCCTCTTGTGCTCTGGCTTAATGGAGGCAAGACTTTTATTGGATTTTTTATAGCCTCTCTTTTATCATTTTATACTGATAATTTGACAAACGAACTGTTTTTCCTGTGCATTTCTTGTACCATCTGCCACTGAAATATATGATTGTTTCATAACATCATTCGTCGTTGTTATATTAATCACCGATATGTCAAATTAATTTGAATGGCAGGACCTGGCTGCTCTTCTTTTGGAAATGGAGCAATGATGGAACTTGGACCTTATAGAGTCAATAGTGATGGTAAAACCCTATCACAAAACAAATATGCTTGGAACAATGGTAAGTGCTACTCATTTTTCTGCCAAAAAAAAAAAACTGCATAATTTTTACAACAATTATTGTATTGGCAATGCAGTGGCAAATATTCTGTTCTTGGAATCCCCGGCTGGTGTTGGATTTTCGTATTCTAACAGAACATCAGATTATATAACCGGAGATAAATAAACTGCAGCAGATAGTTACACATTTCTAGTAAATTGGCTAGAAAGGTTCCCGGAATACAAAACCCGAAATTTCTTCATTGCCGGAGAGAGCTATGCAGGACATTACGTACCTCAACTTGCTCAACTAATTCTTCAGTATAACAAAATCACCAACCAAACCGTCATTAACCTACAAGGAATCGCTGTAAGTTTCAGCTAAACAAATTTTTAATTACCTCAATCTTGAAAATAGGGAGAACTAACATGCCTTTGCTAAAATATTCAGATAGGTAATGCATACGTCGATTATGAAGCAAGATACACCGGAATGTATGACTTTTTATGGTCACATGCTCTCAATTCTGATGAAACTCACGAGGGCATCGTTTTAAACTGCAATTTTACTTCGGATGCAACTATTTCCGACACATGTGATGCTTATTTGAATCAAGAATACAATGCTCGAGGCAATATCTTCATATATGATATATATGCTCCCTTATGTTCTTCATCTCCAAGTAATTCTCCCCCGGTATGATTTTCATCATTCCCTTAATTTCAACTACATTTTCTTAAAAATCTTGTAATTTTCCTTGTAATCCATTTTTTCTTTTTGGCTTGAAACAGATATCATCATTTGATCCATGCTCAGATACTTATATATACTCCTACTTGAATATTCCTGAAGTCCAAAAAGCACTTCATGCAAATGTCACTGGCCTTCCAAATCCATGGGAATCTTGCAAGTACTGCATTTTACTATAACAAATCAAAATTCTGTTTGGATGTATAAATATAAAATTATAAATAGCAATTGTTGTAGAATATTGTGATCTGTTTTATTTAACTGTAAGTTTTGTTTCATCTCAATACAGTTTTGAAATAAATGGTGATTGGACAGACAAGCCATTAACAGTTTTGCCCATCATTAAGGAGCTAATGGCCAGTGGCATCAGTGTTTGGATATATAGGTATGAAAATTGAATGCTGCTAACTGGAAAAAAAAAATAATAATCTGAGTTTTTTGTTTGTTTTTTTTAAGAAATTTAAATTAAATTGCAGCGGAGATACGGATGCTATAATACCAGTAACATCAACTAGGTATGCCATAAACAAACTTGGAACATCAGTTAAGACTTCATGGTACCCCTGGTACACTCAAGGCGAGGTACGAAATTAAGGCCTTACATTTTCCCTTAAAAATGTTATTTCTTTTAACTAGTATTTGATGAGTTTTTATGAAATATATATATATATATATATACACACACACACACACACTGTACGTCCTACTTATATTAATTTTTTTTTCACACTTTTAAGGTTGGAGGATACACGGTTGGATATGAGAACTTAACGTTTGTGACAATAAGAGGATCTGGACATTTTGTTCCAAGTTATCAACCATCTCGCGCTCTCGCCTTTTTCTCATCATTTTTGGATGGAAAACTTCCTCCTTCGGATCAGAACTAAAGAGCTTATTGCGAAGAACGAACTTGCTTATAATTTAATAATATGGAATTAGAATTAAGATTAATAGTTAACCAATGCAAATGGTTGCTCGGATTGATCTTCACAACTTGGTGAACGCAAGAGGTTCATAAAATATACTTCATAGAATCAAGTGTCGTGGAAATTAAATTATATGAAAGTGTGGTTAGAATTTGAGCTTTAAATGAAATTTTAAGCTTGAGTTTTTAAGTTAGAATTTAAGTGGGTTCTATTAACCATTTGAGATAAATCCACATATAAATGTGTTTTACTTCATGAGTAGATTAAAATCAAGTATTAAAAAGTTCAAATCCATGGATTAATGAATGAGAAATTTACTTCCAAAAATCACCCGTTGAAAATGATAAATAAATTCTTGTAAGAAATAAGAGTCTCGCATCAATTGAGAATTAAACATTAAATGATATATATACAATTAGATTGCTCTTGAATTTGGGCCTCAAAGGGCACCCCACTTTTGTGGAGGGGAGATGACCTAGCCAAAGTTTGGTTTGGGTTCACCTCGTGCCCTGATCCGGGTCGGGTTTGTGGGCTTAGGTCATTGTATATATTTTTTGGGCAAAAATTTCTTTTTGATTTTTATTTGTTTAGTTCCTTTAATTTTATTTATTATCAGTAGGTGAACTGTGTTGTTTTGAAAACAGGGGAACAACGCCGCAACGCCTAGACACAGTGTTGCAGCGTTGACTTACTGCAAGTCTAGCGCCGCAACACTGCCTTACTGTGAACCACAACGCTAACTTACTGTCACGCTACTATTCGTTCAAATTGAACATCCATGCCTTTTCGTCTGTGCCTTTTCATACGTGTTCAGTCGTTCCAAAGGATCATGTCCAGTCATGAAGAGTCACATTAATTACCTATAAATATCCAACGAAGTCAGTCATTCGATCATCCAAAAATTTTCACCAATTCAGTCATATTCAGAGTTCATTTGAGAGAGTTCAGAGCATTCATTAGTTCACTGTGTGTGCTATTTGTAGTGCTGCTATAGTACACATTGTCATTATATCCTGGAAGACAAACGCTAAAACTCTAAGAACCAAAGGAGGGCGTAATTGTCTTAAGGACAAAGTACTAAGTACTAGGTTTGACATACTACAATCCTTATCTCTCTTTTTTCCCCTAAATTTACTATAATTTATCAAAATTGCTTTTTAATTTATATCAGATTAAAATATACATTTTCCTAACAAGTGTGACCATCATCAAATCTTAATATAATATATACGAGTGAAAAATTAATCAAAGCAAACTTTTTGGGACCGAAGGAGTACATAATATAAACAAATTAAACAATATATATATATATATGTATATATATATATATATATAGTTGGACTTCTCAATTGTACCAAGAGGTGCTATACAACTAGGCTTTGTTTATTTTTCAAGAAAATAAATTAATTTAGAACAATTAAATACAAATTTTGTTTTGGTTCACTTAAAGGAGTTGACGTGCCCATATTGAGCACTCAATTTTGATTTGATCAAATTCAGTGGATTCAAACATTTCGGATATATAGTTTGCTTTACTTATACATCTTTAGGCCGCATGCATGTTTAACCTCTATCGCTATAAACTATATATGTCCACTTGCTAATTATTAGGAAAGTCAAAGAGACGAAATGATTAGTACTCCCTCCGTCCCATAATATATGACGTTTTAGAGTTTGGCACAATCATTAAGGAAATGATTGTATAACATTAAATATAGTATTAATTGTCTATAATACCCTTTATCATAATTATCTCATACACACTCTCTCTCTCATTTGTAACATTTTCCCATGAGAGGTACATTTTCCCATGAGGGGTAATTTTGGAAAAATTGTAATTAATTCTCCTAGATTATATAAAACGTCAAATAATTTGGAACAAATGAAATCATCTAAAACGTCATATATTATGAGACGGAGGGAGTACTATATACGTACGTATAAAGCACCTTCAAAATATGGCCATATATATACTAAGAGAATAATAATAATATGTACAGCAATTTAAACTCATAATTAATTATTTGTCTTAAGCTCAGCCACATAGATTCTCTAAATAATCAAATGAAGCAGTTATTTATAATTGTGTTTTTTCAATTAAGTTAGGAATAAAATATGCTGGTAAATTAAACTAGATCAATATTAATATAAGTAGCCTGCAAGATTAACAATTGTATTAATTTTCACATTGTGTTAGGGCATATTATTCAATCATAATTGTTAATTAGTGGGAAATTTTCAAGAAAATACACATATACGTGACGATATAGGAACATCTAGATAAAATAGCCGAATGAATTTAATCAGCTATATAATCAATGACACATATATATAAGAAACAGTCAAGGTCGTAATGCCAATAAAGAAATTGAAACAGACAACAAAATGAGTTTTGATATCTAATTAATTTTTCAGGCTACAATATTTGTGTCGTACGTACTTTTTTTCTTTTCTTTTTTTAACATGTGGTACATACCTTATGTCCATGTTACTTCAATGGATTATTTTTGGCAAATTTCAGTCACACACACGATAGACAACTAACAGTCCAAATGATACAATATCACATCACACATTCTACTCAAATAATTTACCATACATAATAGAAAATTTAGCGTTTGAAAGTGCATTGATATACGTACAATGTAATATTTCCATGTATTTTTGAATAATTTGGACATTAAATTTGTCAATACTGATTCACATTCGATTTATTGTAATCGTTTCACATTAGAGAACTTTGATGACAAACTTTTTGCTCTAATTGGGAAATTTTTAGGTGCCAAATTACCTTATACGCATCATTGAATTATGAACATTTAACTGAATTGTACTCCACAAAATACACAACATAAAGTTATAATTAGCCTAAAGTTGCTAGGGATTAATTTGAAGTTGTGAACACCCCCCCCTCCCCCCACCCCCCGCACTTTGGGTTTTGGAGCAGCCACATGACCAACTTGGTTCTTCTTTTATGGGACAATGATATGACAAACAAACAAAAATGATCATGGTTAAACTTTTTGACTTGTGCTATGTAATTCCACTGAAGTGGCTCAATCTAATTTTCCTTCTTCAATCCTTCACCTATTCTAGATCCTACCCCCACCATTTCTCTTTTGAATTTACATGTCAAGACTGTATTTTCTTTCTTTCTAACTAAACGGAGAGAGAACAAAAAGAGGAATGAAAGAATACTGAGAATAATTATGCCATGAGCGTTCGACCACTCACAACAATGGGTCGCATTGTATGACAGTAGAGCCCATCGTTGTGATCAGGGGTTCGGGTGTTTCGGACATAATCCTCTTTGACACCATAGCTTTTCTCTAAGGAAAAGCAATTAGGTTAGCTAAAAAGGAAGAGAAATAAAATAACAATAATATTTTGGTGACAAAAGATTAAATACAAAAAGATGATATTAAATGATATATACGATAGTAATTAGATATAACCATTGGATTTATTCATGTATGTTCGAACATCAACTAATTATAATTCAACACATCATTTTGTATCTAATTTTTTATAATCATCTTTTGTTACCATAACATTGTTCATAAAATAAGTGTCATTTAACTTGAAATTTTAGGAGAGAATATAACAATCCATTATACGGGTGCAGGCACACAACAAAATTCACATGTTTTATTAAATATTGAACAAATTTTGGCGCAAATTATTAAAAAAATATTTCTAACTTTCTTCCCTATAAGACCTAAGTAACATGACTCGGGGATATTTTTTTAATAACTCTCAGGAACATTCCACAGTAAGGCCCTTACCCCTAAAGTCTCCAATAAAAATTACTTAATTAACATATGCAATTAAATGATTTAGTTATTCTAAGTTTAAAAATGATGATCGTATAACAATTTTTTTATACAAAAAGTAACCTCATATAAAAACACAGACATCACAAACATAAGCCTTATATGTATATTTTAAAATTTAACCTGATAACTCACACATTTAAATCAAATCATGCATTCATCCATTGCCATGATCATCATTATTATTACTCCATCAATTTAAATCTCGCAAATCATGTTTTAGTAATTGGAAGCAAACCTACAATTAATGTCCGTTACATAATCATAACATTCCATTTGAGGAATATATATATACACACACACACTCCACTTTTCAAAATTCAAATAGTTTGGATTACCTAACCCCACCACAAGAATAAAAGAATATTGAGGTAAGCTTTAGTGTCCAATATTCAATACTCCATCATTATGTAAATATTGTCCAAAACAAATTAAATACTGTAACATGGATCAAGGCGGCTAAATTTCCCAGCCTTTTTGTCTTTCTATATATAGACATGCATGATGTCTCAAATTAACTTGTCAAATTGTAGAAAAATAAACTCCTCTCTCTATCCATCTATCTATATTTCCCTCTCACTTATTAATTTACTTGCTCTTTTATTAAAATTCAACCCAATGGAAGTGATGATACCATCACCGGCCGGCGGTGAGTTCAACTTCGACAGCACCTGCACTTCTCCACACATGATCAGTTTCCCTACGAGCCCACAACGCTTCGGTAAGTACTTGGTCAGTGATCAAATTGCTTCTGATCATCCATTATCAGAAAATTATGGAAACCGGGAACAAAAAGATGATACAACAGAATTCACTTTCAATTTTAGTGGAGTAAAATTGGAGGATTCACATTTTATTTGTGCCGATGAGCTCTTCCATGGTGGCAAGATTAAGCCTCTAAAGCTAGTTCCACTCTCGCAATATCGCGATTTTAGTGCCAAAGATTCTCCAAAAACGCCACGTTCGCCTAAGAGAATAATTTCAAAGGCTTTAATGTCGCCACGACAAAAGAATAAAGATTCTGATCCATTGCTCAAAAAAGAAAATTACTTGTGGAAATCAAATATTCAACAAAAAAAGTCAAAGTCTTCATTGATCCCGAACATTTCTAACATGGTATCAGAGCCAGCTGACATAGAACGAAGTTCGAGAGAAACTTCAACTTCGAGTTGGTATGGGAAATGGAAGCTGACGGACATATTGTTGTTTCGTAGTGCTTCTGAGGGTCATGCGACAATTAGAAGTAGTGGTGATAAAGAGGATTTGAAGAATTTGAGTTTTAGATCGGCAGATCATAGTTCGGGGTCGAGGGGTGGCAGCCGGAGGAAGAAGGGGTTGGTATCTGCTCATGAGTGGCATTATAAAAATAGGAGGGCGGCCGCGGAGGAGATGAGGAGGAAGACTTTCTTGCCTTACAAGAAAAACCTGTTGGGTTGCATGGATCTTGATCCGGGTGTTCGTGAGTTTTCTAAGGGACTTACGGTAGAGATCAAATGCTAATTAACAATTTTGATCTGAATGACTTACGGTGTGTGTGTATATATATATATATATATATATATATATATATATATATATATATATATATATAGTTTTTCGATTGAATGGATTAATTCTTAATTAGTCCTAACGTTTAGATTTGGTTTTTGAATTCGGATAATGTTTAATTTTCCACTAGATGAATTATGGCCAATCCTATTGAAATTAATCATTTTATTTTATCTATTTATTTAAGGTCTTTGATGAGGTAAAATTTCAAAGAATATAAATTATTGTTGATCACTAGCTTTTTGTCTTCCATCTTCATTTTTGAGGATATATATAAACCATTACAAATACAATTAATGTAATAATTAAGAAAATCTTATACAGATGAATAATATGGGCAACTAAGGACAAAAAAAATTATACTCCCTTCGTCCCAAATTAATTGCTTTTCTAGGACTATTTTAAGTCAAATTGACTATTTTTAAAATTAATAATAAAGCATATATAAATATATTTCTAAAATTATAAAAATTGAAATTAGTAATAAATTGTATATACTTTCTTTTGGTTATAATATCTTTACCTATATGTTAGCAAAAATAGTAAAAATATTAGTTTTAAAAATAGTCGATTTGACTTTAAAAAATCTTAAAAATGTAATTAATTTGGGACAGAGGGAATAATAATTATCAACCACACACCCGGGGAAAAAATAAATACATTAAGAGTATGTGTCAAATGTAAAACGTTTATTAGGAGGGAGTATACTATTAGGAATCAATTGATTATAAATAAGATATTGAGAACCTTTAAAATATATGTAGGGAATTACTAAATTTATCCGCTTTTTTGATATTTTCACCCGCTCTGGATTCTATAGCGACGGTGAAACCGTCGTTATACATATACAGCGATACTTTTTGAGTGAAAATATCAAAAAAAAACGGGTGAATTTAATAATTCTCTATATGTATTGAAATTTTTAATGAGTCTTATTATGTATTGTTAAAATTTTTATTCGAATTATAATTGTGACGTCCTTAATGAGTTTGGACTTTAACCCGTTAACAATGTCCACCAAAGAGGCGGATAAGTCCATAACATATTGTGTTTAGTTGTGCTACTTTTGTAATGAGACTGGGTTTCAAGGCCTATTACATTTTGGGAGAATTACATTTACTAGTACATTTTTAAAAAATATTACAATAAAAGTGCATACATAAAATATTTACAAAATTAGTGCATCTTCAATTTTTAATTTACAAATTAGTTTTAGTTAGGTGATTTAATGGATAGTTGGTTCCAAATTTCAAAATTCAAAATTTCAAATTCATTTATTCACTTTTGATGATGCGCCACTTTTTCCTCATTTGGCGTGGATATGGAGTAACAGTGGGGCGTGAATATGGAGTACAACTATATATATATATATATATATATATATATATATATATATATATATATATATATATATATATATATATATATATATATGCACACACTCCAGCTTTGGTTTAAGGAGATTCATCCTTATCCGTTTCGTCTCCAGAGTCATCTGGATCCATCCCATCATCCACTACACTGGAAAAAATACGCGACCAATTTTTCCTAGTACTTCTATTAGAACCACTTACAAGGTACTGTCCTTGAAGAAAAATCAATACCTTGGAAGGAGAATTAGGACCTGAATACCCCAAATATGAAACGTTACAACACCTTTCCCTAAAAAGATGCTCTCGACCACCTAAGGGCCAAGTACAAGGGAGCCTCACTTGGATACTCGTCATATCCAGAAAATTACTGATGCATTCACAGATAATAAAAACTAGTTATTCGGACTTTTGAAACTTTTAAATTAATTAATATTATATAAATATATATATATATATATATATATATACTATACATATGTAGATATAAATTAATTAATGTTTTACCTAAATTACTTTTTTAAAATAAAATTATTTTTGAATATGGTGCACTTGGTAGCCAAACTTTTATTCAAAAGTAATCATTTTAGTTTTTGTGGGTAAAAAAAAACTATTTTGAATATGTTGCAGTTACTTATAAGTTATAAATAACCTTTTCATAATAAAATTATTTTTAATATGGTGCAGTTAGTAGCAAAACCTTTATACAAAAGTAATCATTTTAGTTTTTGTAGGTAACAAAAAAAAACTATTTTAAATATGGTTTTTTGGTTACCAATTTTTTTTCGTACTGCAGTTGGTAGCCAAACCTTCCTACAAAGGTAACCAATTCAGTTTTATTGGGTTACGAATTAATGATAAAAAATCTATTATAGATTTTTTTTTCCGTAGTGTTGTAACCAAACCTTCATACAAAAGTAACCAATTCAGTTTTATTGGATTACCAATTAATTATAAAAATCTATTATAATTTTTTTTTCATACTGTAGTTGGTAGCCAAACCTTCATACAAAGGTAACCAACTCAATTTTATTAAGTTACCAATTAATTATAAAAAATTTATAATAGAAATTTTTTTTTAGTACTGTTGGTAACCAAACATTCATATAAAGGTAACCAATTCAGTTTTATTGGGTTACCAATTAATTATAAAAAAATCTATTATAATATTTTTTTCATATTGCATTTGGTAGCTAAACATTCATACAAAGGTAACCAATTCAGTTTTATTGGGTTACAAATTAATTATAACAAATCTATTATAGTAATTTTTTTCTATAGTACAGTTGGTAACCAAACATTCATACAAAAGTAACCAAATCAGTTTTATTGGGTTACCAATTAATTATAAAAATCTATTTATAATTTTTTATAAATACTACATTTGGTAGCTAAACATTTATATAAAGGTAACCAATTCAGTTTTATTGGGTTACCAATTAATTATAACAAATCTATTATAGAAATTTTTTTTATATAGTAGAGTTGGTAACCAAACCTTCATACAAAGGTAACCAAATCAGTTTTATTGGGTTACCAATTAGTTATAAAAAAATCTATTATAATTTTTTTCCATAGTGCAGTTGATAGCTAAACATTCATACAAATGTAACCAATTGAGTTTTATTAGGTTACCAATTAATTATAACAAATCTATTATAGAATTTTTTTTATATAGTACAGTTGGTAACCAAACCTTCATACAAAGGTAACCAAATCTGTTTTATTGGGTTACCAATTAATTATAAAAAATCTATTATAATTTTTTTCTCCATAATACAGTTGGTAGCTAAACATTCATACAAAGGTAACCAATTCAGTTTTATTGGGTTACCAATTAATTATAACAATTCTATTATAAAATTTTTTTTCCTATAGTATAGTTGGTAACCAAACCTTCATACAAAGGTAACCAAATCAGTTTCATTGCGTTACCAATTAATTATAAAAAATCCATTTAAATTAAATAGAACAGAGCCACCCACCTGCAACCCAAAATCTAATAATTAACTCAAATGAAATGATTCCATTAATCGTTACTCTTTTCTCTCTCCTCATCCTCCCAAAACTCATCACTAATTAAACCTCAAATACTTGCATAGTAAGAACCAAAACACTAAAGAAATGGCAGAATCAACTCTAACTAGTCACATTAAGCAAGATAATTAAACGTGTAGTTACATAAATGGAATTGAATATCCAAAATACATATATTATTTACCTATTGCGAAAAATATCTAAGAACACAAACAGAGCATTAAGCATAGAACAGTAACTACAGCGAGAAAACAAAGTACATTGATAGTGAAGAAATTTTTCTAGAAACCTAGTTTCCTGAATTAAAAAAATTGCCAAATGATCAGAAGAAAAATAAAAACAGAAAACAAAATCCGATTCAGGTAAGCCTGGTAATAAAACACAGATCAACCTGGTTGTGAATTGTCAATGGTGCTACTCTGAACCTGACTTAATAAGAAGACTAATAAGCACCAAAAAATACTTAAAAATCTACTGCAGCCTAATTAATTGCAAAGTTTCATAGAATCCAACAATTATTGTGATAAATAATCCAACCAGAGACTGCTAATCACCATTAAAGAAAACCAGATCAGTTTTCTTAGCAAAATTACTTAATTTTTCCTCTGTTTAATACCACTACTAAAAGAAAATCCACAGAGGGATAAACATATTCACCAGGGAAAAACAACTCCAATTTTCCCACAATCCCCCAAATTCATCAATTCATATTTTCCTAATCCTTCTCGCTCTAATTTTCTTCTGAGTCACACTCGCAGACAGGGGAGGTGGTTTCTTAGTTTCCTTGCCGGTACTGCTTCTCAGCGAGTATCTCAGATTCTCTCTCCTCTCTGTGAGGGGTGTAGAGGGAACCACTTTCCTCGAGCTCTCAAATTTCTTCGTCCCACTTGTTAACCTCCGCTCCAGCTACCAATTTCGGATCTTCCGATGGACCGAATCAGAAATCAACCCCAAGCGCCATGATCTTAGAGAGAAGGATGTCAGAAATAATGGTGAGAGAAAGTAGAGAAAGAAGGAGGATGCGGGAAATAAAAAGTGTGTGACATTAGATAGAGAGGAGTAAATAAGGTGGTTATAGTTCTCCCTGATTTAAGGGATAATGATTTAATGGGTTTATTCTTCTTGCACTTTTTTTGTAATTATTTTGTTATTACATGTAATTATTTTGTTAGTGCATTATTCTTGTAATTCTTTACTAATTGTTGTATATTTCTGGAAAGAGCCCTTACATTTTCCCACTGTATTCATTGTTAGTGTTATTAACTTTGTTCCAGCCTTCCAGGCCCAAGAATATTACAAAACCCAAGGATTAAAAGTTTCTGTCCGGAGTTAAGAAAATTTTATTCGTATTTGGCATGAGAAAGTTTCAAATTAATTGGCTGTAATAGTTTAAATTAGCACTTCCACTTCATACAGTAGAAAATTATATGATTGTTAAATTTTTTTTTTGATATTTAGATTCATATAAGAAATAGTCACCTATACTTTTTATAAGTTAAAAATTAATATTAGGAGAGAAACAAAGTCAACTATAATAATAATATGAAGAATAAGAAATTATTACACTGGGAATAATATAGCTCCCTGATCTATTCCACCAATAAATAAATAAATAATTCTATTTACAAAATTTATAAATTTCAAAGATAAATTTATGTTTGAGTTTGTGATTAGTTATTGTGTCATAGTCATTAGTATTTTGTAGTTATATCATTTATTTATTATGCATTTTGGCACGTTTTGCTTTAAGTCTTATTGTATAGTCTCTCGTGTTTTTTAATCAATTTTAGAAAAGTGGGAAACCATAACTTACCTAACATTAAAAAATAAAAGCCACACACAAAAAAAGAAAAAAAAATGGTATATCAATCATAAAGCATTGACTGAAAATCAACCCATAAATAAACATTCAGATGACCAGCATGGATTAAAAAAATACTCCCTTCGTTCCAAATTAATTGCTCAGTTTTGACTTTTTTAAGTCAAATTAACTATTTTTAGAATTAATAATTAAGCATATATAAATATATTTCTAAAATTATAAAAATTGGGTTAGTAATAAATTGTATATACTTTCTTTTGGTTATAATCTCTTCACCTATATTTTAGTAAAAATAGTAAAAAGATTAAGTTTAAAAATGGTCAAGTTAACTTTAAAAAGTCAAAATTGAACAATTAATTTGGGACGAATAGAGTATTAATAATCTCACAATGGTTATGCATGGCTTTGAATTAGTTAGCTTCCAACCCAACAATTAGAAACAATTAATCTCCTCCGAAAATTATTACTATTTTTCTAGCTCTTTTCTTGTCCCATATAGATCAATCTATTAAGCATTCTTTGATAAATTTATTAAAGTAATAATAATATATTCCCTCCGTCCCAAATTAATTGCATTTCTAGGACTTTTTAAAGTCAAATTGACTATTTTTAAAACTAATCTTTTTACTATTTTTATTAACATATAGGTGAAGATATTATAACCAAAAGAAAGTATATACAATTTATTACTAATTTCAATTTTTATAATTTTAAAAATATATTTATATATGCTTAATTATTAATTTTAAAAATAGTCAATTTGATTTTAAAAAGTTCTAGAAAAGCAATTAATTTGGGACGTAGGGAGTAACATATACTGACGTAACTGTATTAGACCGACAATATTTAGCAAAATATATCTCTACAATAAAGTCTTCGTTCCTAATCATCATGTTTATTATATTTCTAATTTTAAAATTTGAAAACCATGTGTCGGCTAATGCAATCATTAAATTAACATAATCTTTTAACTTGCAACGCCCTTTCATAAAATGTTTAATTTACCATGCGCTCTCTTTCTCTCAATTTGTTTGACTAAAATATATTAATGCTAAATCGATGGTGCACCGTATAGTAACCGCACTAAAAACTTGAAAATGTAGTGCATCGTCCTTTAACCGCTTATTTATATATATATATATATATATATATATATATATATATGAAAAAATATTATATATTAAAAATGTGTGATGGAATAAAATTGAAAGAATATGAATTCAGATTTTTTGTTTTTGTAATCATGTTTGATTTAAATTTAGATTCTTCACTAATCTATTTCATTTGTTTTCAATTTTCTAATGATAACATTTCATTTCCTATGAACAATTATTGTTAGTATGTAAAACTCTTTTTATTTGTGCTTATTTAGCATACATTTCAAAATATGTAAGTAATTAACCTTAAGTTGTTTATATTATCTTTAATTTCGACCAAAACTTTAATCATCTAATAACTAGATCACAATTCTATTATTCTATAAAATCATTTGGTCATTTATTACATATTTGGTTACACGTCGAGAGAATTTAGTGTGTTCAAAGTATTTATTATTTGTTCAGGTTAAGTGAGTTGGAGAGACGAAAGATACATTTAGGCTGAAATAAGTTGCCTCGAGCTTGATTGCCTCAATCCACCGATGCCTGCAAGGTAGTTGTTGTTGACTGGTTATCGATATTTGGCATTCTATCGGACCAATTGTTACTGTTGAAGTTGGAAAATATAGACCAGGAGCAAGAGACGAAGTTGCTTCGGGACACACGGATTGCTCTTTAGATAACTGCTCTGTTGTCCTGCCACTCCCTGTAAATTTGTAATGTGTATAACCTTCACGAATACAACATCTCCCCAGTAAAAGTCGTTAAAAATGTACGTTCGGGGTTAAATAAACTTGAGAGATGAAAATTCCATGAAGGTTGGGATAGGCTACCTCCAACCCGAATGCCTCATTCGCCACCGACGCCTACGAGATAGTCATCGTGGACTGTTTATTGATATTTGGCATACTTTTGTCACTTGCTATTATCGTCTTTTTTTCATAACTTTTCTTACTTAGCCTATCCCTATTTATATAAATCTTTCATCTTTCCTGCTATTTTAATTTTAGACTTGCAATATTCTAAATATAGTTAAAAAAATGTATTCGCTTAAATATAATTATTTTTTTATGTAATTTATTTAACTCAAAAATATGATCAATTTATGCGGCGATCAATAATAAATCCCTCGTAGATTTTAAGAGGAGATACTTTCGAAATGTGTAGTGGTAGATAAAATGTCCCAATTTACATTTAATAAAGGTGAAGATCAATAGTATGCAGACATGTAAGCATAGCTAACAAAAGGCAATTCCCCCAGGACCCCCACTGTTCATTTCCTTTCATTTTCCTCCCTTTCTCTCCTTCCTCCTCTTTTCCCTTTTCTCTTCTTTCTCTCTATATATTCCCCAAACACGTACAAAACTACGTAGACATTTCCCTCCCCATAATGCCGATGGAAGTGATGATACCGTCACCGGCCGGCGGCGAGTTCAACTTCGACAGCGCATGCACTTCTCCCTATGTGAGTGCCCCTTCAAGCCCACCACGCTTCGGCAACTACTTTTTCAGCGCTCCCACCAGCCCCACACGCGCCGCCACCTTCTACCGTGATTTCACCGATCACTTTCCTCTCTCAGCCGACACCGACACTGGCCCTTCATCCACAATACCCTTCAATTGGGAAGAAAAACCCGGAACCCCAAAATCAAAACACAACACCCATTACAATTATGAGCACGATGACGCCGATTTCGCCTTCGATTTCAGCGGACAGCTGGAGAGACCTTCTCTCTCCGCCGACGAGCTTTTTGACGGCGGTAAAATCAAGCCATTAAAACCACCACCGGGTTTTACTGAAACTCGAAACCGTAACGATTCGCCAAAATCCCCCAAAAACAGACTAAAAGAAGCCTTATCGCCCCGGCAGAAAATGAAAGATTTTGACCCATTCGCGGCGGCCATGGAAGAAACCCGGCGAGAAAATTCTAATGATCAATTGGAAGGGACCAATCAACGAGGGGGAGAGAAAACTTACAATTCATCAAATTCGGGTGTTAGACAAAAAGGGTTGAGGTCTTTATCGCCAGTAAATTCAAAACAGAGCTCCTCTGTAAATTCAAATTCAACTTCCACTTGGTACAGTAAATGGAAGCTCAAGGATTTACTGCTGTTCCGCAGCGCGTCGGAGGGTCACAAGGACAAATACGCCATACTGAAGAAGAATCAGAACGAAGATGCGAGGAATTCGAGTTTCCGGTCGACGGACAGTGGCGGATCGATGTCGAGCCGGCGGGGGAAGGGGCGGGTGTCGGCACACGAATGGCATTATACGGTGAACCGGGCGGCGGCGGAGGAGTTGAGGAGGAAGACTTTCTTGCCGTACAAGAGAGGTTTATTGGGTTGCTTGGGGTTTAATATTCCTGTAGTTCATGAACTCTCCAAGGGATTTGGTTCAACAGTGTCACGTGAATGATTCAGATTTCTCATCTGCATCTCTCATTTTGTTATCTCTACTTCATCCACATACATTTTGGAGTAAATTTCTCTGTAATATTTGTTGATATTGGTACTTTTGATCATCTGAAATTCAATGACAATTGTCCAAACTAACATTTACTCACTCATATTTAATTTCAAGTGAAATTTCATTTGATTCTTATGAAATTTATCTACTCATATTTTCAAGTGAAATTTCATTTAATTATTATGAAATTTATCGCATTCAAGCGGTCTAATTCTTAACTATATATCGACTTTTGCAATCACTCTCTATGCAAATCAGTTGTGGTTATAATCATTCATTACGTGTGAGACCGAAGTATGTTAAGAATTTATAAAAAGGTCACAAGTCTAATGTAACGTGTAATTTTTTTTTATCAATCGAAAATACTTGTCAAATAGTTAAAATGTTCTAATATGAATAATCATCCAGATTTAATTTAGTCAAAAATATTACTCAAAAGGCCTTCGTAAGATTATAAAAAATTACTCATTTCGTTTTTTATTATTTGTCTTTATAAAAATAGACACACATATTAAGAAAAATAATTAATATTATATTTTTTTTAAAAGTTAAAAATAATTTTAAATATCAATATTGTCCTTGCATTAGAATAAAAGAGTGTTATTTATTGCCATTGGATAGAAAGTAGTAAAAAATCAAAATTATATTTAATACTTGGAGTAATATTAAAAATTAAATAATTAATGCTTAATTAAAATTTTTAAACGATAAATATTAAAAGACAAAAAATACTTCTCTAAAACGACATTTAAAAATGGACAACGGAGGTACTCTCTACATGGGATTTATATAATTCCCTCCTAATTTGGTTCAATGTTAGCCCAAAGAGATCAAGAACATGAGTATTTGATTCAAAGAAGAGAGAGCAAGAATGTGGGGTTGTGCTATAATTAAGCAATAGTGATGTTGTAGGGAAAAAGAGGAGCTACCAACCTCACACCTTCATCATTATTACTAGCTTTATCAAAAGCCATGTTATGTGTTTATTATCAAGGACAATCACACCACATCAATTCATACTCGTAGTTGTAGTAATTATGTCTACTTTTTCTTTTCCTTTGGAGCCAACTGAGTGAAAGGGCACAAAAAAAAAAGTACAGTAAGAATTTATATGATTATCGCATTAAAAGAATTTGTCTTTATGTACGATAATGTGAGGATATGATATGATGATACTATATTTGTATATTTAAAAGAATTAATTATATATTTGTTTAGGCTCCATGGCCACACTGCAATTTTTTATTTTTGATTCTTTTTTTGATTGATTGAGTATTCATATATCGTACTTGTATAAATTTATGTGTTACTCCCTTGTTTCACAAAAAATAATAATAATAATTTAATATATTTTTGGGCTAATTTGTGTAGTTTTAAAATTTTCAATTTAGTTTCGATTAAAATAATAATTAATATTGTAAAATGAATAAAAAGAAATTACTAAATTCAAAATCATAATTAAAATTTTTAAATAAATTTACACACAAATTTTATTTTAAAATTTTGTAATTTAACTTGGATCAAAGTTAATATAGATTTTTTTTGTGAACAAAGAAAGTATAATTATAGACATTTTATTATTATAGTCTCTCTTTCAATCTTAAAGAATCACTTTTTGGTACAAACCAATATTCATTATTTTTCATAAAAAAAATAATATTTGAATTTTTGAGTCAATTTATGAAATCTTGACTAAAATTTATTTCACATGGTCAAGATTTATGAAATTGAAATAGTTTTCTTTTGTCTCAAAATTAAAAAAAATAAAAAATAAAAAATATGCATGTGGGAACAGTTGAAAGGTAAGGTATGGGAGGGGGGCTTGGGGCCATAGGAAGAGGAGTAATCGACACCATTACCCATCGCCGTCCATCACGTGCTCCCAAAGACTTTATAGTCTGTAAAATGTATTACTATATATCTCTATCAACTACAGAAGCATTTAGCAATATCTGTCGGCTGTCTGCTTGTCAACGCCGGAATCTTTGACTATTTTCTTCATAATAATATGTGGTTTGTTATAATAATATGTGTTTGTTGCGAGGGTTTAAATGAATCGGGTTCAATCGAGAATTGAGTTTTGCTTAAATTTAATTTATAAAATTTATCGAGTATAAAATAAAATTTAATTGGGACTCGTTTAGTTATTGAGTCTGACACAATCTCGAATCGAGTCCGAATAATTTAAACTTTTTAAACCAATATGATCCGAGTATAAATAAAAAATTATAATTTAAATTTTTTTTAATAATTTATTAAAATTTAAAATTTATTCATATTTAAATTATTTATATTTCAAGTCAAATTTTACTGTGTGAGTTTATTGCACTAAACTAACAATATAAATGTCAAGTCCCGGCAAATAAATATAAATTGCACGCGTTGAGTATTACTAGTGGCACTAACCCAATCTCAGTAGCTCACTCGTAAATTCATTGATCTCCCCTTTCAACAACTCAAACTACTTGCTTCTGCTTTCACATTCTAAACTTGTTATATTCTAACCTCAAGGCCAAGGCAGTACAATGATATCCCGATTCATCTCATCCATTTCGGGTAAATCATAAATGATATTTTCGGTCGATTGTTCAGCGTTCAAACAGGTACTTGCATATATATAACGTTTTAATGGTGAGTTATAAATAAATTAGTTGTGTTATATATATATATATATATATATATATATATATATATATATATATAATATGCAGGGTCGGTCCAAACTTTTTGGAGGCCTCGAGCCAAATTTAAATTGAGGCCTTTTAATATGGTTTGTTAAAGCCTTCAGACCGAAGCCAACAAAGACTAGATTCAAGCCAATATACTTACTTACAAAAATTAATCTTGATCTCTTTTCTACTTATAAAACAAAGATAAAACAAGAGATGTATATTAGATGATGTGGGACTTTGAAACAAAAATACATTTGAACCAAAAGGCCTCTCATTCTTATAGCTTATTGTTAAACTTATGTTTCTTGTGGTGTCGATGTGGGAGATTTGAAACAAAAAATATGTGTAAAATGTCTTTGTTATTGTTTTGAATCTCACATTGGTTAGATGATAAAAGTTAAAGGAAATTTTTTTTATAAAAGGAATATCAAATGAAGGTTTAGTTGTTTCTAAGTCCCACATTGGTTATATTAATCTTGAACTCTCTTCTACTTATAAAACCAAGGTAAGACAATAGATGTATATTAGATGAAATGAGACTTTGAAATAAAAATACATTTGAACCAAAAGGTCTCTCATTCTTATAGCTTATTGTTAAACTTAAGTTTCTTGTGGAACTTTAAAACAAAAATACATTTGAACCAAAAGGCCTCTCATTCTTATAGTTTATTAATACATTTGAACTAAAATGTCTCTCATTTTAGTAGCCAAAAAGGCCTCATATTCTTATAGCTTATTGTTAAACTTAAGTTTCTTATGGGACTTTGAAACAAAATTACATTTGAACTAAAAGGCCTCCCATTCTTGTAAAAGGCTTCTCATTCTTATAACTTATTGTTAAACTTAAGTTTCTTGTGGTGTCGGTGTGGGACATTTGAACCAAAAAAATACATTAAAATGCCCTTGTTATTGTTATTGTCTCTAAATCCCACATTGGTTAGATGATAAAAGTTGAAATAAGTTTTCTTTATAAAAAGTCTTTAAGTCCCACATTTGTTAGTTGATAAAAATTTAAGAAATTTTTTCTTATAAAATGACTACTTAGTAGGTCTACATATGAGTTATTAAACTTTTGGGGGCCTTTTTAATTTGGGGGCCTTAAGCAATGGCTTAACTCGCTTACTGCATAGACCGACCATGTATATATGTATGTATATATATATATGAAAGAAAGAAAGATTAGAGCAATATTAAAATTTTGGTGAATGAGAG
The DNA here is from genome assembly GCA_034770075.1 of Aralia elata. NCBI lineage: Eukaryota > Viridiplantae > Streptophyta > Magnoliopsida > Apiales > Araliaceae > Aralia > Aralia elata. The sequence continues at coordinate 84,204,093 of CM068383.1, forward strand.
TGTAATCTTATTAAAATATATAATAGAAGATTTTTATTTATAAAAGTATCTAGTTGTCTGCGTGTCATCGGATCATGAATTCTCATAAGTAGTGGTCCTTGTACTGACATACGCCTTACACAAGTGGCGCGGTGTCAGTCAGATAGCGTATTCAGTATCAAAAGTCGTTAAACAATACGTATTTCTTGAGTCACAAGTATGAATTTCAAGAACGTCGGGTCTGGATATAACACCTTAGAATGTAGTCTCTTTTTTTTTTTTTTTTTCCGAAGCAACCTTCAAATATACTTGGACATGAAGCAATTTTTTTTTACATACGATACGATTCATTTAGGTGCGCAACAATATGCCAACTTGCTATGCTATTTTAAGAGAGAAGAGGAGAGAGATTGTAAAATAGTGCCATTATATATATATATATATATATATATATATATATATATATGGGGTTGTGGCTATAGTCAAAATAGTATTGCCATCACATATAACTAAGTAACAACCTCAAATTAAATTATAAACGTGCACTATGTATATATAATAAACGGCTTTCTTACTAAGAAGAATATATTAAAAAGAAAAGAGGAAAAAGTCTTCTTTTTTTAATTATCCAAATGGCTAAAATATGATTTCTAGAACGTGCATATGGTCAATATCTAAAGTTGCGTCTGTCAAAATGCAATTGGATCGGATACATTGCATTGCATCTTTGTACACGATTAAAACATGAACATGACTTGTAACCAACAATTCAACACTAGGTTGCCACCGGAGCTGCTACAAGTTAAAATGCACATTTTTAATTGCTCTAAAAAGAAATAAATATGTTTTCTTTAAGAATTATATAATGACATGATACTTCTAAGGTGCCATTATTTATAGTAACATTTCTAGTATCATATAATAGCAACTTTTAAAAATATATATTTTTTTTATTTAAAATTATCTCTATGAGCTCCATGATGTAAAATACCCTGTAAAGCCCAACAGAAAACCTAAAAAAGTACCATTAGGCCTGTCCATGAGTTGGGCAGTTTAAACTCTCTATCCACAATAAATTGGGCCTTGCAATATTATTATATTATTAATAACTCACTTACATGTATAGTTGAGAATTCGAGTCGGGTCAAGCTTTATATTCCGAATTTGACTAAATTTTAATTTGAATTTTAAATTTTAACTTCAAAATCGATTTATACTCTAAACTTTGGTTTAAATTAAATACATTTTAAATTTTTTGAGAGAAAATAAAATGTACACTTTATATTATTTTTTGCCAAAACATTCACCTGAAAATACATTCTCTATCTCTCAATTCCTCATATTAATTATTTTTGTAATTTGGAAGTATAAAAAAATATCCTTAATATTTCATAATTTTAGAGTTAAAAGTTTAGAAAACAAATCGATTTAAGAGTTAAAGTTTAGGGTGCAAAGTAGAATTTAGTCATCCAAATTTTCTAAAGTCGAATTTGAGTTGACTCGCTGAGTGAAGTTGGTCCCCAATTCATCATCCTCCTCTGATGAAAAGGTCTCGGAGTAACAACTGAGACTGAAGAAGAAGATCCGATCAGAAGGAGGAGCAAGAAAATGGATCAATCGTTTTTGATAATGCTTTCAAATCTCCTCCATCTCCAAAACCACCTAGATCCCACCACCTCCCTCCTCACCTCCACCGCCACCGCCACCACCTCCGCCTCCTCCCCAACCTCCCTCCTCACCTCCACCTCCGCCGCCCCTCTCCTCTTCTTCACCATCGCATCCGTCCTCTCTTACCTCACCACCACCGCCCCTTCCCAATCCTCCGTTGGAGAAAACGATCAAAACCCAAAAGACCCATCTTCATCTTCCGCCAATTCCACCTCTCAATTCTCCATCTCCGCCTTCCGAGCCCTCTCCACCGAGCACATCTGGACCATGGAAGCCCCTCTCCGTGACGCCCAATGGCGATCCCTTTACGGTCTCTCTTACCCTGTATTCACCACCGTCGTCGAAAAACTCAAACCCTACATCGCCCAATCAAATCTCTCTCTCCCCTCCGATTACGCCGTCGCAATGGTCCTTTCCCGCCTCTCTCTTGGGCTATCTTCTAAAACCCTGGCCACCCGTTACTCCCTTGAACCCTACTTAATTTCCAAAATCACCAACATGGTCACTCGCCTCCTCGCCACCAAGCTCTACCCTGAATTCATCAAAATCCCCGTCTCCCGCCGCCGCCTCCATGAAACCACCCAAGCTTTTGAAGAATTAACCTCCCTCCCCAGTATTTGTGGGGCAATTGACACCACCCCTGTCCAAATTCGCTCCAAAAATCTCCCTGGTACATTTGTTTCTAAGCACGGATTTCCCTCGGTTCTTTTACAGGTAGTTGCTGATCATAAAAAGATTTTCTGGGATGTTTGTGTGAAAGCCCCGGGTGGGTTTGATGATTCAACACATTTCCGAGATAGTTTATTGTATAATAGATTGATTTCTGGGGATATTGTGTGGGATAAGGTTATGAATGTGAGGGAACACAATTTGAGGCCTTACATTGTTGGGGATTGGTGTTATCCTTTGTTGTCGTTTTTGTTGACCCCGTTTACTTGGAACAGAACGGGGAATCCTGCACAGAATGCCTTCGATGAGGCATTGATGAAGGGGAGGAAGAATGTGGAGGAAGCTATTGGGTTGCTTAAGGGGAGGTGGAGGATTTTGCAGGACTTGAATGTGGATCTCAATCATGCCCCTCAGACGATTGTTGCGTGTTGTGTGTTGCATAATTTATGTCAGATTGCTAGGGAGCCTGAGCCGGAGCTGTGGAAGGAACCAGAGGAGAATGGAGCGGCTCCCAGAATTTTGGAAAATGAGAAGTCTTATTACTATTTTGGGGAAAGCTTGAGGCAGGCATTGGCGGATGATTTATACCAAAGGCTTTCATCAAGATGAGATGGGTTTTCACACTTGTGCTTCTATGTAAGGATATACTTCTCCTTGTCAGTCTTGATTTAGAGGACAACTGACTTTGATCTTTACCGATAACTATCAGAATTAGATTTTGTTGTAGTTATATTCTATTGTAACGAATATCTCTTGTAATTTATGACACAAGCTTGAATGGTTTGGATGTAAGGTGGTCGTGCATGGGAGAAAGCATCATTTGCTCATCCATCTTCTCTCATATATGAAAATTGACTATTTGATCATTTTCACTGTGAAGTGTGATTGAAACTTGATTCTGTCCTTAATCAAAAAGAATAAATAACAAGGGTAAACATTTGATTGTAAGAGTTTAGCTTTGGTGATTATAAACATGTTATGTACAGAACTTTTACAAGAGAGTGATGAAATGTTATGTTCAATTGATTTAAATGATATTAATGTCTTTGAAAAGTTGGCACAAAGAGTTGTACTCTTGCGTATTTGTTTTATTTCTTATGGATACTGTCTCTTCTTGGAAAGTTGTAGTGCGGACTCCAATGGGCTACTTAACCTTTTGAAGTGGATTCTTTTGAGATATATCCTGTAGAAGAAGGGTTCATTGTGTTGTTCCCCTCCCCCCCCCCCCCCCCCCCCCCCCACCTATCTCTCTCTCTCTTGTAGCTCTCAATGAGTAGCTTAATTGCCTTGTCAGTTGTAGCTCTCCATTTCTGCTCTAACTAAGAATAAGCTGAGGTGCCTGTTCAGATGACTCCTTCCTGAGTTGCTTTCACCATTCAGGGAGTTGAGTTTCAGGTTTGAATCGCAAGAGTTGGAAAAAAGTGATAGATAATGCCAAAGAGGTAATGGTAAGAACCCTAAGGGAGGTGTACAGAATTTTGAAGAACAGACTAGTTTCAGAGTAAGACTAAGAGTGAGGTTGTTTAAACTAAGTCGTTGCTTAAGTTTGATATGTTGGGAAGACTAAGCTTTCAACCGTTGAGAATTGACATTAATATGAGTGACCTTAAATGGGAAACTTTTGGACAATCTTCTGCCTTCTATTTGAATTGGTGCCAGAACCGAAATTCCCGTCATCTCTCTCATCTAAGCAGTAAACATGTTGGAGAATGTTCTAGATACTTATGCCCATCACCATCCAAGTAAATCGCCTGTGTGGCTTCTTCGTGGGATAACCTCTAAAACCTTCTGCGAGACATGACAAGACACTCGTACTTTTCCTGGGTCAGCAGGAGCCCTTTCATAGGGATTCTTTCGATTCATCTGTCGTCATTGTCACTAAAATACATGGGGGGATTTTTCCTGCTATCAGATCTGGTTTAGCTACAAATTTAGAAGAAGCTGGGAATTGTCTTTTGAGAAATGTGAAAGGCCAAAGAAGCCAACTATCAAGAAATTTAGCAACCTTCTGCCGGAGAGCGAGCGGAAGGGTTTTTCCTTCTCTCTTTCATAATTCTCAATTTTCAAAGCAAAACTCTATCCTGTTTCCAAATACAGTAACAAGTGTTTTTGCATGTGGAGAAGTAGAAAACAAGGATTCTGGTGAAGGCTCTGTTTGATTACCTCTACAGAGGAAGTTAAGGACCCAACAGTGAAGTTTTATGAAGATCTATTGCATGATTTTTTATTTACTCTTGACAAGAATTTTGATTCTTTGTAATCCGAACTACAATGCTCAAGATTCAAGAATATCCCCTAGTATTATGAAGTTTGTAAAGAAATTAACTGTGGACTCTCTCCTTTTGCTTTTGTTAAAATAAAAAGTAGGTAAAATACGGTGTGCTTTAGGGATGACTGGAAACTGCACATTAGTTATCTGAAGAAATTTTTACTTGTTAAGTTGTTATATATAGCTCAGAGTATATCATGCCCTAAGTTTTCAAAATAAGTAGTTCTAGAGATCCTGCTTTATTTCTTGTTGCAAAATTTGCATAATTACTAGCACTAGAAATGATGTTACACATCGCGGAAACGCCATTTTAAGCAAGGTAAGAGAAATAAAATGGCAATAAGCAACTTTATCAAATAGTGAGCATACAACCGACCTCAAAAACAAAAACCTAACCTAGTCCCAAAAACATGGGGATTACATGAACACCAAAGATCCAAACTTATAAGATAACCGGAGCCTGGCAATCTGCTGGAGAACTCTTGGTAGTGCAGTCGTTCATTTCTTACTTCAAGGTCAATTATGAAGTTTTCACTTTAACCACTTTTATCTTTATAATGTCAAATGGCAATAAGCAACTTTATAGGCATCACATGATGATCCCTCATTTATCAAGGAATGCATTCGCAACATGGAAGAAGCATTGGGGTTCAAGTTGGAAACGCGTATACTAGAAATGAGCAAAAGGAGCGTCTGCCAGGGCTAGAGATTGTATATTCTTGAGAGGAAAAAATTGCATTCTATACAAGAACAAGGTGGCAAAAGAGCGTTCACCATCTGTGTTCTTAAGGGAGGGGTGTTTGGAGGATTAACAAAAAGCAGAAGCAATTGTTGGGAGAGAAGCAGACGGCGTTTCAAATTCAGCACTAAAATTTTGATCCTGGGCAAAAGGAGTGGCAAACAGCACTTGCTGGAATCAACTCATGTACAACAAGCCTTGAAGACAAGCCAAGCACAATTGAATCTGGGAGATCTTCTCCTCTTGACACTTCAATCCAAATCCTAGCAAATGTCAGAAGAACTTGTTTCCCATAAGGTTGCTACTGACAGAATTCATGAGACACTAACAATACTAGCAAGGAGTTTGCAGGCAAAAAAATTCATTTCAAAAAACTTCATTCACATCTTGTCTAATGCAGCCTCTGAGGATCATTTTGGGAGTTGAGAGTAAGCCAATAACTCTCCTGCTGCACACTTGGAATGCTATGCTTATTACATAAAACAGGTCATCAGGAGGCTGATTAGCACAAGTATCTTGACTCTTCAGAAAAGAAAGTGATCAAACTGCATTGTAATATCACCTCACAAGTTTCTCGTGGGAAAAGAAACAAGGCAAATGTGGACTTCTCTCTACTTTGTTCACCTTGCACACACTATCTTTTCTTTGCACGTAAACATATATGCTCAATGATCTTTTGAGAAAAATATAATTCGTCATACAGTTTATCTCTAAGCATAGGTAGTTTTTCCGCTATTAGGAAGAAGACCATCCCTGGCCATTTCACTGAGAACATTAAATACCGCATCCAAGTTCCCTTCTTTGTGGTTGATCTCAACAAGGAGTTTAGCAAGCTCAGCATCAGTAAGCCGACAGCTTCTCAATGTGTTTTCTATAACTTGATTCAACTCCTCACTTAGCCCATCTTTCCGAAGGTCTTTGATGAGTGCAATTACAGTTGCAGTATGAGGAACGAATCCATGATGCACCATTACCTGGTACAGATTATAGGCTTTGTGCAAATTGCCACCCCTACAATGGCCATGTATCATAACATTATAAACTGCTTCACTAGGCCTTTTATCATTCTGAAGCATTGATTCAAAAACTCGATCGGCTTCTTTCATCAAGCCCTTCATACAGAAACCCTTTATAAGAGCTACGGCACTCTTAACTTCAATGTTACTAGAGTTTTCAATTAGTGTGTTATATGTGACATCAGCAGGAACAGAGTCTTCATAATACAATTTGAATAGAAGCTGTTTTGCCTCCCTTGTACGAGCTTGTTTGCTAAGCCCATTGATTAGCACACTGTAAGTAACAACATCCGGAAGCAAACCCTTGTTGATCATTTCGTCATGCAGATAAAGAGCACTGTTGATATTTCCTTCAATACAGTAACCATTTATCAAGGTAGTGTACGTACATTCATCAGGCGGCAAACCTTTTGCTATCATCTCTTGGAATAGATCACAAGCCTCAGCCTGTCTCCTCTGTTCGCAAAGACCTTGAATCAGTGACGAGTAGGTGATAGTATCTGGTAAAACTCCCTTTTTAACCATCTCACGATTTATCTGAAATGCCTTGTCCAGATCATGATTTCTGCAAAACCCAGATATAAGTGTACTATAACTTACAACATCTGGGGCTATCCCCTTCTCAATCATATCTCGAAGCACTCCCAAAGCATCTTCCATCCTCCCTGATATGCAGAGTCCATTGATTAATGCATTGTAAGTCACAATGGAAGGAGCGAAACCACTTCCAATCATTTCATCCAATACTCGATAAGCTTCATCCACACATCCCTGCTGAGAGAAGCCATCAATTAATGTCGTATATGTTCTCTCATTCGGACGTAATCCTCTAATGAGCATCTGATCAAAGAATTCCACAGCTCGATGCAAGTTCTTAGCCTTACACATACTACTAATCAACGAGGTATACGTAACGACATTTGGTGAGAGACCATTCCTTATCATCTTTGCATGCAAAACTAGTGCTTGATGAAAATCACCATCTTTACAATACCCATTCACAAGCGTATTATATGTAACCTCATCAGGGACCAAACCCTTTCGACTCATCTCTTCAAGAATCTCACTTGTCTCCTTCATCCTCCCTTCTCGACACAACCCATTAATAATCACATTATATGAAATCAAATTTGGTTCCAAATTCTTCATAGTCAAAAATTTCATATATTTATATGCCTCATCGATCAACCCAATTTTACAATAAGCATGAATTAACGTATTATATGTAACCACATTCGGCAAACAACCTTTTCTCTCCATTTCATCAAAAAACCCTAAACCCTTATCAAAATCCCCAACCGCACAAAACCCACGAATCAATATATTATAAGTAAACACATTTGGCGAAATGCCAGTTTTGATCATATCCCAGTACAATTCTTCAGCTAATTCCATTGTTACATGATTATTAATTGCGGAATTCAGAATCCAGTTATACGACAATACACTGGGCATAAAGCCATGAGATTTAGCTAAATTTATAGTGTTCAAAGCTGCATCAATCATGTTCAAGTGAGAATAAGTTTTTACCATCAAATCGAAAACCGAAGAACTCGAATTGGAAGCATGGTATGAATCTTTCAGGCATTGAAAGACCCAATTCCCCTTATCGGCGACGGCAGCCTCAACGGCGACGTTTTCAGCTAGGGATTGAGCTGTTTTGTAGAGCTTGAATCTGGTGAGTATATGGAGAGTGAGACACTTACACTGCAGATCAAAAAACGGACGGTGACGAACCCAATTCAGGATTTTTAGGGTTAGGTTTTGGTCAAACTGAGACTGGAGGAGTAAATAGGAAGCGGATTGAGGGGTGAATTTGGAAGATAAAGAGTCGAGGTGTAATGGGTGGTGGCGTTTAAGGACGGCGATGGCTTTGTCAACGAGGACGATGTCGGGAGGAGAGGAGGGTGAATTTACGGAAAGGGGGAGGGGAGGGGAGGTGTGAAAAGGTCTGTGGTGGGGGTTAAGGAGGGGCATTTCGGGAATGCTGAAGTGGGGTTTTTCTGCAGGGAATGGGAACTTGCGGGGAAGAAAGGAATCATTAGTAGCTGAGCATAGATATGTAACTTTTGGAAGGGTTGGAAAGTGAAGCCATGGATAGAGAAAATAAGAAGATTCACTGGTTTGGACTGAAAAGCTATGGAGGGAAAGAGATTAGTAGGGATATATGAAGGAGGACCAGAGCTTGATTGTGGTAAGGAGTGAATTTTACTAGGAATTTGTTCAAAATTATACCAACAAAATAATTTATGAGAATAATAATGTTTACTTTTTGATTTAACATGGACAAGCTTCTAGGGATCGATTGTTACGTGTCATCTGATCATCTTAAATACTTGATGGATTTTCTTAATGTATGTTCTAAGGGCACATATTATATACAGGTATTGAGGGAATATTTCCTTGATTTCTGTATATATTTTCTTGATCTGTGTGTAAACGTTAAAATCAAAAGAAATGTACAGGAATCAAGGGAATAATAATTGATTATGAGTTTATTGTCTGTTTATTATTATAAGTTTATTGTATTATTAGCGACATACTTGAAATTGTGTGCTTAATAATTGAATAAATTATCAATTTTTATTGTATAAACATATTAAAAAATTAAATGTGATTTACTAAGTAATACTGAATTAATTAGTTTGATATTACTTTGATTATTATTGATAATTATATTTGACAATAATTATATGGATGAATTATTAAACTAAAATTAGTACAAAGATATTTTAGTAAAAGATCAATATTAGAAAAAATATAGGAGTACATAGTAATTTTGAATTCTACTAAACACTCACAATAACAATTACCAGTAATCACATATCTTCTACCAAACAGAAATAAAACAATATGACCATTTTCTATTATCAGTAATCAAATACTCAATAATCTATATTTAGGTAGGTATTCATCATAACAACACACCCCCTTAATAACTCGTGCAAAGCACGAGTAAGTTTAAAAACGACTTATCAAGTAAATTTTTATATATGATATTTTTGAACGATGTTTTAGTTAATCTCGGATCAACTCAGTAGTCTAAATTTGATGATTTGATAGTCCAAATTTTTTTTCTTTATATTTTTTTTTTATCTTTACTCAATTTTATTGTATCTTTAATAATAAATATGTACTAATTTTTTTTGAAAAACTTACTTTTGAATTTTTGAGAATACAAAAAATTTATGACTAAGAAGGCATGAAAATTAATAAAAAATAAAAAAAACTTTTGAGCCATCAAGTCATCAAATTTGGACTACTGAGTTAACTCAGAACCAACTAAAATAACTCAATATTTACCTTGTTTTATATTGGTACAGACAAATAGATTGGTATAGATAACAATTCATAAGAAATTGTTTCTAAACATATTCCAAGAAAATTAAAATTTGCATAAAAATCAATTAAAAGGAATTACATGTGTTTTTTTTATTTACCTAATCGTTCTCATAAAAGATGATTAAAGTACAAAAAAATAAAATTATGAAGATGGCTTAAAATACATTAAAAATGTTATTTAAATACTACTTTGTCCTCACAAATACATGAGTGAAATCCACTTATTTAAAGAAAGAAAAAAAAATTCCCTATTGTGCTGAATAAAAATGAAACTTAATTGATAGTACTCATTTTTATTCTAAGTTTCTTCATTTTAATTTAGGTAAAACGGGTAGTTAAGTCATCTTTTTACGAGGAAGGGAGTATTTGGTATACAAGCAATAATTGTTGATTTGGAGTAATGGACAGTTGGAATTTGCTGAAATCATGCATTGAATCTCTACAGTTAAGGGAGATATGAATTTAATGCAGCTAGAGAGAGTAATCATGGAATGTTCCTTTACCTCAAGAAAGCACAACCTTTGCATACAGTTAGTTTTATTTACCATCTCTTTATGTAAACAGTTTGTATTCCAAATCTTAGTCCATTCCTTAAGGACTACAGATTTTTTTCCAGTAAGATAATTATTTTGCCATTTCATAAATAATGATAATACATTTACAAGCAGTAATATTTCTGCCACAGATGTTTTGGAAACAAGTTAAACAAATCCAGTTTCTCCTGCTTCATGCCAATGACTGGACTACAAGAGAAAACAAGAGCACAAAAAATTTGACATCATTTGCCAACTCCTTATAGTAACATATCAACCTTTCATACCAGTTTGCAAATTATCAGAGAATTAAAACAACATAAGAAGCCGCGATCACCAGAGTTCATTATCTTTCAATGTGCATTGAAAAGCTATCAAGTAAAAAAAATTCATTTATCTCTAATCTAGAAACAATAGATATTAAACATTAGCAAAGGCACACCAACTAAAACTCAACTTTACAACAGCTGGTGACTTGTGGTTCTGAAGTGGAACAAGAGAGCCTGCAGATTATGGCTGGATGAAGCAACTTTGAAGAAAATAGCATTAGAGTGAAGCTCCTACTGTTGTGCCGAAGCTAATTGCTGGGGGGCTGAACAACTTTGTAGAATTCATTGAAACTGTATTGTAGATCTCTTTCCATTTCCCCATTTATGCTGTTCTTAAAACAAGCTTCAAGCCCTTACTTCACCTTCCCAGGGGTTCGGATGGACACACCATGCAACAATTTGACAAAACCAAGGAAGCTTAGCTTCCCGTCGGTAGGCCTTATCCAGTCACGTATAACAGCATGGACAGAGACTGAAGGACCAACACCAAGTTCCTGAGACAATATATAAATAAAATTATGAAGTGGTAGAAAATCCAGCAAAAGGTTATGTTTTTTCATATGGTACTTTGTGTTTCTTATTCCCCAAAACTAAAAGAAGGAAATTATCAGAGGGGTTCGTTCAAAGTTTTGATGCACTGCACGAAGTATATTATCAAAGCTCGTGCTTAAGAAGCATCTGAGCCATAGAAGTAATCTTCTTACAAAGATTAGATAAAAATTCCATATGGACCACCAAAACTAACAGAAACACAATAAAACTCAACTTACAGATGCAAGTTCTTCGATAACGATTGCCCTATTCCCGTTGTCCTCAAAAATTTCATATGCACAACGAGTATGTTGTTCCCACTGATCAAGTGCCTCCATCTGATGGACACTTAGTGCAGCTGTGCAGAACTCCTCAAAATCCATCCTTCTGTACTGAAGTACGTTTAGCTGTCGAATGAAAATTGAAGAGTACCCATATGAAAGAGCTATAATAATACAGAATCATGGAAATGTATGCAAACAACTAGAGCTTGTGTTACTACCGAGGCCAGATATTCAGGCGTTTGAGACTCCTTCATAGCATCTGTTGCCTGTTTCATCAGGGCCTGTTCAACACAAAAAGAACACAAATACATTTCATTATACAGTCTTGAGTTATTCCCCCAACACAAAGAAATTATTAGAAGTGGAAAATCTACCAATCTAATGCTCTCTAAGGTTATGCAGCTGCTTTTGTTTGGCTCCAATAGTGCAAACTGCTCCTTCAGGTAGGAAACATCATCTGAATTCAATGTCTTTGACAATGCCTGCCACATTTTGAATATTATATCATTATAAAACAATTTATGTTAAACCTTCAGAATGGAGAAGTATTCCAATTCTACAATGCACAATAAATTATCTTCCAGCAGAGCAATTATCAAGTTCAATCTGTTCGTGAACAGATGACCGTTGGGAGCCTAAATAAATAAATCAATGGTGTTGTCCAAGTGGGGAAAAATGCAACACTGTATTTTTTTCTTGTCTTCCTAGATATGTGCAAACCATTAGGTGACAATAAACATCCTTCACCGATACTTCCCACTCCCAAAAATACAGCAAAAGGATGATATAAGCATTCTGGTTCACAAAAAGCAAAATGAAGGGATAGTGGTTGGATGATATATAAAGTCTAGATATAATAGATAATGCTAATATTTCATCATTCAAGCATATACACACCCTTAAAGCAGCCTTACGCAATGGTGTTGATCGCATGTAGGATTTCATGAGTCTGAAAATAAGAATGTCAAGCGGGACTTTTATGTCATTGTAATTCCGTATCCAGGGATGACCTGAAAAAAAATGATAATTAAGAGTCTGAAGGAAAAGAACACCAATTCCTTGTATCGTTGAGGGAGAGAACACTCACTTAGAGCCTGTGCAGCCGTCATTCGTTTACGAGGGTCTTTATTTAATAAGCGCTTGACAAAATCTTTTGCCTCCAAAGATAATGAAGGCCAAGGTTCTTCGTCAAAACTTGGTTCAGCCTTTACAACTGCTCGAAAAATGCCAGACTCGGTTCGGGCCCAAAATGGGCGACTTCCACACAGAAGTATATATGCTATCACACCTATACTCCATACATCAGATTCTGTACTATAAGATCTATGTAAGACTTCTGGCGCCACATAGTATGCACTTCCAACAATGTCATTCAATTTTTCATCTGCACACCACAATTGACATTGAATAACGCTGTACGAACTACTAAGGCTCGGGGGGGAAACTGATAACTCTTATTGAACTCATATTGTCCAGGTGGAAAGAAACTTGCCTGGTCTGACATAATCTGATAACCCAAAGTCTATGGCTTTCAACTGAGAGTTTTCTTCCTTTGTGGCAAAGAGGAAATTCTGCTTCATTAAAAACTAAAATCAGATTAAACATTTAAAGAATGATTATAAGGGATGTAAGTAATCACGTACCTCTGGTTGTGACTACAATTAACATCAAATTAATTGATCAAGACAAAGATACATAAGAGAATTAAGTACTACCTCTGGTTTAAGATCTCGGTGCACCACACCCTGTAGATGGCAAAATGCAACAACGTTCAATATCTGTACCATAACAGCCTTTGCATCATCTTCCGAGTATTTCCCACCCCTATAAAGTGAAGTATGGCATAATTAATAATAATAATAATAATAACATTAAAATGTATACAACTAATCAAAGAGTAAATGAATAAACAAGTAAGGCTGATTAAGAGTCTAAAGAACAAGGTCAAAATTGCAACATACTAATAAAAGAAACACCTTGCAAGTATTCTATCAAGGAGCTCCCCCCCTTCGCACAACCTGAAATGGACACCATCAATTTGTTAGTTTCCATGTTGCCTGAGATCTTGAGGCTGAGATTTGAGATAACTAAAGTCCCAAGATATTGTTTGCATTTGATACAGGGTAACAGGAACTGTAATTTGACATTAATGTAAACAGTCCGCAAGGAACTGACCAGAAAATAGTTTCACCTCAGGCAATAAACAAATAATGAAAACAATAATAATAATAATATCTTAATAAAACACACTTGCGGTAGCTTACTCCATTACTATATAGACATTATCTTTGTCTTCAAATGCATCATAGAACTGTGCAAGATTGTTATGTCCTTTCAAACCTTTCAATATTTTCACTTCCCTTCTCACATCCTCTATTGCAATAGCAGTTGTCATCTGGCACGAAAAAAGAGGATACAAGCTTTAAAGAACTACAAAGAAAAATGGGAACATGAAACTTTACAAACAGTGAAACAGGCAACCCAGAATATTTCAAGATATACTTGCACAAGTATCTATGGAGGTATATGTGATTTAATTCTTTCAAACTAAACAATTTGTTGGGGAGCTGGGAGACTCTATAACAAAGCCCTAATACACAATAAATTAAATTCCTGAACCTAACTGAAAAGACTGAAATTTAATAAGGTCAGAATTTCCAAGAAAACAAAGCACAAATTTACCACAATTTATACACACATCAATATACAAATAAAAATTCAATTGAGTGAGAAGGTGAAACCAACCTTAGACTTGGGAATGATCTTAACAGCAACTTGTTGACCTTTAAGCACACCCTTCAAGGCCTTAGCAGAACAAGTATACCCAAAATGCCCTCGCCCCACTTCTTCCCCAACTTCATACCCACTCTTAAACTCCTTTGAATACCCAAAACTCTTATTCAAACCTCCCTTTTCTCCCTCCTTTCCCTCTTCATCTATCACCTCCCCATTCCCCTTCCCCTTCCGCCTCACCAGAACCGCCTTTATGTGCCTCGCCGGCGACGGCGGCCGCCTGAAAAACCTCTTCGGCGTCGAGTTCCCCGGCGCCGGAGAAGATTTTTTCCCGAAAAAGTAGCGGGCTGGACTCGGACTGTAGAAAGGGAAAATGGGTGTTTTCTTTCCGGCGCCGGAATCATTTTCCGGTGCCGGAGTTAAGGAAGGATTTGGGGTTTCTGGGTATTCTGTTTGTTGTACGGTGGGGGCATAAGGGTTTGGATTGGAAGGCTTGGAGGTGCAAGCTCCCATGGTGCCCTTCTGATCAGAAAGATCAAAACTTTTCAGTATTTGAATGCCATTTCAGTATAAATTCATTAAATTTATTGAGCTTGTGATTATAATTTTCTAAGTTCTTTGGTATGAATTTGAAATGAAGAAATGGAGAGGAGAGAGAAAATGCAGATGATGATACTCCAGTAGTAGTAAGAGCTTGTGTGTATGTAACTATGTATAGTTGCAGATTTCGGTTGTACAATCTCTTTCTGTCCACGTGGATTTTCTTCGATAATTAATTAAATAATTAGGACTAGAAGGTGGAGCAGTTTGTACTAGTATAATTTTACACCGTCAATTATTGTCTAATACTATCAGATCACATTTATAAATAAGAATAATTACAACTTCATTAGCAATCATTTATTGTCTAATCATTATAAAAGAAATTAGAAATTTTTTTAAAAACGAAAATGTTAATTTTACAATTTTTTCTCTAAAATATTCAACACTAATTTATGATTTTAGATATAATATTGATAAAAAAAACCCGTTTTATGTATAAAACACTCCTTGTATGAGCGATTCTTTTACCGGAGGGAAAAAATTTTAAGTTTTAAAATTAAAATTTAACACCAAAATTTACTTTATATAAAAGTGTATATGTGCATTCAGCTCAAACATGTGTGTCTTATAAGAGTCGAACCTAAAATCTTAATATACACTAATACATACAAACCTAAAATTTTAAGATAAACTTTCACAACTAGAAATTTTGTATCATATTATAATTTAAAAATAAAAATATATCCTTAATTTTTGAATTAATTTAAAAATATGTCTTTAATTTTAAAACAAAAAAATATTATTTTAATAATCTTAGTAGTTGCTTTGAATTTCAAAGTTTGAAATCAAAGTGGTGGTTGTTTTATGTTTACACTGACATGCAAAGAGCAAATTATTTAACAATAATAATGCAGATACTGCCTTCTAAGCTAATTGTCTGTTTGTATCATCTAATTATGGCAGAAGTTTTTTAGTTATCTGTCCATGTGCGTAATGAAGCGAATATCAATAATTAACTCACTAAAACGTTTATTATTTCATAAGATCGAGAAAATAATATTAATTAGTAGTATAATGTATAAAAAATAACATTTGATTCTGCCCGATGAGCTAGCCATGCAAATCTTTTGCAATCCCTACCAAATCATGTTTGTACTACTATAAACTTGAAAAGTTACGGTGTATAATCACTAATATAGAGAGAGAGAAAGTGAGAGAAATTTTTTTACTTTTTTTATTTTTTAATTTCAATGATAAAAATATTTTCGGATTAATTTACACGTTAATCGAGATAAAATTTCTTATCGGACGATCTTAAGGTCCTCACATACATTCAAGAAAATTCTCATAAAATATTTACTATACATTTTTCATCAATTTCAAAATACAAGATTAAATTTAAAGAAAAAATGGTAGCTATAGAATTTAACATAGGAATTAAGACAAAAAAATTGCTGATTCATTTTATGACATAATTTAGCAACCTAAACCACTAAGATCAAGTGATCAACCTCATGCATACTAAGGAAGAAGACAAATAGACATATATATACACATACACATATATGTACAGCCACGGCCGAGTTTTAAACTAATATATCTCACCTGTTACCTATACAATAACTTGTTTCATCTTATTATTATCATTGTTTAAGAAGATTATTACAAACCCTTTTTTATATGGCTATGAATATGCTAATAATTAAGATGGCTACATATATAATATCAAATGCCTGAGACAGATTTTATTTATTTTATGAACAACTCAGAGCCCACCAAATTTTACTTTCACATTGGTGAGAGAGTATATAAATGAGATCAAGACACCCTTCCATGTTTATTTCTTTGACAAACTTGTGATACTTCATCTGGATACACAGTAATGAGCTCAACTTCCATTGTAATTATAGCTACAAATGGGATTAGCTAGGATTCCTTTATTTTATATTTTTACTCGATTTCTTTAATACATATTTAACAACACAAATATTATTTTAGCAACGATTTCAGCGACAATAACGATTTTTATTATATCGCTTAATGCAATATTGTCGGATAATTTTATGAAAAATGTAATTGAGAGAATTCTAAGCCGTATTATATATTTTTTTTCTTTTTCTGAACAGTTGTAGTAATTACGTAAGGTACCTTGAAAAGTCATTATTCCAATTCCAATCTAAATAAAGCTTAAGTTTACCACGCATAACCAATCATAGTGTTTGTACAAATCAATATGAGTTGGTTCCCCATTAAGTTAATGCCATTGTGAGTGAGTGAATAAATAACATCTCAATTTGGACCATGTACTCGATTAGTCACAGGATATAGTCCCATCAAATTTGACCACCATTAACAATTTGTCCTGCCCTTAATCAGTACACTTACTTAAAGCAGGTTCACTTTCCTGCATGTGAATATAGAATACTATGAGATATCTATTCACCAATCACCAAATGACTCAACTAGAATTGAAGAAACTTAGAACTAAGATGAATGTTCTTGAAGATATACTGTAAAAATGAGACTATATATATCAAGATTCTGCCATTGGAAAAATATCAAATGCTTTAACTGAAAGTTCACTGCTTTATGCTTTAATCGTTTCCTTATTTATACACCAAATCAAGATAACCCCAATGACTTTTTACATGAAGTACTTAGTCACCATGCAGCTTGCTTGCTTGCTATTCAATATGCCTGATCAAAGGCAGTAGTCTTTCATAAAAGCAACATTCACTGTCAAGGCTTAATCAAAGTTCTCAATTGGAATGGGTGTAATATTATCAGACACCGTAAAATGTCCCACAGTACGAGCAAAGAACACCATTTGTTGCTCCAATGTGAACTTTATGTTTTCAGCCTGCGAGCAGCAATTTGATCAGTGCCAATGTCACTATAAGGTTTTTTCTTTTAGAAAACAGTCTTTTCCCCCTCTCGAATGCTAGTTCAAATAGAATATTAAAAAAGGATAAAGTGCAACAGGTTTTGGTAAATCATTAGATTACCCATAACAATGCACGTAGGATACAATTTAAGCTTCCAAAATATTATGCAAATGAAAAACCATATGTTGAACAGATTTCTGAGATATTTTCGAGATTTAAAATACTACTTAAAATGTTGAGAAATATTGTTAATTGCTCAGTCATACTAACCTTGCGAAATCCATGGGATTCTCCTTCATACTCAACAAGAGCAACAGGTAACCCTTTTTTCTTCAAGGCCAAATGAATTTTACTAGCTTGCTCTGGATTCACAACCTGCCAAAAAAATTCCATAAAACAATACGAAATTTAAAAACATATTTTTACAACGCTAAAAAAGTACAGCAGTTACTTTAGATGGCTGACATGATTTCAAGACTTGTTGGACATAATATAATAGAAGGGATGAGTGCAGAATAACAACTGAAAAGCATTGGAGTATTTCCATTTCCACTTTCTCTATTGTCAGACTGACTTAAGCCCGTCTCATTTCTGTTCCATGAACATGTAAGCCTAGCAGTGTATTGTTGCCTCAAAATTGGAAAAAAAAAATTAAAAAAAATGGATTCAAGTGAAAACATTTTTTGGAGCTGCATACCGTGTCTTCCAATCCTTGAAACAAAATAATGGGGCAAGAGAATTTATCAACATGATTTATTGGCGACCTCTCATATAAGGCAGCTACGTTCCCTGTAATCAGGGGAAAGGATTACCTCCCAGCGCAACAATCAGAAAATTAAAACTCAACAAGTGTAATGGACATATTACCAACAAGATTGATGATATAATGAGATTCAAATTTGTGCATATCTGCGCTCAAAGAGCTCAAGTCCGCTATCTGTTTCATTTGAAAAAGTAAATATTTGTGAGTCTTCCTATCTTTCACAAATGAACCACGGTGCATAACAGTCAAGCATGGGATATCAACTCACGCCAAACAAAGAACCTCCAGCCTTGAATGTCTCTCTGAAAGCAAGTGTAGCCAATGTTGTGTAGCCTCCAGCAGAGCACCCAGTTATGCAAAGACGTTCACAGTCTACCTTCCCATTATCCACCTGTACCAATATGGCAATATATCCCATTAAGAGTGTCTTATGCAGGTAACAAAAGAAAGATGAAATGTTTGAGGGAGAGAAAGGGATGTCAAGTTACCAAAAATTTGACGCAAGAACAACAATCATTGACATCAACAATTCCCCATGATCCCAAAAGTCGTTCTCGGAATTTCCTGCCATAACCTTCAATTTGTATTCATAATAACTTCAGCTCACATTATACATGGTGGTGGGAGTAAAATAAAAATGCTTTTGTTTTTGTGTTTTATGACAATTTCAGAAATAAATATTAGAGAAAACACATAGTTTGCAAAGTTGGTGGAAAATTGTTAGGAAACTTTTCAAATCCTACTCTGGATTGGAAAGGAGACTTAGTTTTAACAAGAATATTACTAGTGAATGTAACAGTCCCACATCAATTAGTGAAAGAAAGGATGTGTGTATACCACTATAGTGACTATAAAGATTAAAGGGTTATGTTTAGTTGTTGAGTATACACACAGCACCAAAAGTATGTACCAACCTAGAGAGTTGAGCGATGGTGTAACTGGGTTTGGGTTGGTGTGAAATAGAGAAGGTTTTTTTCAGCTTTTTATTCTGTTCAAAAAAGTTGTATAATAGTCATTATTATAGTGGAGTAGATTGTGGACGTAGGTTATTTTGAACAAAACCACATTAGACATTGAGTTGTTTATATTTTTTATTTTGTTGCTTGCGTAGCTAGACTTGAACCCGACAACAGTGTATCAGTAACATCAGCACAAACTTGAGTTCAAGTAGGTTTATTAACCGAAGGAGAAACCAAGTATAGTTCCTTAGATCTTAAAGAAAATTCTTAAATAAACATAAAAAAAAGACAAACAAACAAACCAGAGCTTCCTCCATAGTTAACATCCACAAATGCCCAGCCTCGACTAGTCCAATACTGGATATTAAGATCTAAGACTCCATGTGCCTCGTCTGTCGGCCCTCCTAAAATATATAACTATTAGATACTTGCACAAGAACCTGGAATGCATACATTGCTTTAATTGAAAAAGAATAAAGTGAATTAGAATTTTAATGGTTTTACTCTAAGCTGAAATAGTTGCTAAGTTCTGGTTACATCATGAATCATTAACTAGTAGTTAAAATGGTAGATAATATCTGCTTCAATTGACAAGATTGGTAACAGAAAAACATCATCGCCCTGTAAACGCAAGTAAACTTATCACAAAAATAGCACATCCACAGGAAAAAAAAATTTGAGGCAAGTTCACTCGCCGCAATTTATTTTTAATTGATATTTAGTTCGTTACTGAAGCAAAATATAAGGAAATAAATAACCTATGCTTGACTATGTTTACCTACTCAAAATAACAACTGGTTTGCTAATATTGTTACAAGATAGTTTTGAGGATGTACCATGGCTTTGTAATAGTAATGGAGGCTTTTCCTCCTTACTAAGCTGATACTTCGAGTTGCTCGGTGGATAAAAGTAAGCATAGGCCGTTTGACCAGTAATAACTGTTGGAAATTCAATGAACTCTGGCATGCTAAAGTATGATTTGTACTGCTGACTGTCCGAAGAAGAACACCATATAATCTGAAAGTCAACTACCTTGGACTTGTGATCATCTAAAGTCACCTGCTAACACAGAATAGACTAAATAAAAATGATAGGAGAATAGTTACCTACTACCAGTGAAGTCCTTACAAGAAAGGGAAAACAGAATAACTGTCCCAAAATACCTTTGCTAATGATGATGGATGGACTGCAGATGCACCCTCAATGTATAGGAAATGACCGCCTGAAATCTAGGCATGATAATACCAAAAGTTTTTAGAACATCAAAGCTTTTAAATCTATCACACTTGAGAGGCAATTAAATCTATTGATGAAGTTAAAGAAAATACTTCAACCTACAATGTTGGCGATATATGTGAAAGGGATGTCAACATTTGATAAAGAGTTCTGAACTTCATCTATAATGGCAAGATAAGATTTCCCATTTTTCCTGCATAACATCATTACAAAACATACTCACATAAAGAGTGGGTAAACAGTAAGCAGAAGTCCTCTATTTACACTTGGAATTAATACAAAATATGTTCAAGCAGTGATTAACTTTTATAGAGGAAGAGACCTGTAACTGCAAGCAAGGATGTTATTCTGCTCATCAATCTGGACAAAATCATAAGAACTTGTTCCAAAAACCCACAAAGGTCTTGTAAACTCAGCATCCAAAGAAAAAACTGCCCGGATTTCACTTTTGTGTTCAATCTGCTTCCAGAGATGGATTGACCAAAAGAAAGTCCAATCAAACATGCAAGTCTAACTTGTTAATATAAATTAACATTATACAAAAAGGAAAAAAAAATTGCAGCACACAACTGAATGAAGGTCGGCAATAGAACTTAAAACCACTTAAGTAGTTTGATGAACTGAAGATGAAAGCTTGTGGCTGCACAGTGTAAATTACCCATTTATAAATATTCCAGAACCCTTTATTTCTGTCGGTAATGAAGAATAGTTCCCCTGCATAAAAACTAAATGTTTGATTAAGTGGATCCAGTAGAAATCACAAAAAAACTCTAAACTAAATAGTACTCCTTCCATCCCATCTTGTGTGTTCTCTTTCATAACAATGTCAGAGGCAAAGAACTTTAGAGGCATTCATGATGCATTAAGATTTTTTATTTTTTTTAATAATTTCTATTTTCAAAAATTCAATTTAAATACTAATAATTTTTTTGAAAAACTATATTAAAATTTATAATACCTGCCTGTCTTACATATATTAACAATTCAGGAAAGTACATAAAATACGAAGAGTTGATAAACTGTATAATACCCAATAGCTTATACCCCGAGGTATGGGAGAATGCCAAAGGCCTCGAGGAATAACCTCAAGGTCGGCTGGTTCTAATCCCCATACTTGGGGTACCTATCAAAAAAAGAAACAAATAAAAATGAGCTGCTGAGATAATCTTATTACCTCTAGAGGACCATCTAGGCTCAGTTGGAGATTCTACAAGCGAAGAATCACCCCCGGCAACACAGGTGCGCTTGTGGATATCTCTGCATTTAGATAAAAGAAACATATTGCAGAACTTTTAAAAGATGTGAGCCAGTGGATGCAATGGACATCGAATCTTTATGAAGAATATGACGAGGTAATAACCTTAATTAAAACACTACTTGTTAATTTCTATAGTTTATGATGAGCTACTGCTTACTAATATTTAACGTGGAAAAAAATCCAAAACTTTTGTAAAATATCAAGCACCAAGGTATCATATGGTAAGAAGTAAGAACAGAACCTACTGAACCCAAGAAAGGGAAAAACGAAAAATCATAAAATATGGAAAACACGGAAAAAGGGGAACAGAAAGACCTTATGCATATGGTTGAAAAATAGTTCTATAGTTCTGTCAATAAAAATGGTTGCATTAGAGAATCTGGCGGTATTCACCGTGGAAATAATAAATGAAAAAAAAAAGGGTTGGTTAAGTTACTCACCCATTTTCAGAAATATAACCAACCCAAAGCTCAGCTTTGTCCCAAGGCATGTTGGGATGACTCCATTCAACCCATGCTAAACGCTCGCCATTCAGGTCCACTCGTGGGAAAGCATAAAAGTCATTCCCACCAATCAACACTTTTGGTTCTGAATTTCATACATATGCACCAGTGACAAAATCAATGGTACTGGTATATTCTTTTTTATAGTTCAAAAGCAATGACCATTCGATGTTATGTTACCTTGGATATTGACCACATCATCGAGCCCAATGGTTACTATTTGTGTAGTTGGTTGTTTACCACTTCTACGATGATCTGCCTCATCAAGAATATGTAAGAAAATCAAGAATAGGAAAATGAAAAGAAAACTATTTGCTCAGGAACAAATAACTCTAATGCATTGTCCAAAAGCGTGAGCAACTTCATATGTTCCTAGAATAATACCTTCCCTTACAGCCACATATCGATTAAAACATGTATCAAAAACACCATCTGCATATCGAACTAGTGGGCCACCATAGTCAGGAGTGAGTGGAACTGGAGGTGAATCTGCCAATACCAAAATAGTGCTATCATTTAGCAGACAACTACTTTATACTTAGATAGCACAAAATTAGGCTAGATTACACACACACACATATTTAGAGTGAGCTTCATGCCATAAAAAATTTGACCTTCTAGAAGCGAGGAACAAAAGACTTGCATGTGTAAAGCATATAGCTAGCGTTCCTCACCCAAAGTAAGATCTTATTATGCATATCGGGTACCACATTAGCTAGAAAGTAAACAACTAATACTCCCTCCATCCAGAAAGAGAACGTATCAATTCTTCACTTCGTTTGACACATACTAAGGTTTGCCAAGGAGACACTTGAACACAAATTTTTCAAAAAATAATAAGAAGCGTAATAAGATATATGTCTGACTGTGTCCAAACCTTGTTATGCATAATAAGAAGTAAAAATGAGCTCTGGTTTCAGGACATGGGAAGTATAACAATAACATACACGTTACAAACACAAATAAGAAGCAAATTAACAGTAAAGAAATTACCTTTAGAGCTGAGAAACTGTTTGTAAAGTCTTTGATCATCAAAATTAGAGAAAACCAGCAGTTCCCCAGAAACTCTAAAAGCCCCACCACCATATTCTTGAACAGTAGAGCGCACAGAGAAATCTTTTGGGGTAATATCAGTGGATTCATCCCCTGCTTTCTCTGCTTCTCTAACAATCACCAATCGCCTAAACCCAGAAAACCAACATAACTAATTCGTCTAATTTTCATCAATTTCAATTAAAAAAAATGAGTCTGAATGAAACAAATAGTGAAAAAAAGGACCCAGATTCGGAAGGTCGAGATTCGAGCCATAGGAGATGGCCATTGGAGTCAAGGCCGAAACCTTCCAAGTTCTTCCCGGAACCCGAAACTAATTCGGCAGAAATGGGTGACTTCCATGACCCGTAAGGAGCTGTAATTTTATCCGTTTCTGAAGCTACTGAAGCCATTCCCCTGTTTTTCAATCTCTATTCTCTTTGTTTCTCTCTCTTAAATATGTAGTGGAGTAGTATATTATATATTACTCGCTCTATTCAAAGATACGATTTAATTTTTAGTATCAATCAATTATTGTGGAAATTGATTCCCAAATAGTATCAAATGCAATGCAGTTAATGGTGAGGATATTTTTTATTCAAGTTTAGGAAGTATTATTGATGATGATGATGATGATTGTAGAGCCATTTGTAAGGCAATAAATTAGTGTCGTATAATGTTTATTAGACGATTAGCAAATATGATAGCCCATAGCTTAGCTACAATTGTAAATTCTGTGTCTGGTCAAAGAATTTTTAGAAATAATTGTCCCTCTTTTCTTTCGGATGTAATTGCTGCAGTAAATCTCTTATTGTTTGTGTCAAAAAAAAATAATTTTAAAATTGGTATAATTAGTATATTTTTAGTGGAGTAGCTTTGTTGACTTAATTAGACTTATCATTTTCTTTCTTTCTTTCTTATTTCTAAAACCCCCACCTAAAAAAATAGACAATCTCGAAGAATTATTAAAACGGTGTCTGGGTGGACCATCTAACGGTGAACACTTTGAATTGCCAAATCAGATTCTATCACCAACATGGCATTCAAATATACATGCATGCACATGATGCATGGTAGTACTGTTATTCTCTGGCCGTTTTTTTTTCACGATTATGGCTCTCTGCAGTGTTCTTCTTGATTCTATGCTGTTGAATAAGCAAGCTCTTCTTCTTCCTAAGCTCAGTTGGTTATTTTGAGGACAATCACTCAATCAGTGGCGAAGTTACTTGTTCTCATGGGCACAAAGGAAACACACATAAACATGCATAAATTGTTGATTTTTAATCGATCAGAGAACACAAAATACATATATAATAAATACACATATAATGAAGAGAGAGACAGTTATATGCAAATGCAAAGGGAAATAGGGATTACTATGGCCTAATTCTTACCGGAATAGGAAAAAAAATCGACCGGAGATTGCCGCAGAAGTGACGGGAATGGTTGAGAGAGAAATTCTTTTTATAGGTTTTGGTTGTCGAGGAAGAAGCAGGGGTGAATAGCTTGCTTAAACCCTCTCAGCTAGGGATTTGAATCGGGTTCACTGAGGCAGTGGCTGTCTAATTCGGCCTAATTTAGAATTAATATGCATATACATTGCTATACGGATAGCTAGGCTAAAGTCCAGTTTAAACATGTTTACGGATTTTGCACCTACTTTAGTGTTAATCATTATAAAAATTAACTACTTGATTTTAAAAACTAAAAAAAATATTGATTTTTATTTGGTAATATAAAGTTTCCGTATTTAATTTGATTTATTGTGATTTAGTTTCCAAAAAATTAAGAAAACAATGAGATTAAGTAAAATTTGAGAAAATTTGATGAAGGATTGATTTATTGTGATTTAGTTTCCAAAAAATTAAGAAAACAATCAGATTAAGTAAAATTTGAGAAGATTTGATGAAAGATTGCACAAAATAATCTGGGAGAGCTTCTCTAGGGGTTCGACCTCATGAGGGTTCCCTCTCCTAAATACTTCATTTTCGAGACTTGCAAGATTGAATTCTAGCGATCATTCAGAAAATTAAAGCGAGACTTTAAGACTTGAAGTATTTTGCACGATCGCCACTCCGAAGGCGTGACTCACGTGCAGGAGGAAATGTAAGCCCAAGTACAAATTAGGGTTCAAATGCGAAATCCTTAATAATTGAATAAAAAGATGGAAAAGACAGAAATAAATAAGCAAGACCTGAGTTCACGAGTCCCGAGACAGAAGACTCATGAAAGGGACTCATTTTGGGAATTGATTGAGGGATTGAATTGATGGTTAAAAGGACAAAACGATTTGGGCATTACTCGGGTAACTAAGGATATTTCTGGAATTTTTTCTGAGCTCACATGCCAAGCACATGACCTAGACATGTGCTAGGCATGTGATCACTTTCTAAGAAACTCTATAAATACTCCTTCCATTCTAATAAAAGAGACCTTTTGATTCTATCTGAACTCTAGACACTCAAGAAAACTCTCTGGACCCTAGATACTCAAGAAGACTCTTGGATCCTAAGAGTTCTATCACGTGTTACTAGAGTAATTATTCACTTGTTCTTCTCCTATTTTTAACTCAACAATCAATTCCGTACTCTTCGTGAATTTTTCTCCTACTCAGTCAACAGGAAACCATAACCCTAGTAAAGTACGATTTCCTTGCACACACAAGTTAAAATATTTAAGAATGATGGAATTAAGATCCGCAGGACGTGACCAAAACATGTGAATTCGGAATAATGAAACTGTCTATTGTTATATATTATTAATTTCATGTATTTAGCGATTAATTTTAGAAGATAAGAGAGTGGATCCAAGCTTTTGTTGGACATTTTCAAAATATGTTGTTATATAATAAATATATTATATTGTTTTAATAACTAACAAATGCATTGGTTCGATGGCAAATGTGTGATTACTAGTTTGAACAGGTATAGCCGTATAACGTTGAATCGGTGCAATGATTCAACTTGGGTTACTAGTTTAAACCAGTGTGATTGTTAGTTTGAACAGATGTAACATTGAACCGGTGCAATAGTTCGATTTAGGTCACTAGTTTGAACCAGTGTGACCCTTAGAAATGGTGTGTTTGGTTCATATCTTTTTAAATTTAAAAGGTACTTTTTCAAAAGGGTGTTTGGAATCCTATAAATGGATTAGAAAAACTCTCATTTGGGATAACAATTCATTCACAAGAAATGAATACATAATTCTTTTAAAAGAACTTTGGTGTTATTATTTTCTTCTCTCTCAAATTATAGTTTTGAATTAAATACTATCTTGCACATAGTATTGAATTGAATGTTGTCTTAAGGAGAGAATGAATTTTTATTCAATTTAGGCGGCACAATTATTATTTTTTAGAATTTGTACAACGTCCTTCGACAAAAGTTCCAACAATCTTAAGACAATATTCTATGAACGACATTCTGAAAAATGATGTTAGTTTGAATATGGAAGGGTGGCGATGCTACATCAAAGAATGATATTTTCTTATAACTATGATTGCAAAAATTATTATTATTCGGGAGGAAGTTTCTCAATTAAAGAAACTTCAAAGAAAGAAATACAAAATCACTGTAAGTAAATTAATTTAATTTTGACATGATAGTGTATATATATATACTCAATCCGTCCCGTATTAAACGTCCTAATTGGTTTCGGCACGCTAATTAATAATAATTCTTTTACCTAAATTGCCCTTCTAAATTACTTTTAATTGTAGTATCCATTCACTTTTCTATGACCCCAACATTAATTGTTCCTTGTTAGTTCTCACATGAATAGAAGATATGTTATATTGATAATATGAGAGAGAAAGTGGCATAACAATACATCACTTCCCAATGTAACCCTTTTATCATTTTTTAAGTTTTTAACAAAAGTTGACTAAAAAGATTAGGAAGGTATAAGTGGAAAAATAAGATAAAAATAGTTACTAATATAGAAATAGGACATTTATTGTGAAACATCCTAAAAAAAATTAGGACATTTAATATGGGACGGAGGGAGTATTTGATAATACTCTTTGTGGCTAAATATGTATATTTATTTTCTTCCAAGTATAATATATGTGATTATATTATTAATACATATTGATTATTATATGTGAGAATTTGAGTTCATAATTTAATAAAGGATTGAAAATATAGTATATGCTTGTTAATTTATTCTTGAAATTGTTGCATAAGAATAATTTGCATATACATATTTTGATTAATCATGCCATAAAAATTTGTACTAAGTTATGTGTTTTAAAATTTATAAATATTAAATTTTGCACATGTTTAATATTTGGTATTGTAAGACCCCGAAAATTTTAATAAAGAGAATTTTTTTTTTTCTTATTGTTTTTAAACAGAAAGGTGTTAAATCGATAATGATAAAGTTCCTAGTGAAATATGTGAAAATTTAGAAGTCTAGTAATAACGCTAAATTACTATTCACGTAATCACTATTCACGCGATCACTATTCATGGGGGACTATTCACGCTAAAAACGTTTTTACACTTTCTTCGACCTTCGAATTACGTCATAACGTTTATATGAGCCGGATACAAAATTATACGGTATAAATACGAAAGTACTATTCATACGAATATACTATTCATACGAATATACTATTCATTTATACAAAAAGTCAAACCTGTATGTCGGAAAATATTCCTTCTGTCGGATAATATTCGTTCTGTCGGAGAATATTATATTCGGTAAAGTACGACGGCGCCGAAATATCAAAATATTAGTGGGCCCCATTGTCGGATACTGAAAGCGACAGTATTTTGTCAACAGTATTATCACCGGCAACTGTTGAAATACCCGGTAATAAAAAAAGAACAGTAAAACGCGTTATTCCACAGTAGTACACGGTATTCCACAGCACACGGTATTGCACAGTATTTTAAATTATTGATTCAATAATTGATAAAGTAGCAATTACACAGTATCTTGATTCAATAATTACAATAGCATCCGCATGGTACTTTTTATTATTTATCATGGCACTGTAACTCATATTATTTGTTATGATATTTTAGCATTATTGATGGATTAAAAATGGAGTCTAACTTAGGGGTACCTAATTGAAATTTTAAAATTCACATGATATGAACTATTGGTTCACATGATGGAACTATTGGTTCACATGTGGGTACTATTAGGGGATGTTATGCAAGATTGATAATACTTGAGGGATTATATTAAAAATAGAGACAAAGATGGAGGTACTAAAGTGTAATAAGTCGAGCCCTTTTTGTGCAATTAATGAAACTTGGTTTTCCTATAAATAGGAGGGGTTATCTTAAGAAATCTTCACACCTTCCTTACTTATACTCCCTCTCTCTCTCTAAATTTCTTGAGTTCTCTTAGTGTGCTAGGCTATTGTGAGTGTTTGTGAGAATACTAGTATTGTCAAAGTTAATAAGCTTCATAGAAAGCAATATCCAATCACTTATTAACGAAGGTAGGGATATCATTTTTTCATACTCTTATGTAATATCATTTGCTTCCTTATTCGTAAGTGATATTATACTCAGAAAGGTTGTTATTCATTCCGTATTAATTTGTGGGGATAACCTGTCTACGCGGATTACCGCATGACGGGTGAATAACCCTTCGTATTCGTTACTTATTAATCTTTTGTGGAAATAATCTGTCTACGCGGATTACCGCATGACGGGTGAATAACCCTTCGTATTCATTACTTATTAATCTTCTGTGGAGATAATCTGTCTACGCGGATTACCGCATGACGGGTGAAAACCCATTTGTAGTTTCATATATTCTGTTATACTCGTATAACGTATCATTTCTTTTGTACTCTTTAAGGAATATCTTTTCTTTCACATTTCTCCATTTATGATAAGAAAACTCTGTTTGTTTCCAAAACCTTATTTTAAATGGTGAAAATTCTTGAAAATTTGTTGAATATCCTTAATAGTTTGTGCTTCATCTAATATCTTTTCACCTGAATCTTTCTATTTCGTTTGATACGATATAGTTAAATCGTGAATTTTATTCTTGAATATCATTCTTGAATTTGACTCCACAATTTGGTCATCGTGTTGGCAATTTGGTCAATCTTTGATACTGATTAAATTATAAAGCTTTTCTTATCCTTGATCTCACTGTATCATTGTCATCATCCTCATCCTCATACTTAAATTGTGGTGATAGTTCTCTTTGGCCCGTAGTGCAAAGATGAACTGGCGTGACATGATTTTGACCAAACTGTGTATTGGTATTATCATGACTTTTGGTGTTACAAACAAAGGCGTATGGTGAAAGTTCTCTTTGGCCCGTAGTGCAAAGATGAACTGGCGTTTGGCATGATCATGACTGGTGATGTTACAAATAAATATCTTTGTCACATAGTGCAAAAATAGGCTGTTGAATATAAATTGTTGATTTGGATGTTCATAAACAGGAACTGTTGATTGGTGTTACAGGGATAAAATATTGGTGGTGATCCTTTAACTTATAAAAGATGGTAGACATTATAATCTGCTTGACTCTTCTAATGGATTATTCGTTCCGCTGCAATTGTTGTTATTGAACAATTATAATATCTTTAAATCTCTGATTTATTATTGTTGAAGACTAAAGATAATTTTTATTCTTCATTATCTTAGTCATGATATTTCTTACTGGGCTATTTGTGCTCACCCTTTTCCTTTTTGTTCCATTGTTCTCCTCAGGAAAAGAGAGTGTAGCGGGGACTAGCCGGGGAATGGAGTGATGGTCCGAGATAATAGAAATGTCTCAATACCTTACTTTTAGTGTGACAATAAGTGTATTGAGAATTTAAGATGTATTTGTATTGTGTTGTTGTATTTTGCACGATACTTATTAGTTGTAAATGGGAAAATTCGTATTTGTATTTGTATTTTGTGGAATGTTATTGGCGACTCAAAATGGGTTGTGTGGACCTATTTTGGGGGCGTCACAGGTATGATGTTTAAGAATAAGTAATTTTGCTTGAAAATGTTATGGTTAATAACCATATCATATGATCATGGATTATGGTCAATTTTATGTTTATAAAAGCAATAAAAGTTTCTCTCAAAAAGGAAAAGGCAATAATGCCTAAAGTTAAATTACTAGTTTAAATTGTGCCAAGTACGAAACAAATGCGCATTGTTTCAAGATTCGCTTTCAAAGTGAATGATGGTACAAGATGTTGTAATCTAATATATATGTGTGTGTGTGTGCGCGCGCGCACGTGTGTGTGTGCGTGTGTGTGACATCATATATAAACTTATTTATATATGAATTAAGCATTATCTTAGTATTAAAGATAATATGATTTATAACTTCATGTTAAGACCGGTTAATTTATGATCTCAGTTTAAGATAGTGATATGTAAATGAACAACTGTACACATAGTTTGTGATATTTAGTTATGTCAAGTCAATGCAAGTTTGACTAAGGTCTTGTACTAAAGGCCCTAGGCAATGAGGTTGAATTATGTGTATGTTAAATTAATCTTGAGAAATACTTTATGAAATTTAATAATGAAGTTTGAATTTTGCCATTCTTATAATGGAAGTGAATGACTTAGGAGCTTGGTACTAGAGATATTTCTATGGCATAAGTCAAGTACTAGTTTTGATAATGCGGTGACTTGTTAAGAAAGTCAAAGCATATCGTTATAAGACATGATTATGTAAATAAGTGTTCGATAGTAATAAAGTAATATAATCATTGTCTTTGTTAAAACTAAAGTAATTTGGTGGATCCCGGTTACAAAAGTATTAGGCAGGGATTGTTATGAAATAATTCCATAAAGATGGGTTAAAAACCTTTGAGAGGTAACATATAAGTGGAACCCAACTAAATACTAGAGTAACATCTAGTATATTAGTTTAATGGAAAAATACTTATAGTAATAACCAATTATACACTAGACAAATATGAAGGATAAATGCTTCGAAACCATCTCAAAGTTAGTATATACTTGTACGGAGAATAAAGAGGGTAGGGTAAACCTTTAATGAATCTATATCCGGTTTAGAAGATGCAGGTCATACAAGTGCATTTGATTAGATTCACCTATGTAAGTGAAGGAAGTGGGCTTCTGCAATACTAAAGACTTGTCTATAGGTCACTTATGAAACCCAAGAGATAAACACAAGGCCATAAATGTGTTGAATTTTCTTAAACTATAAGGGGTATAGTATATGTCTATTGAGCAAGATATAATTTAAGATTTCCTAGTTCGAAGCTAACGCTACTAAAAATTCTGATATTTTGTGATATAGACTATGTAAAGGTTCAAGTCGAAAGACACCTTTTACTTATGTATGTTATGCCTAAAGAGAGAGAAGAATGTTGACAAAATAAAGTTACAGGATTTTGAAAATAGGGAGAGATTGTTGGATATTTTCAAAATTTGTTGTTATATAATAAATATATTGTATTGTTTTAATAACTAACAGATACATTGATTCGATGGTAAATGTGTGATTACTAGTTTGAACAAGTGTAACGTTGAACCGGTGCAATGGTTCAACTTGGGTCACTAGTTTGAACCGGTGTGATTGTTAGTTTGAACTGGTGTAACATTGAATCGGTACAATAGTTCAACTTGGATCACTAGTTTGAACCGATGTAACATTTAGAAAGGGTGTGTTTGATTCATATCTTTTCAAAAGAGAGAGAAGAATGTTGACAAAATAAAGTTACAGGATTTTGAAAATGGGGAGAGATTGTTGGACATTTTCAAAATTTGTTGTTATATAATAAATATATTGTATTGTTTTAATAACTAACAGATACATTGATTCGATGGTAAATGTGTGATTACTAGTTTGAACAAGTGTAACGTTGAACCGGTGCAATGGTTCAACTTGGGTCACTAGTTTGAACCGGTGTGATTGTTAGTTTGAACTGGTGTAACATTGAATCGGTACAATAGTTCAACTTGGATCACTAGTTTGAACCGATGTAACATTTAGAAAGGGTGTGTTTGATTCATATCTTTTCAAATTAAAAATGTGCCTTTTCAAATGGGTGTTTAGAATCCTATAAATGGATTAAAAAAACTTTCTTTTAGGATAACAATTCATTCACAAGAAATGAATGCATAATTCTTTTAAAAGAATTTTGGTATTATTATTTTCTTCTCTCTCAAATTATAGTTTTAAATTAAAGAATATCATGCACATAGTATTTAATACAGATTAATTTAAGGGCCTGTTTTATTTTGAGAGACGGATTCGCTATAACCCTGTACAGTTTATATAAAGGACGAATATTGTCTTAAAGAGATAATAGACTTCCATTCGATTCGGACAACACAATTATTATATTTCAGAATTTCTGCAACGTCCTACAGCAAAAGTTCCATAGCTTCCTCACATTTTAGTCCTATATGGACAAGGACCAGTTTCCTTGGCTATTACATCTAGTGCCCTTTTTGACCTCTGTTTATATGATCAATAGTACTACTTAAATATATCGTTTCCTAAAGTCAGAACTATGAGACCGTAAGTGGGGGTGGAGATCACAATTAATCCAGAGTAACATTAAGACAAATGAAAGATAACTTGACTTTCATCTCACTCTTGCACTTATAGCTAACAATTATTGCGCTTTGGACAGCTATAAACAGAGATTACCAAATAAATGGTCAAGGAACACACTTAAATCTGAGATTTTACAGGCAGATTGTGGAAGGAGAGATCTATTGTAACAATTCCAAAGAATTTTATTGCCTGGTGGATTTCAATTTTAAAATAAATAAATAAATAAATAAAATGTCTCCTCGCACTAATGTTAGAAAAAGAAGACCAACTAATTAAGTAATGCAGAAAATTTAGCTACAACAATCAAAAGAAAAAGAAGATAATGATGATAAATTTAGACTTGCATAGCTCACAATATGCTACAAAGTTCTACAAATAATAAATATGGTATATAAATTCTCTTCCACGTCGCTGGTATTAGTATAACATTTACGACTAAAACATTAGGTCATTAAATAGAGTACAACTACAGTAAGCAGTCGTCATTGCTACAAACATTTAAAACCAGGGAGGATTATTTAATACATAAAAGCTGCAAATAACTCATCTCAGATTTAAGCTCTACTACAGTACCTGATGTTAGACAGTAATTTTCCAAGCAATCAGTGTTTGAACAAAGGGAAGATTAGGACAGATGCATATTCACCTGAAAGTACAGATCACTTTATCTGTACCATTAAAAGTTCAAAAGGTCCACCTCCCATCTACAGGGCAAGTCAATTACTTTTCGTGCTGGGAGTTGAGCCAAACTTGATGACTACTAAAGTCCACATCTTTGGATAAACGGGCAAAAATACCATAGTAGTGCGCCTTGTCCACCATTCTTACCCGCAAGAACAGAGAGCTGCATCCAAATCAATAAAAATCCAATCTACACGAGTAGAGCCATAGCAGATGTATGGGGCATAATTTACAACTTAAGCCATATTATGCAGTTGGCTTGGAGACTCTTTTGATCTATGCTTTCGCTTTTTACTCCTGAATCAATAATAAGCACTAAAGTGAGAGATTGAGAGCGAGAGAGTGAGAGATTGAGAGTGAGAGTTAGAGTGAGTGAAAGAATGAGAGGGGGGGGGGGGAGAGGGAGAGAGAGAGAGAGTGTGTGTGTTAAGTTCATAGAGATAGTACTTGTCATGTGAGCCTGGATCCCGACAAGATTTGAGCTTCCGATCAATGTGCTTCATATCTGCCGCTGTAGGGGTCACAAGTTTACTTACCTATACAAAGCCAACAAGAAGTATGAATAGGTTAACCAAGTAAATATGGATTTCGTGCTACTACGCCATGCAATATTACATTCAGCAAGACTAAAGAACAAAGAACGAGTAGTGACAGTTCTATTTTGAACCAAGATATACATGATATATGATATATAGTACCACAGAATCTATGTTGTTAAGAGAAACAGTGAGCTCTGAAATGGTGTGTGTTGGATGCTGGCGAGAGAGAATGCTCCTGAGATATCTGAACAGAAGTTCAATTTGAAGAAAGCAAAACCATTATTTTAGGCAAACCAAAGAATTCAGCTGCAAGCGACTGTATTAATGGATCTTTCAGAAGCAAATTACACCTTTCGAAGTCGAGAACTCCATGCATCTGGTTTGATCTGCGCAAAGCAGCCAATGCCAACTGCCCCAAATTAATAAATAAACACTGTTAGAGCACTGCACAAACCTAAAGCCCAGAAGGACAAGTCTTTCACTAACTTCAAGAATGTAATGTCTCATAAATTTAAGCATCACTATCAACAAACCAAGACATCAACACAGTAGGATGAATTCTCTCTGAGGTATTCAAATGCTTTTACTATAGCTTTCTTTCAAAATTATTGTCAAAACAACAAAATCTCATGCAAAACATTCCTTTTATCACGAAAAGCACAGACGTGTCTGGTGGTTTTAAGACAGAAAAATGCCTTAGGCAGATACAGAAAACCAGCTTATATGGGTAAAAAATGTCAATTTATACATAAAATAAAATTATTTCAATTTACATAATGACTTGGAGGAAGTCTTTTGCCACCTCGTCAGTGTCATCTAAAAGGGTCAAGGGATCAATGAGAGGGTTCACACAATAAATTTGACTCATTTGTGAATCTATTATGTCAATGAAAGTGAACACACAGCTGATAACATTCCCAAAAGTCTACATGAAAATGCAAATTTGTTAATTCAAGCTCAAAATCGGGGACTACGTAAATTTTAAATTAGGATCCGTTATACTAAATTGATAAATAAAATTTTAATAGAAATGACGGATATATTACCATGCTTGTCAGGCCCTTGTTGAAGCCTAACCAAAAAATAAGAGAGAAACAAAGATAGAGATAGAAATAAGAGAGAACTCAAAAAGAATAAGGGAGGAAGAAGGAGAAGAACTCAGTTATTTGTTACTGAATTCGTGAGACCGAGATAGAGATATAGAGAGAAAGCTTAACAAACTATTCCCATTCATAAAATGCATAATATTCAAAAGTTTGAAGGTTACTCCACCCATTACACGCATATATATAGCTACTAAAATGCTGAAAAGTATAGATACTCCTAACCTACACTATTTCCTTATCCTACACACACATGCTACCTAACCACCCATGTGCTTACATGTGCATACAAAATATCTAATTGTAGAATATACTAACTACTCTAGAATATACGAACTTATTCTCTATTTCCCAATTTACCCCTGGCCTGACATTCCCTCTTCCTTTAGAACATTCATGTCCTCATGAATGAATTCTGAGTTTGATCCCTCTTCAAATTTTCTAGACAAACCATCTACAGTTGTGTTATCTTTTCCTTGTTTGTATGTGATGATGTAATCTTATCCCAAAAGCTTGCTCATCCACCTTTGTTGCAGGCAAGTCACTACCTTCTGTTCCAAAAAGTACTTCAAGGACTGGTGATCTGTTTTGATAATAAACTGTCTCTGCCCTAAATTAGAAGACCATCTCTTAATAGCTTCAGCTACAACCATTGGTTCCTTCTCATAGATTGAGTAATTCTGAGTTTTAGAACCCAAAGCTTTACTGAAATAAGCAAGGGGTCTGCCTTCTTGCATTAGAATGGCCCCAATCCGTGTTCTCGATGCATCAATCTCAATTTCGAAGACCTTGGTGAAGTCTGGTAATGCCAAAATTGGAGAAGTAGTGAGAGCTTTTTTAAGAGCTGTGAAAGCAAGTTGAGCCTCTGGATTCCACCCAAAATTTTCTTTTTGTAGCAGAGAAGCCAGGGGTTTAGCTAGGATTCAATATCCCTTTATGAATTTCCTATAGTATCCTGTAAGTCCAAGGAAACCCCTTAGCTACTTGATGGTTCTTGGTTCAGGCCAATCCAGTACATCCTGGATTTTTGTTGGATCCATTGCCACTCCTGTGTTAGAAATTACATGTCCTAAATAATCCACCTAAGGTTGTGCAAAGATACACTTGCTCCCTTTAGCAAACAGCTGATTGTCCTTCAGAATCTGAAATACCTCTTGAAGATGTTTATAGTGTCCATCCAAATCCTTGGAGTAGATTAAGATGTCATCAAAAAACACCAAAACACTCTTCTTGAGAAAGGGCTGAAACACCTGATTCATCAAATTTTGGAAAGTGACAGGAGCATTAGTTAACCCAAATGGCATGACTGTGAATTCAAATAGCCCTTGATGTGTCCTAAATGTTGTCTTTTCAATGTCCTCTTCCTTCATTCTGACTTGGTGATACCCAACCCTTAAGTCCAGCTTAGTAAAATATTTAGCCCCTTGTAATTCATCTATTAGCTCATCAATCAATGAGAGAAATAGAAATAGGGTATTTATTTTTGATAGTCAGAGTGTTGAGTTGTCTGTAATCAACACAAAATCTCCAACTGCCATCCTTTTTCTTAATTAGGAGCAAGGGAGAAGCATATGGACTCTGGCTTGGTCTTATGATTCCTGTGTGTAGCATTTCCTGCACCAGTCTCTTTATTTCATTTTTCTGGTCATAAGAGCACTTGTAGGGTCTGATGGAGAAAGGTGAAGAGTTGGCTTTAAGAGGAATGCTATGGTCCAGAGACCTTTTTGGTGGCATACCTTGAGGTTTTGGATCTGTAGTGGTAAGAGTTTAAAGAATAACAACTGGAGTTGGTTTGGGGGTGGCGGGAGTGGTTGCACAATCACTAGGAACCCATGTTCTTCCTCATTAATATGTTGGACCAGACCTTCTAGTGTGATCATTTTCAATTATGGGCATGTATTTTTATTCTGCCCTTGTAGTTGTACCATTTCCCCTCTATAATTGAACTGTAAAGTTAGCTTCTCATAGTCAAAGGTGGTTGGCCCCAACTGTTTCAACCACTGAACTCCTAATACCATGTGGCATTCTCCCAGAGGTAGTATTCTCACGACATTCTTAAAAAAAAATATCCTCCCATTTTCCATCTAAGCTTTGAACATTGTTGGCTGTTAGGGAGTTGACTACCATCTGCCACATAAACCATCATGGATGAGGTGGGTTCTAAAGCACAATTGAGCCTCCGTGCTACTCTAGGATCCAAAAAATTATGGGTATTACCCCCATCAATGAGTATTGATATAGACTTTTTTCCAACATAACCAGTCATTTTCATGATTTGGGGACTAACTTGGCCTTCAAGAGCATTAAGGGATACTCCAATATTCTCTTTGGTTGGTAAATTTTCTGAAAGCTCACGGGTTGGTTCTTCATCATATTGGGGAGGTCCAAAGTATTCCACAAACTCATAAGAGTCCTTACAGTTCTGGAAATCCTCACAAGTGATCATAAAATTCTGAGGAGCTTTGCATTGGTGTCCCATGGCATACTTCTCATCACAATAAAAACATAGGCCCTTGGCTCTTCTCTCATCTCTTTGAGTTGCAGTAATAGGTTTAGGCGTGTTAAAGTTATTTCTAGGATAGGTGAGCATAGGAGTTTTGGTGGTGCAGGGAGTTCCTTTTTGAAGCTGGGTTGAGTGTTGGTGTGGCTGGGTGGTGGTTTAGGATAGTTGTGGGTGTTGGCAAGTTTAGGAATATGACTCTCATAGAACTTGGCTTGTTTGAAGGCTTGGGATAGAGTTACTGGATAGAGTTACTGGATCAAGCAACTTTACCATTTGTTTGGTTTCATCTTTCAATCCACCAACAAAGTTTCCCACAAAGAAGTCCTCAATCAAGTGAGGCAACTTCTCAAGCAGACTCCCATTATGCCTTCAAACTCATCATAATATACATTCACAGTTCCTACTTGCTTCAATAACTTGAATTGTTCATATATGTTTTCCACACCTGCCTCAGTGAACTTCACAGTGAAGTCATTTGCAAACTCCCTCCGAGTAAGCCCCTCTTTGCCATTGACATAAGACTTGTACCAATATTTTGGAGAACCATGGAGGTGCATCCCAGTTATGGTAATCCTTCTATGAGAATGAATCTCATATATGCCAAAATATTCCTCGCAGTCCTGTATCCAGCTTTTAGCATCATCACCCTCAATAAATAAAGAGAACACCAATTTAAGATGTTTAAGTTCTCTCTCCTCTTCACCATCATCATTTCGGTTCCTCCTCCATTGAGCATCATCTTCTTCATGTTTCCTTGCTCTTTCTTGCTCAGCATGTCTAGGGTCTCTAAAAAAGCCATTATCCCTCCTTTGTTGTGAACAGGCCTCTTGCCCCTTCCACTATCCCCAAAAGGATTTTCAAACTTGTCATCATTATCTGGGCTTCTCTGTCTCTACAGTTCATTCATACTTTCTATGAAATGGTCCATTTTCCCATCAATGAGTTGTAATTTCTAATTGGTGTACTCTCTGTAGTTTATGAAATCCTGTTGCAACATTTGTGAAGGACCAACCATATTTAAGTCACGGAATAATTGTGATTCCGAGTTTGAAAATAAATTCAAGCAGTAGCAACACTACTGGAGTAGCTATTTAAGTGAGAAATGGACTTTCTCAGTGAAACAAACTGAGTATCCTTGGCCAAACAAGTTTAGTATTGGAAGGCTCTACGATCATAAATCGGAACAACTTATCAGACCCTACGATCATAAACTAAAACAGATTATAAGACTCTACGATCGTAGACTGAAACAACTTATAGGACTCTACGATCGTAAACTAGAACTTATAAGACTCTACGATCGTTGACTGGAACACTTATAAGGTTCTACGATCGAAACAACTTGTAAGACTCTACGATTTAGGTTCTACGACTGAAACAATTTTGTAAGACTCTATGATTGAAACAATTTGTAAGACTACGATTGTAGAGTGGAGTACTGGAAGGAGTGACGGTGGTTTGTGGTGGTTATAACCATTGAACTAAGTTGGGTGAGGCAAACGAAATGAAAAAAGCTATGCTGGAACAACAAGAAGAAAGAAGTATTCGCCCTTTAACTTATTCTTGTTAATATTATTATATGCTTGGGACTCTTTTAAGTTAAGAAAATACAGATGTTTATATGCTTTTTGTAAGTTTCAATGGTTTGTTTATTTTACCCCTCATTTAACGTCTTCGTCACCCCAACAAATGGAAAATTAGACAGAGTATGCAAATTGTTTTCACTGTCATAGTCTAGGGTGCGGGTGCATTTAATCAGTGGATAAAAACTCTAGGGTGCAAATCGTTCTTTAGACATGAAAATTTCAAGTATTCTAGATCTATTTGAAAAAATAACCAAAAGAACACGGGCCATGTACGTAACTGGTATACAATTTGAAAGCAATGTATAAGCAAATATATAAAATGAAAAACACAGAGTTCCAAGGTATATGAAGAAACCAAAACATTCTCTATTGATAGGAAAGCACCAATACCTGCCCAGGAGAGAATAGAAGTGGGGCCTCTGTAAGCATTGTTTTATCTGCTTCAATCTTGGCAGTTTCCAGCAAATCCTATAGTGAAAACACACATCAGGTTAATATATTGAGCAACTACTTTGAGATAAATGAGAAAGATTTTATTAGAGAAGGCTGAGCGATTAATTGGTCTGAGAAAAAGAGTGATTAGCTCGATCGAATAAAACCACTAACTGTACAAACAAAGTGATTAGGAAAATCGTACAACAGAACAACATTTATGCATGGAAAATTCAATAATCTTTAGTTCTTTGGCACTGGCAGATGACCTAGCTGAAAAAATCAACTAAAGCTAGGAACATATAATGGATGGTACCCTACTCGGAGAAAATTGAAATGTATCTATATATTGTTGGGAAGCTAGACCAAGATTACTTAACACAGAAACAATATCATGGCACAAGTATATCCACTCAACAGTATAACAGATAAAACAGTAATAGCAGCAGTAGTTAAAATAAAACAACACTCACACTGGTAAATGACTCATCCATACTAGTTTTATTTTTTTTACTATTATTTTCTAATGATGTTCAAACCTACATCCGCTGGCCATCGTTTTGCACAGGATAAACCACCAGGTTCATGCATACCCAACAAAAATACACACCGGATAAGTCCATAGTTAACCATGTGTGGATGGCCCCAAGGAGATCATTGACTTTGAAGATTACTGAATCCATGACTTATGCCTTGAAAGACACTCAACACTAGGTTCGCCACCACTTGAGCTAAACACTACTTTAAAAAATATATAGAGTTGTTTTACCAGTGTGAGTTTTACTAGTGACATAAATTTCATATATGTTTATTAGTAACAAATATGAGTTTTACTAGTAAGATATATAAGTTCTACTAGTTTGAGTTCTGCTAGTGAATTATATGCAATATCTAGAGTTAACACTATAAATAATAGGGGGAAAAGAGTGCAAAACCATTCTACCACATTGTAGAGGACATTGCAAACAGCTACCTTTAAGGTTTGAAGCTGCTCCTCATTTGCGCGGATATCATCCTAAAAGGCCAACAGTAATCATAACCATTAGAAACAATGGTTATGTGAAACTGACTCAAAGTTTAGTACACAGAAAACAAATCATATGCAACGAACTGCTCTGCAAACTAACCTCCATGTCATTGACAAAGCCTTCAAGAGAACGGTAAGGTGCATAAACAATAAGATCAAACCCTAAACTCTGCAATACAAAGATATGTGTTCATAACAATATTAAAGCAAAGTCAATATAGAAAGAACAATAGTGAGCATCAAATACGTGCCTGAAGAACAATCATCTCGTTATTGAGAATCATTTGATGATCTTGTTCAATCCCCTTACCAAGCTCTTCTGCTGATACATGATTTTCTTCTGCCTTGCAGGCTGTATATATGCAAGTTAACCTGTGTAATACAAATTCAATCAGTTTTTTAGCAGAGAATAAAGGAATCCTTGTTTAAACAAAAAAGTAAATAAATATGATGCTACATGGATCTTTGTCTTTTATGAGCTAAGAATAAAAAATCAGAAACCCAATGGGGGTCACACCCACATACTGGATCACCAACAGGTAAGTATTGTAGATGCAGTTTTGGCAACTTAAACAGGTACAAAGAAAAAATCACATTTATAATTATATTCTTTGTAGATTTATTGTACCACAACGAATAAAGAAATGAATTTGGACAATGAGCCATGTCACAAATAACACAATTACAGTCCATAATTTGCATAACAGATCAAATTCAATCTTACATAATATGTTTTGGATGATGTTCCATCACCGACCATTGCAGATAAAACCTTTTGAAGTATATAAGAGCTGTTGCCTGAAAAGCATGGACCAATTTCAGAAGACAATTTCAAATAATGACAATTTTTTTTTACCTCATTAAACCAAGGAAATAAAACCCCTTACCTGAATTTTTCGAGGGAATTTAAAGGCGTCACAGACATCTTGAATTTTGAACTCATAAAATGCCCGAATAAGTTGTTCTTCTTCAATCTTAAGTGGTTTTGCGCGAGAATGTTTTTCAGCTAAATATTACCAACAAATAATAAGATGGTCATTGAAATGGCATGTCGTATTGAGGTTAACTAAGACTGACAAGTTAAGAATTTTCAAAAAAGATTGACATAGTTCCTACCATACATACAAAATTTGTCAAGACTAAGTTTAAAATTACCTTTTGCTTCATTTTGGGGTTCAGGGTATGATAAGGACCCATCAATGTCTACTTCCACTCGCGTTGCTCCAAACTTCAAAAAAAATAGCATATATTATCATATTCATTTCTTTGATGATTATGATAATAACATTATTACAACTGTGTTCTACTTGAAAGCCTTTTACACAATTATGAAAACCAGAACAATATAATGTTAGAGAATAACAACGCAGCGAAAAACAATGGCAAAGAGAAATTGAAAAGAAAACAATCACACAAGACACAAAATTACGTGGTTCAGCCAAACGTTCGGCTAGTCACGGTCGACCGCAATCAGTTTCACTGTCCTTAGAATTTTTGTACACTTCATAATTGCAGGATCTCCTTCTTAAATAACACAATATAAGAAACCATAATTCAACTAAAAACTTGAAAGTACAAACCTACTGGCCCTCCGCTCTAAGAACATGGCCAATTATCTTTTTGGGTAGCTTTACAATCACATCTGAATTAAAGTTCAAATCAGACTTCATCAATAACATGTACTTCTAAGGAGATCGACTAAATATACTAACTCAAATAATCTAATATGTACAAGAGCGGGACTAAAGTCATAAGGATTTTTCCTACTCTAGATGATGTGGTCCTTAATTCAAAGCCTAGGCAAGCTTGAAATATTTATGTTATTATTCGGACTTTATGCATGTTAGGGCTTTTGTAACCATACCCCAATTATTGTTTTCTAGTATTTTCTTTTTGTGATAAGTTGATCCATGATATCATAGATTTCCTTTATTACATCCTAGATTTAGGAATCTCCTTGATTGGAGATAGAGCATGATTACAACTAGGATTCTAGGGATTGAATTAAGGAGAAACTTCAGTAATAATTATGATTGATTGAGGTATAGACTTTAGGAATCATTGTGTTAATTGTCAATTCCTTATTCTCTATATAAGATCACATTGTATAGTCTCTCAGACTATCAATCAATTCCATTCTCTCTAAACTTCATGGTATCAGAGCCAACCGTCATGATTGATTGAAATCACCACCACCGCTTCGAATAACATCACCACCGCTACTTTTGCCTCTCATTCTACATCACACGACCACCACAACCACACTATCGCACCACCAAATCTTCGCCATTACAATTAGTTTTTTCCGCACAGCATTGAGCTTGATTCTTTTTGAATCTGGTTGTCATTCACAAAGATCATAAAACGGCCATATTGATTGTCTTTAACCAGATTCTTCAGTTGTCTTCCCCCCCCCCGGGGGGGGGGGGGGCGTGCCACAACTCACAGACGTGGACAAACAATCTTTTGTCAGTTTACTAATCTTAAAATAACCAAATGATAGGGAATGTTCACATAAATTTGCTCCATATTGCTTTTGTATAAGATAAATGCAAGGAAGCTTTGCTCATTGATGGGTATCATTATTCAGAACCCATATTCTTGGCATTTCTGAATTTCTACAACCTTTCACTTAGTTAAAAATAATAATAAAATAAAAAATAAGTTAACTTTGTATGTACGAGTGTATTTTGCACAATTCCGCAAGTCCGTAAAACAGACATATACACATGTAACACATCTTTGAATTTTTTATTGTCAAAATTGGATGTCCATTACGCTATAATAGTTTAGTTTCATGACTGGGAATTGCTCAAAAAAAGATAGACAGCAGATGACTGGATTTGCAAAAACTCATTAAGATACATTCTAAGTAAGAGCTTTTTCCTTTTTTTTCTTTTAATCTTTCTCTTCCTCCAAAACATGCAGTTATACAAGTTATCAAGGAAAGTGAGATACCCTGAACCATACATAAATACGGTAATGAACCAAGATTTTCTTTGTACCTTCTCCAACATTTGCCTTGCTCTCTGATTAGCAGCCTTGTATTTCTCCTTCTAAACAAACACACAAACCCAATGAAGCAACAATTAGTATGATGACAACCCGGAAAATATTATCACCGATAATATGTTATACATCATTCCTTTGGGATGAGAAAAATTAAACAAAAGCTTTCAACACTTATTTTTCATCATTCAACAACAAAAATACAAAAAGAAAGAAAAACTACTATCTGGGTTAGAATTGAATAGGGTGGTGTTACACTTTCAACCTAAAAGGTATATATAAAAATAACATCAAGACTTTAAAATTCTACAGGTTTCATCCATTTTTCAGCTACCCAATAGTTAATCCACTGCCAAACGATATAACAATTACAAAAATAAAACAGGATAAAAAATATATTGTACAAGGAGAGATGGATCACATTACCAGGTCTTGGGGAGAGAAAATCCATTTGGCTCTGTGAGTAGAAGTTAGAAAATCAGCCATTACTGGAACAGCTCACTCAA
The DNA here is from genome assembly GCA_034770075.1 of Aralia elata. NCBI lineage: Eukaryota > Viridiplantae > Streptophyta > Magnoliopsida > Apiales > Araliaceae > Aralia > Aralia elata. Next base: position 84,248,269 of record CM068383.1, read on the forward strand.
AAACTGCTTTGATTGAAAAAAAAATTGCTCAATTGTTGAAGTGAATGAAAGTTGAAGAAAGGAATTAAAGGCGGGCCGGATCGACTTAGGGCCGGTTCAGGTATTTTCGAGTTCGGTCAGGCCAGGCTGATGTTACACAGACTGTGTAACATCAGAAAAACTAAGAGTAGAAACAAACAAGTGATAATCAGATCTCAATGCTTTGTTTATTAGAAAGCAGACCCTAAAAAAATTCTGCAGAAAAAAAAAACAATTAATTTAAGGATCAACTGATTGCCAGAGATACTTAACAGCAGAAACTGAATTTAATTTATTTTCAAACAATAGTTTTGTATATTTGTTGTGGGGATTATAAGTGTGAAATTTTCCTTAAACCATCACACCTAAAAGCAAAAATCACATGAAAATTTTCTTATCGCTTAAGGACCAAACACTTTAATTATTACTAAGTCCATTTGTGCTCAGCTCTTGTAACATACTCCTTTTGTCCTCATTTATCAGAAATATCATAGAGTCCTTCTTTAAGGTTTAAAGTATTAGACTAGATTGAACTCTTACTTCAACTTCCTCTTGGGATATCCTCATTTCATCGAAACATGGAATTAACAACCGAACCAGATAATATAATAAGAGAAGTTAAACACAATTAATAATTTCATACCTTTGGATGATTTGGCAGAATTATGACATGCAATGCCATCCATAAACTCAGATAAAGAACTAACATTTCCTTTTTAGATTGACCTCTTATAATCCTTGATTTGATTTTTAGAAATAGTTTTTAAAAAAATTCACATAGCTCATACATCATATGTGTCAGTTAAATCGAATTTGAACAAGAAAAATCTTAATCAACCATGCAAATAAATAATAGTCGAAACATTAAATTTTGTCACATACTTAACATTTTGAACACACAAATCTTGTTTCAAACAGAGTTTGGTTCAAATACTAAAATGCTATTTTTATATCTAGATTACACGGCAAAAGTATCACACAAAAACATCGTCATCACTTGTTAAGCTCCGAAGAACAATGACCATGAATAACAATCCATCAGCCAATAAGGTAGAATTCCAAACCCTCAACTTGCATTTTTTTTTCTTTTTTGTATAATTATTAATTTCCATTCGATGTTGATCATATATATCTCTCCGTAACTTTATTTTTACAGGTTACTGAGAGTACATTCATGTAGTGCAAAAATATAATTTTGCACCAATATATTTATATCCAATTGTTAAGCAGAACCCAGGTTAAATCTATATAAACAGAACCCAAGTTACTGAAAATTACTTAAATTAAGCTGCTCACATATTCCTAATTAAGCACAACCCAGTATACAACAATTCATTCAATCAATCAATCAAACATTTGAACCACATAAATTAACAAAAAATGGAATTGAATCGAAACCCACAACCTCTGAAATTACAGTCAAAATCAAAGAGGTTAAGAAGAAGAAAAACCACATGCCAAAGATTCACATAACATAATACACACATATATCAAACATGCGGTCTAGGGTTTGGTACCTAACAGCAATCCAAGGAGTAGCAGCAATCGAAGGAGTAGAAGGAGTAGCCGGAGTAACAGCCGCGGAGGGAAGGAGGGAGAAGCCAAGAAATTGACGGGTCGAGCGCAGAGAGGGTGAGAGAGAGCATAGCCAACTTAAACTTTAAAATTGGTATAACTCCGTTTCAAGATACGATTTAATTTTTAGTATATTAATTTTTAAAATCGGTATCATTTTATAATTAAAAAATTTATAATTAATAAATTTTATTAATTATTAGTATATAATTATAATAATTGTATTAATTAAAATTAAATAAATTTATATTAATTTAAAATTTAATATATGATTATTTAATTTTAAAAATTAAATTGTATGTCCATTTTAAAATAGAGGGAGTAATATTATGCTTGAAGTTGATGGTGTTTGACCATGGATGATAATGATCTTCAGAGAGTTGCCCTTCTCAAGAAAATAAAAAAGGACAAAATTTCACCGTTTCAATCTTCAAGTCAATACGACGTCCTAACATGACTTATTTTGGTGTCCTGCCTATCTGTTTTAACAGTCAATTTCTCATTTTCCCATGTAATTCTTTTTTTGGGAGGAAATATAAGATGAGATTGGCTTGCAATAGGATAAAAATGATTTTTAAAAGTATAAATATTGAATTGAAAGTGAATAAATTATTTTTAAATTTTGTAATTCTACTTTTAAACTTGGTAACTAATCAGCATATTAAACCTCTTTTTCCTATTAAAAAAAATATTCATGTTGGCTTAATTAGACTTATCATCTTCTTTCTTTCTTTTTATTTCTAAAACCCCCACTTACAATACAAATGAATTACCTGTCAAGGGAAAAATAAAGAACAAGCCAAAAGAAAAGGTTGAAAAAATGGACACAAAAACTAACCATTGCGGATGGTTTGTGATTGTTAATACTCGTGACGAGAATCAACATGTTTTTATTAGGATATATAGAAGGATTTTATCATTTCTGCCCACAAATTAGATTTTGTGGCTCGCTTTGGCCATATTCCATATGTCAAGAACATCATCACATCCAGCTAGTGTACATACACCAGTGCTGTCAAAAGGCAAACTAAAAACAAGTCTCAACAAAAACCGACCATTTCCATGAACTAAAACTGAAATATAAAATCAGCACATTTGTTGCTTATAGGCTATGACTGAGAATTATGATTGCCTGCAACTACTTAGCATGTGCAACCCCTAGGGCACTCCATACTTTTGCTACGAGATCACTGCTCACAAGTTGCATTCCTTTATAAGAAGAATATAAGTACAATAAACTTTGGCTGCCAGTTTGTCCATCAATTGAGCGAGCAGTTACGCACTCTTCTCTTTTACCATTATACCTCTTTTACCATTATACCGATCAAACTGTAACACCATCGCAGTGATGTAATAGCATCCACAAGAAGAGATAATCTTGACACAGTTCCTCTGATTTATCATGCAAGAGATACATTGGGATCTTCTTCATCAGAGTCGAACTCAACCTGGAGATATACAACATATTAAACTGCATTAACTCCATGCAGTGCAATTTTTATTTGGAATAAAGTGAAGAACTTCCATCAAGTCAGTAATTCAAAATCAACCAGAGTTGAATTGATTTAGTTAGAATTCTCTGTCAGCCAAAGCCACAAGCAGCACAAAATTAAGTGCCTAATATGATATAATTATACGAGTGTACAATTCAAAATAAGGAACTTACATTTTCATCTCTATACCATCCTCCATGGCCATCACGCTTCCAACCAGCTGCGGTGAACTTGAGTTCTTTGTCCCGGCGCTCTCGATAATCTATTTGCTGCAGCGGAACTTCCTTACCAGCTCCTCTTACTTCAACAACAGGCTCATTATTATTAGAAGATGGTCCAATTATGATACGATTCCTGGTGGATTCGACAATTTGGGTTTCATATGCAGCACATTGCTGAGAAGAATTGCTGGAAAGAATTTCAGAAACAGCCTTCCTGGTGCGTTCAATCAGCGGCTTGCTTGTTAATCTACACTCCTTGGTAGGTACACCAGTGTTGGCAGCAGCAATACTATTTTTAGACAAGGCCATTCTCTTATTTATCTCATCTTGTCTCATCAACTCTCTTTCCTTAAGCCTGGACTCTGCAGCACAATGACGTGATCCTTTGATATGCATCTGCAAGATGATTTTCCAACAACCGAGAAAAACTAATGTTACGGATTTACAGGATTCAACTTTGGACCACAAAGCCTCAACCCACATAACTATTTGGCAAAACAGATAAATAATTATGAACACCAGATAAGTAAGATGAAACTAATTACTATATGTTGTTATGGGCATATCAAATGTCAAATGTAATACAAGATTCACAAGTCTTTTTATATTATTAATCAGCCCCAGTGAAGGCGGGTTGCATTACAAATAATGTGCTAAATTAAGTCCAAGAATTTCGAAACATAAGAAAGATTGGACTTTTAAATTACTTTGGAGTAAAATAAATAAATTCCTTTCAAGAATTTCAAAATTCTGTCAATAACACACAGAAGGCATAAAATTCAATCATACGCCGCCTCTTTCCCTCAGAACAGCACCTACAATGCATTATATAGGTTGAAAAGCATGCCCAAGTTAAGCTATATCTCTCCTTCTCTAATACTTCCTCCGTTCCAAATTATAAGATCAATATTGACTTTTTAAAAGTCAATTTCAAACATTTTCAAACTCAAAATTGACATGAATTCATTTAGTTTATGTTAATAAATTTATGAATATCATGAATTACCTAAAAAGTCCTACAAGTTATAGATTTATTATTTTGAAACTTAAATGAATCATGTCAATTTTAAATTTAAAAATATCTTAAATTGAGTTTTAAAAGGTCAATAACTATCTTATAATTGGGGACGGAGGAAGTATCAAAATTTAATGTCAGAATACAAATCACCCAACTCAAATAAGATATAAAGCCGGAGTCTTGTTGTAATTGTAAGACAATCAAACTAAATCAAATATAAATTAATGAATTATCAGAATCACGCCTTAGAAAAAGTAGAACTAAATTCATGCCTATTAATGTAAATATATGGGCTTTCTGCAGAAACCCAAATATGAATTAATGAATTATCTGACTCATGCCTTATAAACTGTAAAATTTAAATTCAAAATCTTTCGCAGGAAAAAATCAAACTGAGAATAGAACATAAGGATTCAAAGGAGAGAGATAATTGTAAGGGGGAATTAGGGTTTAGTAAACCTACGGAGAGCATAAGAGGAGTATCGAGAATTGGGTTGTGAGGGCAAACAAGGCAGGCGTATTTACCACTACTGAGCTTCTTGTAACAAGAAGACTCGTACCCATTATTAATGAGGAGATCATCGATTCTCCTCTTCCTGTAATTCGCCTCTCTTCCCCAACTGTCTCCTCCGAACACGCTCATTTCTTTTACCCCCAGCTTTCTCTACTTCTTGCTTCTGTTCTTCTTGGAAAAGCCAAGGAAATGAACTGTAAAAATATTTAATGGAAATATAAAAAAATATAGTGTGTGTTAATGATTTAATTTTGACCATCGGTAATTTTATAAGGGAATTTGATATTTTTAAAATGTTCCTTCTCATGAGTATTAATTAATTAAGATCTAAATTCATGGTGAGATTCATAAAAATAATTAAATTTCAATTTCAATTGTAAAATATTTGAATTCTCAAATTGTATATCAACTGGTCGTACTACCCATGCCTTCGACACTATGTACGAAGGGAAAGGAGGAGGAGAGATTGACGGCGCAAGAGAATGGAAGAGACAGAGACGAGTTCGGGAGAAGGAAGAACGAAGGAAGATCTGAGAGTGAGAGAAAGAGGATATAATGGACGGTGAGATTTATCCAAAACTTTAGACGGTCCTGATGACTTATTAGGGTGAGCGAGAAATTCAAATAAACTATGTTTTGTTCGATAGATAAAAGTGAGTCATATCAGCGACAGTGAACCAAAAGATCATCAATAGTAATATATTGGATTATTAGTAATTGTTAAAAATAAATACACTCTAGTCAAATTTTGAGTTACTCAAATTGAACATTTTTAATCTATTATATGGTACAATTTCAAATAAGCTTAAATTGAATCAAACTTAAGCTAATTTTAATGATTTAATATTTTTGTAAAGCAAAATAGTTAGTCAAAATAATTAATCACGTCGAGTTCCGGTGGAAATTTATTTGTTACAATATAAACAAGTATGATCAAACTTGCCTCACGTATAAGGACAATATATTAATGGGACTAAAATTATGGACATATAAAGTAAATTTTATTTAAAACAAACTAGTTGCCTTGTATTCATAATCCTAACCATTAATATGATTTACTGTCACATCTTTTGTCTTATATATTATTATTGTATCCTATATATTGCTATTAAGTGTAATTTATTTATTTTTTGTTTATACTTCTTCCGTCCCAAATTAATTGTTCAGTTTTGACTTTTTTAAGTCAAATTGGTTATTTTTAGAATTAATAATTAAGCATATATAAATATATTTCTAAAATTATAAAAATTGGGGTTAGTAATAAATTGTATATACTTTCTTTTGATTATAATCTCTTCACCTATATTTTAGCAAAAAATAATAAAAAGATTAGTTTTAAAAATGGTCAATTTGACTTTAAAAAGTCAAAACTGAACAATTAATTTGGGACGGAGGGAATAATTAATTGTAAACATATAAAATTATACAACACAAATATTTGGACCGAAAAAAATAAATCTCATATATTGCTATCAAGTGTAATATTTTATTTTTTTTATAATTAATTTTATAGATGGATAAAAATTATTCAACACTAATATATGGGCTGAAACAGAAGACAAAGACACGAGTTGGGACGAGAGATGAAGATTCAAGCAGGACCTAAAAGACTAAACAAATTCCTCTCCCTTTAGATGCAGCCCATTAACTGATCTCATCAAATGGGCCCAATTCAATTCACCCGAAAGCCCGAATCTGATTTTTCAAAACTGCAAATCGACAGATCTCGCGCATTCTCGATCATCTCTCACCCACTTTGCTCAGTGTGTTCACTCATTTCGCCGTATCGGAGGACGGCGGAGAGATAAAAAGAGAGATGGGTCCAGCAAAATCTGGCGCCGGCCGTACAATATCGCAGCAAGCATTCGATGAAATGGTGAGGGAAAACATGGAAGATCTGGGAATGGACCCCACCGAAGCTCTACAAGACGCCATGGAAACCCTTACCCTCCAAGGCGTCGATCTCTCTGGTATAACTTAAGACCCTTTCAAAACACTCTTCCCACAATTGCCGTCAATCTTTCACTTTAATTTCACCGCAATTATAATTTATTTATTTTTGCTGATTTTTTTGCTGCAGGTATTGTTACTTGCGTTCCAGGAGAGAGTAATCCAGTGATTGAGGCCTTGGATAAATTGAAAGAATTGAGTTTTAAATGGACTGCAGATGATTGTACAATTGCTAATGATAATGAAGTGGAAAATGTTATTGGACTACTAGATGAATTGAGTGATATGTGCCGTGTTGAAGGATCAGGGAATGCAGCCATTGCTACGAAAAATGGAGGGTTGGAATTGGTATGTTTGATTTGTTCGAAAATTCCTGGTTTCTGCGATAGGGGTCTCGTTTCAGCTTTGAACACAATGGCTTCATTTCTTCATGGTATCATATATTTTCTTTCCTTTTCCTTAATATTTAAGTTGTGTTTATTTCATTTTCTGCAAGTGTTTTGGTGCTGAAAAGTTTGAAGGAAATTTGAATTGTGTTTTTTATAATGTGAGTTTTTTATGTACATTGTCAGTCGGTCTGTTGTAGATGGACAGAATTCCTGAAGTTTAGGTAAAATTTAAATTTTGTTTTGAATTGGTGCACATTATTATTATCCTGTTGAAAAATGAAGGATTTTGATGCTAAGTTATTAGTGTATACCTTGTTTATTATTTTGTTTTGTGGTTTTCTGGATTTTCCTCAATTTTTGACACCTTCTATGGACACAATAAATTTGCACAATAAGGAACTGGCTATAAAATAAATTAAGTTAAGAGGTCAAATTGAAGTATTAAGAAAATGTTGAACCAAAGAGAAGCTATTTCTATTACGACGCATGCCAGGTGGCTATCAAGGATTCAAGATGCATAAGGGTTGAGAGGTGTTGGATCTGGCTTTTAAGATTATTGATCAACAAAAAGGACCAAAAGTGCCTGCCTCACTGCCTCCTATATTTTGAGATTCTTGATCTTCAGGAATCCTTTACCTTCACATGTACTTATAAGTTATAATAAATGAAAATCATATTAGAAGGGATATGTATGTATTAATAGGTGTAGAGAATGATATCTATTGAAAGGAAAATCATAAGAGCATTGGTAATGAGACATGCATGTGAAGACATACTACAATTTCCAGTGTAGATTTTAACCACTTAAAGCTTCATATTATTAAATGTCTATTTTATATTAACAATGAATCCCCTATTGATACGTTCTTGGGTCTTCAAAAGAGTAAGTTATGATTATGGGGTTTTTGTCATATGCAGACCTTCAAAGTACTGAAACATTTCGAAACAGTGGTGGGCCGAAGATTGTAATGCACATCCTAAATGATGGAACTCAGAGTGTAAATGTATTGAGTAGTGGATTTTCAGTTGTCACCGCAGCTGCAACTGGTAATGAGGTTCTCAAGGAATCATTCATGGACTTGAAAATTGATGAGCTTATTATCACAATTTTGAGGGAGCACTGTAAGGGGAGCATCTCTAGTCTATATGATGCTATACGAGTTCTGTTAACAGCCGATGATAATCGTGTTGTGGCTTCCCAAGTAAGTAAATATCTTGTACTAATCTTTATTCTTTTGTACATTGCCAATTTGCCATAGTTAAATAACTGCTCATAGTTTCCGTTGCAATGAGGAATGAAGTTTTGAGCCTTTATACTAGCTAATCTTTTCTTTTACTCAAGAAGAGGCGGAAATGGAAATTTCCATAGGGTGGGGCTGTGGGGGTAAAATGGTTGGCTTTGGTAAAGCAGCTTTGAAGTGATATAACTCTTTTAGTGTCATTTGTTAATTCTAGTAGTTTGCAAATCTGTTTGACACTAACTTTGAAGCTTGTTTTCTAAACTAAGTTTGTTATTTTACTTTAGGTTTTTGGTTATGCCCGAAGATTTGCAAAGATTGGAATTGCTGAAGCTCTTGTGCATTCACTTCGTGAAGGGATCAGTTCACCAAGTTTGGTATCAGCAAGCATTGCATTAAAGGCTGTTGCTGTCAATGTGAGTTCATGTCTACAGTCAACTTATGATTTGGCGTTAATCCCGATTAATTTATTTGTACGAGTCTTTCCATTTTGATGTCTTATGTCGAAGGCAATTCACCAAAGTAGCTTTTGTTAATCTAGGGTTATATTAATTGGACTCGGATAAACCTGCAAGAACGTATTGCAAGTGTATCCATTGTTCGAAATTGCTTTTGAGGCTTACACCTCGAGGCCCGCCTCATAGCGAGGCGGTAGGTTGTTGTGGCGAGGCTTACGCCTCAAGGGGAAATACAGAGGCTTACGCCTCAGTGCGTTTCGCCTCAAGGCTTACGCCTCATTTGGCTGAGGCTTACGCCTCATTTGCATGCCTGATAAAAAAAAAATTGAAAAAATTCTAGTGAAAATATAATGATAAAAAGAACTACTGTGATCTTTGTTGGCTACTTCTTTCCGGTGCAGAAAAAATTCTCATTTAAAAATTTTGTGAGCATTAAGAATATAATTTTGTTTCATGTTCACCCTTAAAATAATAAGTTGAGATTAGTTTGATATCTATTTTATCTATCTATTTTATAAAGGGAGAGCAAGAAGAATAACTGCTTTCCTTTAGGCTGTCATAATTTTTCTTCCGCTTTTGCTCTTGCATGTTTGGTTTTATTACAATTTCATCTTTTTAATTTTTTTTTCCTTTTTATCTATCCAAAAAAATTGATAAATTCCTATTATATCTTTACGCTAAGTTCACATGCAAAGCGATATTATGTTGTTTTGATGTTTTGTAATGATACATTAAGGTGACGTTGGTTATTTATGTCTTTTATGACCTTGATTATAATGATGGATTATTTTATGATTTTATTAGCATTTTTTTATAATTTTTTGAGGACTTTTAGTTTTTCTAATCGAGGCTTACGCCTCGCTCCGTCTCGAGGCTTACGCATCGCCTCCTTTGGAGAAAAACGCGTCGTACCGCTTTTAGCTTTTTCGAACATTGAGTGTATCTTTAGGTAGTTGATCTCTTACAAAAAAATCCTATAACTCCCAATGGAGATGCTGGTGATACTTAACTTGATATTTGACTTGATTTCTGTAATATTAAAGAACTTTAGAGGGTAAGGATATTGAATTAAAAAAAGGTTTTGTTAGCACTGCAAGGATGAGAAACGTAACATTATAATAAACAATTTATATGGTGCTAATTTTCTTAAAAATATTATGTGAGCTTTGTGACTTGTGAGGCAAGCACCCGTCTTCCATAGATAATAAAATATGTACCATATTAAATGAAATGAACAGGAATCACCCCCTCCCCCCCAAAATAAATAAATAAATAAAATAAAATGAAGTAAAAGTCAGGTCTATGCTATATGAAGTATTCAAGTTACTGTGTGTTTTTTTGTTTGATAAGTAATCTCCATTCGTAAACATATATATATATATATATATATATATATATTTGAGCCAGTAAGTGGATGGGTTATGCAGAACAGCTGAAGTTTATTGCACCTACTTTTCGTTTTTGAAAAACTACTGTTCAAATTTGAATTTAAGTAAGATTTAACCTGTTCAAAGTTCTCTTGATATTTGGTTAATTAACCTTTGGTATAAGTGAGAAAAAGTTACTACTTTCTCTTTTTCCTAGTTTAGTTCACCAGACTTCACATGTTTAACTAAGTTAAGAGTTATTTGTTTTGATGATTCCTTAAGTTTAACTTGTTTGAAGTTTGTTTTTAAATATTAATCTTATTAGTAACATTTGGTTGATTAACCTTTACCTGTAGTATAAATGAGAAGAAATTACTTTCTTTTCTTCCCAGTTACTTAACCAGATATATTCGACTTATTAAGCTTTTTGTTGACTCATGATGCTTCTGACTGCAGGATGAAATATGTAGATCTGTTGCTGAAAGTGGTGGTATAGATGCAATTCTCTGTTGTATTGACGATAGTGGTGAACTGGGAAACAAAACTGTGGCAAAAGTTTTGTGTTCATTGTTGACTAAGGTTCAGATTCAAAGCCATATCTTTAAAGAAGTTTCTGTATTAGTGTTTTATATGGAATCTTTACTAAATCAATGGTACATATAGCAGCTAGTAAGTTTTAGTGCAAAAGTTCATGGTTTTGTTGACCTTTTGATCTTTTCATTCTAGATATTAGAGGAATATTACATATTACACTTGTGAGATTTCCTCTACGGTCTTTCTTATTAATATATAGATACCAGCACCTTTATGATAATAATTTCCCTTCTTCACTGACCTATTAAAATAAATCACTTTTTCCCTGAAGTAATATTGGTAGTGGGATTAATGTGGATCATGCATTAAGCTTATACTTTTTCATATTTAGGCATTTTATTTACATGTATTGCGGGAGCATTGTCGCAATCAAAATTTTAAAATGCCAGGGCTGAAAGCATTGGATTGTCTGTTTAGTGGAGAGCAGAGATTTTATGCAAATTACACCAATGATGAGGTTGCCTATAGTATACTGCTGCTAGCATTCTGCATTATTAGGATCAACACTGGATAGTGCCAGTTATGTATTTACATTGTGATTACTAATACTAGGAAAAACATTCGATAAGTTAGAGAATACAATAAACTTAAATAATGCTTTCCTTTCCGTGCTATTGTACGAGGAATGGGTAATGAACAAGTTAAAAGGAGTTCATGAATTTGTACCGAGTATAACTATAGACTAAACTTTTAGCTATTAAATAATTATTGGTTATCCTTTGTTGGTAAATACCTTATGAAATCCATGAACATGCTTTTTGAGTCTTCGTAGTATAATATATCTCGTGTTTGGGAGACCTGCCCCCAGTAGAGACTAGCACAAGTCAAACAATTAAGTAGTTACAGAGTTTGTGTTACCTTCATTCTGGATGTTATCCACGGAATTTTGAATTTTCCATATATCATGCTTGTTGAAACACCAAAACCACTTAATATATTTTACTTGATTAGTTGGCAGGTAGCGACACAAATAAGAGTGTTATTGTTGAGAAGGGAGGTATGGACAGGCTTATCAAACTCTCAACCAGATTTTCCGATGATCCATCTGTTCTGCAAGAGGTAAAGTACTTGTCATATTTGTACAAATATTGTTGACATGACAGTTTGTTAGATTTGCAGTAACCCTGTATTTCATCTATTCACCCTGCATGTTCATAGAAAATAGGAAAAGAGAACTTTTATTATTAAAGTATTTCCTAATAAGAGTAACTTCAATGTTCAAGTTTTCATGTAATGGTTATATAATTCCACTTTGTTAACAGGTTATGTCTATTATATGTACTCTTTCCTTGAGATCCCCAGACAATGCAGCTCGTGCTATTGAAGCTGGAGCTGGCGACCTTGCTATCCAAGCTATGCAGGAGTTTCCTGAAGCACATCAACTTCAGAAAAATTCTTGTCTCATGATTCGGAATCTTGTGGTCAGAAATCCAGAGAACAGGCACGAGTTATTTGATGCTTGCTATCTGTTGTTCACACACACACAGAGTCACTCTTCTGGATTATGTTATCTCTCATGTTCTTTGTGGTGGACGGTGTATGGGTGTCTGATCACATCGCTTAGGTTTGTGACCCACTTTTTTCATTGTACAGAACTCTTTTGCTAAGTAATGGTATTGAGAAGATCATAAGGACGGCTAAGGGAAATCATCAGAGCTGCAAAGAAGCTGCCACAGATGCTCTCAGGGATCTCGGACTAAATAACTACAGTTCATAGCCCATGTTCAAAATTGCATTTATGCTTTCACTCGATTTTGTTATATAGTGTGCATATGAAGCAGGTTATCTGTATCATAGGATAACTCTTTCTGAAGCATCATCTGGTAAAATAGAATATTGATTGCAAGATGATCTTCAAGCTGCAGTTTTTTTATCTTGTTTAAGATTGCAACACAGTGCTTGATACTGAAGCACTGCACCTGAATGGTATAATGCTTGAGACTTGAGAGACAGCCGTGTTGTGGGCAAGGAGCTGTACTTTAAAACACTAAGTAATTGTTTGGGGTTGATTTTGCATGGTGCCCTATACATTGATTTGCTATGCTTAGTCACCAAGATAAAGAAAAGGAAGTGTTTTTTTTCCTCTTTGGGAGTATGAAATTCCCAATTATATGCATGAAGTTTCCAAGATAAAGGAAGTTTTTTTTTCCTCTTTGGGAGTATGAAATTCCCAATTATATGCATGAAGTTTCGACTGAATGCATCATATTGCACTTGTTCCCCTAGGCCCTAATGTACCGGCAGTTCTTCAGGCGAGGAGTTACAACTAATTGTGGGGGTGTGCAGTGTGTGTATAAAATTAACATTTACTGAATATAATTTTGTGGTGTGAATGAGCATTTCAATTTTAAGATACTAGAGTAAATGGGAGCGATTTTAACAACATGTGACACCACCTGTTACTGTTATGGAAATATAGTTGTCATTCCAATTAACAATGTTACCTGCGAGGTTGTTTATTGCTGTTAGTAACAGCATTAAATGGAGATAGTCCAAGCAACATACACAAAATTGTTCATATGATTGTATAAACTACAAAATCCATCAGCTTAGCTGTAAATTGGTACAGCTACTCTGCCTTTTGTCAAAAATAAAGAGTTCCTCTAGTACCCAGGTCCAAGGCTTGCCAGTTATCTTTGCTGGGATCTTGTTTCAGCCTTTGGTCTTTAACAACACCAGCCACCAGTAAGTAAACTGAAAAGAAATACGGACAAAGGACTATATAAGGGTTTAATTAGCAAGATTATTGCCCAAATTTAACACTTTTACATCAGAACAATCAATTTTGGCCTGGCCTTTAAGGTTTCTTTATCCATTTTTGTGTTTAATAACCCTCAGGTCATGGCTTATCAGTTTCGACTTGCTTCTACCGGTTCTTAAGGATATAACAGAAAGACAATATTGTTGATACCTGACATTCTTCCATATTCTGAGAAAGCCTGAACCAGTTGGCTCTGTATAAAATTGACTCGGGAGATAAAATCCTAAGTAATCTGTGCAGTTGAGAGCCCGAGTTCAGAACCGAAAGAGGTTTAAACACGGGAAACAATAATAACCAAATGCATCAAATCACCAGTTCCAACACCCGTCCATGATACCATTCTATCACAGAGAAGATGGGATGAACATGAATCTTCAAAACTCGAATCATCGTCCAAACTAGAACCAGCCATAGCTTCGCACTATTATGCTGATACCGCATTGTGAAATTATTTATCTACCATCAGAGTCCCAATTGATCATAGGTGTTGGAACTAGGGAATTTTAGTGCATTCGCTCATAATTGGATTTTCTTTGGGTGCTTCAACATACCCTGTGAAATAAATCAATCAATGAAGTACCTCATGAGCAGAATGTAACTTAGGACATGGCCTCTGATTAGAGTGATTCGAGTAGGTGTTCCACCTGTTTGTTGTGTTTTTGTCTTTCTTTGTTTTCATTATAACTTTCTATATATATATGCATGCATGTATTTATTTTTACATATCTACTTGGGTGGGGATGTTATTCTTATTAATAAACTACATTTCTTTCTATTATTATTTTATTTTATTTTATTTGTTTTATCTTTTTAGTTTTGTTCTTGCTTTTCTAGCTTACACATGGGATTCATTTTTAGCTTACGAAACTAGTGAAGGATAATAGGTGTTGCAAGGTTGAGTAAAATAAAGTACCTCATGAGCATATCACTTCCCAATAGATTTGAACATATTGGCAAATGCTTTTCTCTCGCGTTCGCGTCTTTCAGCAATCTGACCATTTCCATTGGATAAAACCCCAGTTTAATATGAGCATTTATTAGCACTAACAGCTCCATAATAGATGTGATATACAGACCTTCTTATTGGCAGCAGCGAGCTCCTTCTTTATACCAACTGGGAGAAACCAGATTCCAATTCAGTACAATGGTCAATGTTTCTGATAAAGGGTATAATCCCAAATTTATACAGATGTTATGATTCTAGCTTTAGTTTCCTTTAGTTGCCCATGACTGATTATTTAACCTTGGCCATCTGTTCACAAGATGTGTTCAACATATAAGATTCAACCTACTCAGGAGCATAGTTACTGGAATGGAAGTGGAAGGAGACAGAGAGGGAACCAAAATGTGAAAATGGTTCCTCATTTGCTTTCACAACATATAAAATCAATGGTTTAAATTTCAAATTAACCACGCCATGCATGAACAGTAATTATTTCTGAAATTCAGGAGTAACCTTATAAGAAACTAGGTAAAATTTGATCAAACCAAGATAGAATGCCGAAACAAATGTTTGATAGACCAATATCTGAACTTTTAAGGATAATTGGAAAACGTTGCCAAAAAAAAAAAAACACGAAGGCATCTTAAAATAAGAAAAAGAAATGTGTATATGTGCATCCATTATAGTTTCCGAGTGTTTCGGAAACAACTATTTCAGAAATGCTTTCAATAGTTTACATAACCTTTCTTGGATGTTTTCCCCATACTTCTGAGTATTATTATAGGGGAATCATGATTTCCATCTAAACAAAGTTTGCTAATTATGCTCAAGACACATGCTAAGATCCAATGTAAGGGACCACCAAGATAACTTATGTAGTTAAGTTTATAGCTCTTGCATATGTTATTATAACATATTTATAGTCTTAAAAGATTTAGCTCAATAAAAATGAACTAACGCATGATTGGAAAAGTGTGCTAACCATCTTTCGGCTCCAACTCCAGTGCTTTTTTGAAGCTCTCAACTGCAGCATCTATATCGTTGAGTGCCATGTGTGCCTGATAGATATGTAGATCATAAAAACTTGGGCCCTACATTTTCTTATGAACATTTTATGCAGAAGAAAACTGCCTAGGAATGAGAAATTGAAGTATTCTCTGTTGAAGATTTAGAAATAAAATTCAGGTAAAACGAAATATAATGTAGAAAATTGGATGCATAAGATAAAAGAAAATTATATTAAGTGGCTAATAACACATCTGAACACCTAAATGTGAATGCACATCTTATGAAAATTAATAGCAAAACGCTGAATTGATTATCATCGGCACATCATAACAATACAGGACGAAAATGTAATTATCAGTATATATGATAAAGACTTTTTAGTTGCCATTTCATTTTATTGATTACCTTGTTAAAACAGAACATAGCAAAACCTAATGCATAAGGAAGCAAATAAAAAACTTGTCACTAAAATCTCTTTAGTGAGCACAGCTAGATGAATCAGAAAAGGAAAAATATGTAGATAGTAGTTAATTTCTATAATGGTGTCACCTACCTGACCTTGCCGAAACAAAGCCTTCACATTGTTCTCACCATTGCGGATTGCAAACTCAGTGTCCAAGAGTGCTCCCTTCAAGTCTCCTAATTTCAAGTTACAAGCCTAGAGAAGGATAACAAAACTACTAGTTACATAGCAGCAAAACTTGGTCCAGAAGCAGTTCATATGAGATAGGTTTATCAGGCAGTAGGTGAAAAATCCAATAAAGCTTCACAGATAATGAAGATTGTCCCACAACATACAACTTGAAGAGGTTAGTGAATTGATAGTACTAATGCAGATGTGATGATAACAATATATAGTTAACAAAAATCTTTTATAGAAACAAATTAGTGTGTTAAGCAAGGAATTGCTGAATGTCAGCGATGTGGAGAGGAAAGTTATAGTAAAGAAGTAAAGGATGCAAAGGTGTTATCAAATTAAGAAATATCAATATATAAAATGAACTATTCGAGATTAGAGATTGAAAAAAGTTTTAACATGGTAAACTAGATTATTCCTGTCACTTGTTACCTATATTATGTATACCATGTCATAATGATGATGTACAAGTTATTCATGTGATGTCTATATTTGGAGAGCTCAATTAATATTTTAAATAACGAGAAGCAATAGAAAGATACTCACAGAACTGTTTGTAAATATCTGTGACTTTATCTTTCTCAAGCACAAACTCTTCTCTGCATTTGGGGAGGAGGTATAGTGACAAAAATACTCACGAGTAAGATGGCACTGAAGCTTGGAGAGTAGATACTCTCATATAATAACAGTACAATGTATGTAATAGACATTGTTTTGGAAAACAGATGGTCTACCTTCATCAATCCCTTCCTTCTCCCAGCACACGTCCAAATAGCGCAAGGCCTTCCGGTACTTTCTGAGTGCCATCTTGTAATCTAGCTTCTGAAAACAGAAATTGTTACGGTTCACAGAGGTGCAGAAAGAAAAAGACTAAGGGCCTGGCTTGAAGAATAAAGCCAGAAGAGAATGCAATTCTAGCAACTTCACTGCAAGTCTGCAAGAAATGCTGGAGTCTTTCAATCTTTAGGAAATAAAGAGGGTGTGCACATTACCAAATTAAGTACCAAGTAGTACTATGAATAACTATACTGCGAGAGTTCACAAGTAAATATTGATTTGGGTAAAGCTCAAGTAGCTTTGACGGTAGAGCCACCCAGAAGAATGTCTCTTGATCCAAACATAAGAAGAATTAATTTTTCTGGAACAGCTTGAAACATTAAGAAAACACAAAACAAGATATGATAATAACATTATAAATGATTACCCTGTAATGATCATTTCCAAAACTTTTAACAGAGTCTACAGCATTCATCCACCAAGACAGCTCACTAGGATTGTTGTCAAGATCAGCTGGCCAATCAGGATACATGTCACCATCCTTAAAAATATTCGCAAGCCCCTTATCTTCGCCCTCAGGAATTTCTCCACAATCGGAAATAATAACATCAACAGAAGGCAAATCATTATCTCCTGTGGAAACATGCTCAATGGAACGAACAACTCCCATGCCTTTAACTACTTTTCCAAAGACAACATGCTTTCCATCTAGTTGAGAAGTGCAAGTTGTAGTGATGAAAAACTGGGATCCATTTGTGTTAGGGCCAGAGTTGGCCATTGATAACATTCCTTTTCTTTCATGTTTTAGTTCAAAATTCTCGTCTTCAAATTTCAATCCATAGATGGATTCTCCCCCAGTACCATTGCCAGCAGAGATGTCACCACCTTGAACCATAAAGCTTTTAATAACACGATGAAAACAGACTCCCTGCAATTAATAAGAAGCTTATAGATTTAGATTTTGCCAAGTATAATAAGCCTTGTAGAAGTAACGTATCGGCTTGACCAGGAAACAAATTTTGACGGAGTTTCAATTAATCAGCTAAAATTTTCTGGATAAAAGAGCATTTTTTTGAGGATTTTAGTGCTAAATTAAGGGCAAGAGGGTATTCAAATAGACTAAAACTGATGTAAACTTTACAAGTTAAGAGTTTTGGGCAGCACTAGCAGTGCTTGGAAACAAAAAGAACAAGAATGATAAAGCTACTAGAATTCAAGAATAAGAACCCCAAAATAAATAAATAAATAAAAATCCATTCTTTAACAGATTTCATTGATGTTCATAGCATTTAAAGGTAGTACAAACTAATTAAGCCTTGAATAACAAACAAATAAATCATTTTCATTTCTCGGACACCAATTGTAACTTTGACTAATATGAATGTCCAACGGGGTCCCCATCCCATTGCCCAAAAAAAGTTAGATATGACCAAATAACAAGAATATGAATTCTTATTAGTACAAAAATCCGTACTAGATACATAAAAATTACTATTAACAGGGAGAATTAAAGACATTTACTGACCAAACAATTTACCAAAAATACAGACTAAAAAAAGTTATAAGAGTACTAGGTACTAACTAGAGAAAGAATCAAATCAAACAATTCTAAAAAGAAACTAACTTCAACCCCTAGAGAAAGAATCAAATCAAACAATTCTAAAAAGAAACTAACTTCAACCCACTTATATATACACATATATAGATATATAGAGAGAGAAAAAAAAGAAAAAAAGAGGACCTTGTAATGGAGAGGAGCAGAAGTGTTGGGACCAATCCCTCTCTCGCCGGTGCATAGAGCCCTAAAATTCTCAGCGGTTCTGGGCACAATATCGCTGTATAGTTCCACTATTATTCTTCCTTCAAGTTCTCGTCCAATGCTTATGTCCAAATAGCATTTGGGTCTCCCCATTTCTCTGCTGAAATTGGAAGTAATGAGATTGAGGGTGGCTCCTCTGCTCATTATTTAAACTACTGTTTGTCTTGCTCTGTTTGCCTTGCTCTGTTTTGCATTACCACTTGTCGCTAAATTACGCCACTTGTACTATGTTTTTCTTAGATGCCCCCTTTTGTCTCTTTCACTAATTATTTTTCTCTTTTATTCACCTTTTTATCTTCATTTTTTAGAGAGCAATAATGCATTAGTTGTTATATAAATATATTTGTTTATATCAAAGTTGGATATTTAGAAGGTAACACAAGTATTAGTTGACCGAATGACTCTATAAAATTACGTTAATACTTTTATATATTATGAATAATGTTCTTTATCTTACTTATCGAGAAGGGGTATTTTATTATATTAATAAAAAAAAGCATTTAGCAGTAAGTAAATAAGAGCTTGGTGAATGCTAAGATACATAACACATAAAATTCATTAACACGTGAGAGATCATACTAACATTTTGTATAATTAATTATGTACGTACAAAATACAAAATTGTTGAGTTCCGAATTTTTTTATAAAGATTCTCTATTATAATTTCTTAAATATTATCGACACTAATTGTTCTACTGTTTGCAAGCATATAAAATGCTATCTTTTTGTACCCTTTTAAGCATAGTTTTTAGCAAGTTTTCTATTATATCCTCAGTATTATAAGCTTCTAATTACATATTGGATTAGACATAATAATATGGGTCCGGTTAGTATGAAGTGAACTTCATG
Organism: Aralia elata; assembly: GCA_034770075.1. NCBI lineage: Eukaryota > Viridiplantae > Streptophyta > Magnoliopsida > Apiales > Araliaceae > Aralia > Aralia elata. The sequence continues at coordinate 84,267,898 of CM068383.1, forward strand.
GTAAGTTCACTTCATCTCCAATACTGTGCTGACACGTATCATCCCTCGCCACATGTCAGCACAGTATTAAAGATGAAGTGAACTTACCATAAAGTTCACTTCATACCGGATCCTAATAATACGATCAAATCTGCTAAAAATGAGACTGATTAGATAATACTACTAGTATCTTCCAAGTTAAGTGACATCTGGTGATAATATAAAAATTTATAAGTTTGTCTGGTAGTAAGTAGTACTCCAATCGAGAAGTTGCAGTGTGTACACAACGCATGATCAGTCAGTCATCACATCAGCTTGCTTAGGTTTCTCTGTTTCTTTTGCTAAATAGGTTTCTCTGTTTTTGTTTTACATTTGTAGCTGTGCCAGTAGTAACATATGAATTATTAAATTTAGTTTAGATTTTTTATGGTTTTGGAAGCTTTTAAATATCAGGAATAAGTTTACATAAACTACTCTAAACATTACATTTTACATTATACTGCACATTTAATTATTAAAAAGTAGGACCTGATGTGGATTTCTGTGTCAGGTCCCATTTTTTAATAATTAGGTGTACAATGTAGTATTTGGAATAGTATTTAGAGTAGTGTATATATAAACTTATCTAAATATTAGAGGTATTTCAGAATTTTAATCGTTTGGACATCTCTTATTTCAAGCCAACTTATTCAAATTTCTCCTATTTTTTGATTTGGCCCGTTCGAAAATTTTCTGATTTTTGTAAGTCACATCGCTACTTATTGTAAAGTTATAGCTTTTGACTTATTTATTACTATTTAAATATTGTTTAGGGGTACACTTGAAAAATATTCATTATTATTCAAATTTCGTTAACGCAAATTGGTTATGCTAAAATCTTTATCATACTTTATGTTTGGGCAAAGGTGCAAAAATGCCCCTGTGGTTTACCTCGAAGTCCCACTTCCACCCTGAACTTTTTTTTTTTCCAAAAGTACGCTTAACGTTACAAATTTTAGGTCAAATGTGCCCCTGACCCTAACAGACATGCCACCTAGATTAACTTCACTTACAAGTGGACATTTTTTATTGACTAGGCATGAAGAGAAATAAAAAGGGGAAAAAGCCCTAATTTCATAATTAAACTCTAATAAAAAAAACCTTTCATATTTTCAAAATTAATCTTTAATAAAATACAACAAAATAAAAATATCCAAATTTTCTCTCATAAACTCACCCATATCTGGATCTTCGTTTCCAAGCCCTTTCGATCTAATTCCAAACCAACAAAATTGGTACTACTTATTGATGGTGGGTTTTGGTTTGATGTGGAAGCTGGATTTGTTGGCTTGGATTTATTGGTGGTGAGATTTAGTATTATGAGAACACCCGTAGCTGGTGAAGAAAATGAAGAAAAAAACTTGAAGCCCGTCTTTTTCTCTCTCCATTTCTTCCAAACTCCATTTATCCCCATTTTCTCTCTCTATATTTTCTGTCTCTGTTTCTCTCTCAATCACAATCTGTTCTTCCAAACTTTTCCAAAGTGGGTCTCAAGTACATCAATTAAACTGTTAATTGATTCATCGGCGGCAGAGAATTCGAGATCTCGGTCGAAGAAGATGGAGAGAGAGAGAGGCTAATGGTTTTGAGAGAGTTTACAGCAGAAGAGAGAGAAAGGATGGATCAGATCTGTGTATGGAGAGTTCCATTGCGGCTTGATCAGATTTGGGTTACTTTAAAAAAAAATTAAATTAAATTACTTCCGGTAATCTTTGAAGATGAAGGGGTTGTTCTAATATTATTTATTTTAATCCTTTTTTTAGTTTCCAAATTACACTTGGACATAAATTTACCAATTACAACTTGTTTTATTTTATTAGTTATTTTGATTAATTAACAAAATAATTTGGATTTCAGTATTTTGATTAAATGATGTAAATATGTTATGCTTTTTTATTTTGAATTTTAGTATTTTTTTTGTTTGATTAAATGATATATATTGTTTTATTTAGAGTATGTTTTATATTTAAGCCTTAATTAATTTATGTATTAATTAATTTCAACAAATTTTGCCACGTGTCAGCCACGTCATAGAGATTTTAACCCCCGTTAGTCTAGGTGGCATGTCTGTTAGGGTCAGGGGCACATTTGACCTAAAATTTGTAACGTTAAGCGTACTTTTGGAAAAAAAAAAAGTTCAGGGTGGAAGTGGGACTTCGGGGTAAACCACAGGGGCATTTTTGCACCTTTGCCCCTTTATGTTTTGTTAATTGAATTCCTGAGTTTTTTCGATATTAAAGTGTCTTTCGCTAGCTCAACAAAAGATGTACAACTTAACTATTACAAAGATACACATCATTTAAGATAATAAATAAATAAATAAATAAAATTGAGAAACATGGCATTATCCTAAAAATAAATTAGTTTACAATAGTTAAAAATCCAAGGTACTAATATAAGTGCTTATTTATACTAAAATTTTCCACCCCACAAAAGAAGTCTATCTAAGTTATTTCTAGAATTGAAGCAGGATAAAGTTGATGAAAGGCTTAAATTCTAATATGGGCTGTGCTAGTTATCAAAAGTTTGTATAGAGGTCCAAGACAAAGACAGAGAGAGGGAAGGGTCCATCTAACCATATTATTATTAGTTGCATACCTTTTTGTGTAGACAAACTATATGAAGAAGCCCAACTATGAAATCCCAAAAAAAAAGATTCCATCTTATTTAAGTCGCATAGTTAGTGGTGTCATGGCCCATTGAAAATCATTTGATTTATAAAATGTGCCTGTAGCCTTGAAGTTGTCCCAAATAAAAAAAAAAAAAGGAAACATGGAAAGTAGTGAGTTTTTTTTTTTTTAATTAAATGATATGAGCCGACTTATGCGTCAACTGATATTAAGATAGTGTTTGATTATCTCTTTTTATTTTTTTTGATCTCATCTTTTTTTTGTACAGAGACAATATTGTTTGATAAAAATTTAACCTATCTTTTTTTTACTCTTAAAAAAAAGAGAATGAAACAAGTCTTTTTAAAAAAAGAAACTATTCATTACTCTTTTATGCTCACTATTCTAATTTCATTTTTGTAATTTTTCATTTCACTTCTCTCACTAGACTACCTCCCACCACCACCTATCACCACAACCCACCACCGTCGCCACCCGCCACCATCGCCGCTTACCACCCACCACTACCGCTCACCACCTACTACCCACCACCACTATTATTACCATATTTTATAATAATTATGCAAAATTATCATAATTATTATTATGATTTATTAAATTTGAAATATTTTACTAATTATATATTGTTAGTGATTTTATTTGAAGTAATTATTTAATATTTATTATATTTTTATTATCACCCTAAATTTGTATAAATTAATATAAAGATAAAATATTAAAATATCATATCCAATAAAAATTAATTGTCAAATAACTCTTTTACATTTATATATGGACCCTCTATTTTAGATTTCTTTTGAATGCTGGCCCCACGATTCCAACGCCGGAAATAGTGAGGTTTGGGCTGCTATTCTCACCGGTCACCAGACAAAAGCTGAGCAGTCACATGGTTAACCCAATTATCCGTCAGAATAAGAATCTCTCTGTGTCTGTCATACTTGCTACTATAATATTCTACTATAATATAATAATATAATGCCTTTTTGTTACCACGTGATATTCCCGTCCTTGCATAAAGGGCAACTTCGTCAGTTTCTTATTCCAAAATCTGTCTACTACTATTTTTTTTCCTCTTTTTGTTTTGTCCAAATATTCCTAATGTGATGTTTGATTGCATCTTAATACATATTAATAGTTCATTTCTTAATACATCTTAACAGCTCATATCTTTGTATTAAGAAATCTTCTAAATAGTTTAGACTCATATTTGTATCTTAATGATTTAGAGGCATTCAGAGGAAATTTTTTTATTTCAATTTTAAACATTAAGATGCATTAAGAGATGTGTTGTTAAGATACATTAAGATGCAATCAAACACCACCTAATTCATGCTTAAAGCGGATTAAAGTTAGACATCCATTCTATTTAATAAAGGGAGAGAAAAAAAAATTACCCTTCTTGAAATTATGAAAACATTATTAAATTGTCCTTATTTTAAATCGAGTAATGTTAAAAGTTATGACATTGAATATTTGAATAATAATTTATAACGTAGTCAATCACATAAGATCTACTCAACTAATGTTATGATGACGCATCATTTAAGACACTTTTTGAGACCTTTAGTATCACCTTTTTAAATATTACTGGTGTAAATAAAATCCAACAAATAAGGGTACTAATGTTCAAAATTAAAACACAAGTAATTTGGGGCAATCATGACCCCTGATTATAAGAGGAAATTATTAAAAAAAAAAATTAATTCACATTCTTAATAAGCTTTAAGTGTGCCTCACACTAACTATGAGTATTAAGATAAAGAGTTCAAATAAAGAATTAGAATTACACAGTAACATGGGCATCTTTCTACCTCACACAAACACATAAAAAAAAAGTCAAAAAACGTGCATGCACAATCAAGAAAATTGAGCAACCATGAAATTATGGTGTTCCATACTATTTCTCAAAAGTTGATTATAATGATGAGATAAAATCATAAAATATTATCAAAAGGTCGAGTTTAAATCAGCTCGCCATTCCATGATTATTGAATTGACAATGAGATCGCGCATTGAATATTTTATTTTTACTTTTATCCATGAAATTTTTGATTTTGCTTGGGCTTCATCATAATTACTAGGATTAACATCTTTTACTTGTGAGCCTATGACTACCAACTTCTTGTACTTGGTATATGTTTGGTTGCTCGGACCTTGGTAATTTTTAATATGTGCAGAGCGTTTAGAAGTTTAAATACACTTGAAAATCTTATTTGTTTAATAATAATTTATTTTAAACGCAACTCATAATTCACAAACGCAACGTTTAGGTCTTAAATGCAGACGCAACGCACTAAAATTGATGTGGTGCGTGGTACGTTTAAAGGTCCAAATGCTATCGCCATAAACGCTGGTAGCTGAACAAACCTTTAATTTCTGATTTTGCTTGGGCTGCATTGGATGTAACATAATTACCAGGATTAACATCAACCAATAACAGTTTATGTACATTTTTATTTAACAAATGATTTGTTAAGATTTACTGGAATTGTGCATCTCATATTGGTGAAGAAAAATGCAAGGAAAAAAAATTAATATTCATGAATATACTCAAAACTTTATTTAACTTTTAAGCTTGTTGAGTTAACATTGGGCTTAAACCATGTATATTCAATATGCTTGCACAGTAACAAGATTAATGTTATATAAACTAATTTATGGGCAAAAGTAAATTAAATGCCTATTTTATGTATGCCAAAATAGAAAAAGTGACTGTTTTTTACTTTAAGAATTCAATATTTTATGAAGAATGGCATGAAATAGAAGAATGTTTTGGATTCTATGCAACTTATGTTTTCACTTTTCAATGCACTTAAAAAGAAATGTAATAGCATAAATTAAGAGAGAAAATAATATATATTACGAAACTTTTGATTGTCAACTTTTTGATTGTCAATTACGTGAATAAATATTAATGATAATTTTTTTGAAGAAATATGTAGTAAGTGAAACTCTTTTATAATTATATTCAATCTCGTGTATTTATATATTTTTTTATAATTCTATTCAATACAAATTTATCACAATACATAATATAACTCAATTTAAAATTAATTAAGTGAACACAATAAAAAGAAAAAAGAAGAACAGCCAAACTGGTCCCAATGTATTGATCAACTGCTGGGATGACTCTCCCAATCCAGAAGAGCCATCAATGGGAAGATAGAGAACTAAAATTAAAATTTTCCTAAAAAATAAAAATATTAAGTGATGATATGATTTCCCAGTATTCTGAATTTAATTTTTAAAATTTAAGTTATTGAGCTAACAAAAAAAATGTAAAGAATTGGTGGCAAGGAAAATAGAAGTATATCCCATTTCTTCCGGTTAAATTCTCTTACATTTATGAAAAGAAAAGAATAAAATAAGCATAATTCAAGAATTAACAAAAATATGAACTAAATTCAATTACCCAAAAAAACACCCAATTTCAAGATTCAGCTCTTTCATGTGGGTTGTTGGGTTGAGCTATCTCTTCGTCCTTTCTTACTTCCCCTGTTTCTTGCTGAGCAGCCGCAGGCACGGCCTCTGGCGGCGGAGCCACCACCATGCGCGGCCTAGGCGGGTCGACCCGGCCGTCGAGACAGGTGGCGCATTTGGTCTCAACCCAACTTTCAAAATCGTACTGTCCATGACCCATGATTCTTCGACCCGAACAGAGCCTACCAACCATTACAGCAAGTGCACCCAATATGACAATCACCGCAAGAACCCCGATAACGGGTCCGACTGACCCGTGTCCCGAATGAGCTGTGTAAGCTTGTTGGATCATTGGCAATGGTGGTGGTTGCTGTTGTTCTGGCTCTAGAGTTGGTGTAGTAGACATTTTTGAGCGATACCCACAAGAAAAGAGACTGTAAAGTTGCTAAAAATGTAAGCTTTTTCGAGGTTTTGAGAGGTTTATGGGGTTTAAGAGATTGTTGGGTTTTTAGGTTGGAGAACTGTAGGCAATAAAGAACCAAAGATTGGTGAAAGTGAATTGTAACAAAAACAGGGTTTTTCTTGAAATTTGTTTATATGTGTGTACTACTAGTAAAGTTTTGATCTTGATAACCCTCAAAATAAAAGGACCCAGTTGTAAGTTAGTTCTTTAAATTATTCAAACAATTTAAAGGTAAATAATGAAAAAAATAAAGGAAAGGAAAAGGAATAGAGGGAGGGGATGACAAAAAGAGCAAATGGGAAAGGAAAGAATGTACTCCAAGCAGAAAGTGGGGAAAAAAGAAGATTTTAAAGAGTGTTTGGGCAAAACCCGAGAAAAAAGAAAGGAAAAGAAAAGGCCTTTTGACAAATTACTTTGAGAGCTTTTCAAGGGACATTTCCTGGCACTGCAAGAAACTGTAGAAAACAACTTCAGGTAAATTTAAAAAATGGTAACAGAAATGCTGCATCTTGCAAGCTCTGTGATTTTAGAGCCAACCTTTGGTAATTGACTAATTGGTGGTAGTAAATTTGATTCTCTTTTCTTCTCTCTCTGTTCTGATTACATCCCAGGATTCTTACTAATGTTTGGACCACGGAAATGTTTTGTTGAGTTTTGGGGTTGTGTGAATGGGCTTTAAGTTGGTAAACACGTTTAGTAACATTCAGAATCTCTTTTAATCTAGATCAGATTCTATTTTGAGATTGAAAACACATTGCTTTTCTGCATATTATGTTGGAAGCTTTTTTCATTAATCTACTAGGCAGACCATGTAGTAAGTCAAACCCTATCCCCCTATCCCCTATCCCCTATCCCCTATCCCCTTTTTATTTTTTATTTTTTGAATATCATAATATATTACAATAATTTATCCTAACTTAGGAAATAATTTATTGTCTTCAATTTTTATCGCGCGTTGTTACCTTCTGGACCTGTCTGTTAGATTTAAGATCGAAATATAGAAGCAATCTCATAAAAAATAGATAAATAATGGAGAAGTAAAAAGACACAAATTTATCGAGATTTATTAATTTGGTTAGTCCTGTTTATGTGATGTATTCATTTATCAAACTCACATTGATTTACACACCAACACAATTGCTTTTATAGTCACTAGAAAAATCCTAACTCCTATAATATAAGCTCAAACACATAATACCCAAAATATTAATAAAATTTAAAACCAGATTACTAATAAATCTTTAAGTCCAAATAAACATTACGCTTAACTTCTAGGGGGCGCTGCCCCCTTACAATCCCTACCAGCTCACTAACGAGCAAGACAGTCGTTTGTTCATCAAGGAGCGAGACCCCTGACTACCATGTCGTAGTGATCATTAGTCGGACTCACTGAAATACGAGTTAAACCCAACATTGTCTTTGTTAAACCATTCTTTATAATTTATTGTCAACAATATTCTAACCTTCAACCCCTATCATTGTTTAGTATGCTTTGGAAGTTTGCCAAACAGAGCCTTGAATTTAAGAATTCCGGTATCATTCCTTCTTGTATGTACAAAATTTGAAATATGGATTGATTAGGAATATATAGTATGTATGTTTTATTTCTCCATAGAAAATGTCTTAAGAATTTTCATTTATCATGTTTATCATCTTCTTGAAAACACACAATATAATTTTTTTTGGAAAGAGAATGTATTGTATTTATTTTGTTAATGTTTTTCTTAGAATGTATTGTATTTATTTTGTTAATGTTTTTCTTAGAATGTAGTGTCCCAATATTCACCAAACAATCCATCTATAAGAACTTGACATTTGCCTTGATTTTTATTTATTTCATTTATTACGGGCACTAAAAATTATTTCTACTTCTTTAAAAATAACTCGATCAAAGTTTGCTTTCTTCCCTATTGCAGATAAGCTTGCTTTATTAAAAAGTCAAAAAGTTCAACATTAATGTTCAAACTTTATGTTGATCATCAATTCTTTTTTTATTCCCTTTTGTTGTTCAATAATACACATGATCATAAAAGTCTATCAATCAGGTAATGTCTAGTTGCGTCTAATACCAGTGAATCAAAAGGGGCTTCTAGTTAAATAAAAAATATAGCAATTCACTAATTTTTCTTTAACAAAGAGAAAGGGGAAATTTGCAAAAGAATAAGGTATAATAATATAATTAACCATCCCTTTAGAAGGTGGTTTTTTTTAGTGATAGTAATTCGACATCTGTATTGATAAAAGTAGGTCATACTAATGGACTAGATAATCATCGATGTAATACGTAGTAAGAATAAAATATCACAATTTTCTCAAATTTATTATCACAATTTTATTATCGTATCACAATTTTCTCAAGTTTATCACAATTTTATGTCATTAAAAGAATTTCTTTTTTAGTGATAATAATATAAAATATCACAATATCCTCAAATTTATCTTCATAATTTCATTATCATAACACACAGCTAAGTTGTTAGCAATTTTATTTTTAAAAGTATACAAACAAAAATATATTTTTAATATTAATATATTTTATAAATTAAACTCTTTTTGTGCACTATGTTTTGACAAGATAATTGTTTTAAGTGACAATTCTAATTTAAGATCCCTCCTAACTAAAAGTATATAGAAAAATATAGAAGTATTGGACAAACTGTTGGTTTGGTTTAATAAATTATTAACATGATACTATGTGAATATCAAAATTTAATTATATTTGACAAGAAGTCAAAGAAATTAAGAAAAGGAGCCAATTGGACCACTGTGATTCTTTGATATAATGTACCTGTTACATTCTACATTAAAAAATGTAATTTAGTGTAATTTAGTATAGTTACTTACCAGAACCCAATGTTAGTTCTCTTGAAGGAAAATCTAAGAAGAAGAAACAAAATAATTTAATTTTCCAATATAAAAGTCAAATGAAGTCTCTACTCTTGATCATAAAAACAAACATAAAGGTGGTGTCAAAAACTGAGAAGGGGGCATGGAGAATCTCAGTGTTGGAAGAGAATATTATTATGTCTTGGGCCAAGTGACAACCATACTTCATGACTTGTAGCAATAACATTTGCCAGCACATCCATATAAAAAAAAAATATGAGTGTGATTTTTTTAGTATTTATATTTGTTATTTTTATTATTATTTAATTTTAGAGATATATTTAGAATTTTGGGGTTCCTAGAGGTACGAGTAACTTTCAAATTAAACTTTTGTTGGGTGGTAGACTCGAGTTTGTATTATACGTTGATTTCTAACTTTTATTTTCTGTTAAGTGTAAGACTCGAATTTGTACTTTTACAGTAAAAAAAAATCTTTATTACTAAACTTTCAACTTAATCTCTGTAAATGTCCATCTAAAATATTATGTATCACGATTTAAAAAAGACCTTCACTATCCATTATATTCCAACTAGCTGGCTATCTTGAAACCAATCGTTTCATATTTGGATGAATGACCACATTTGTGCTGGTCATGATCCATAATTCTTTATGGATTAAACTCATATATATATATATTATCTATTTTTAGCGGCGGACCAGACAACGCTTTGGTCCGTCGCCATAAGTTCGGTCCGTCACTATAATTTTTAGCGACGGACAACATATAGAGACGGTCAAACATATAGCGACGGATCAAAGCTATAGCGGCGGACCGGACTTATGGTGATGGACCAAAGCGTCGTCCGGTCCGTCGCTAAAGGAGATATGATTGGTATGTCAGATAAGGGGATATGCTCTTGACCCGTTCTCTCTCTGTGTATATATATATATATATATATATATATATATTTGTTTTTTTAAAATTTAAAATACATTTTATTTTTGACATATAAAGTAATATAAAATTTTGAATTAACATGACATTACTATATTCCTATCACAATATTATTTTTTTAATAAACATTAAAAAAATCTTAAAAATTGTTATTTTATATATGCTAATGTTTGAATGAGAGGGTAAATTATAAATAGATAGATTTTTGAGAGAGAAGTAGGGGGATATAGAAAGGAGGCCCATGGATAGTAGTAGTACAAAAGTTTGGTCAGTGAGGGTCAGGCATCCCCACCAGCTTTTCTTTTACTTTTATTACTTGTATGTATGTATCAGCTGGTTGAATCCAAACTTTTCTTGTCTGCTTCTTAATTGAATCTACGTCCTTTCCACTCTATTCTTCTACATTAATTCCTCAAAACATGAACATGAAAAGAAATTGAATAATTTTGCTATTAGACTACAGCATCTCTACTAACACTAGGGAGTAGGTACACCCTCACACTGATATACCCATGACATACATATAAATCTTTAGACAGTTACTTGGCCTTTTGTCGACAGAGGAATAATATTTGGTAGGACAGGCAATGCAATGGCACAATTCTATTCCACTCGTATAATTGCTATTTCCTACAATTATTTTTATAAAATGTGAATATGAAAAGTCATTTTACTGGTCGATGCATGTTTAAGCTTAAACTTAGTTTTTAAATCCGTAAGTCAGTTTCTTGAACCTACTTAAACATACAAGAATCTTATTTGAGAAAGCTATTAATATTGTCAAGAAATAAGTGTTATATAACGACTACAAATGTGTCGTTAAATATATTTTTACTCTGATATTATTATTTTTAATCTAGCAATATCAACAAACATTTGGGAAACATTTAGTAATGAAATTGTTAATGCTCAATTTCGTTAAAAGACTTGTCAATAGCTTCAAAAGCGAAATTAACTTGTAAAAGAAACACGCTGGTGACCTGATGACGGCAACTGTCGGAAAAATCTTTCGATGTGAGAATTAGTACAAGGTTTGAGGGATAAAGTGGTTAACAATAGAGGTATTAAGGTTTAGAGCTAATATAATAATATTGTGTGTGTACTTCACACCTCTTGTATGTTGTATTTACAGAGTTTCTGCGTTGTATTAGAAGGGAAGAGCTCTTAGTTGAGTCAACTAACAAATTAGCTTTTCTTGAGTCCCGGTAGGAAAGAATATTAATTTTCATGTAGAGATAGAATTTTTTATGAAAATACCGGCTGATTCTTGAATGACAAGTAATAAAAAGACCGTAACAAAGACCAAAAATATATTAGGTCGATAGGCCCAAGTTAAAAGAAAATTAGCATGTAACTAAATTGAGCTCATTGGGTCAAGTCCACTTAAGAGCTGACGAAATATGACCTCAACAGAACTTATGATATATACATCATATGATATATTTAAGCACACACCAGATCCAAGATCAACAAGACTATATTATTAATGCATACATAAATTTCCAATTTCCCTACATTCTAGAGTTACAAAAGCTTCCCGAGTTCTTAAAGTCGATTAATTATTTAAATTTGACAATATATTATGATCGTATTGAGAGGATGCAATGAATTGAACACTACACAAGTCCAATTACAGATTAAATATTTGCGTAATCTTTAATTAGTGGAGATACAAGTGCTATCAGAAGGCACGCTAACCACTAGATAACTTAATCAGCACTAAGCAATATAGTATATATAAGTGTCACTGTGCTTTCTGATCTAGTTTAGTTCAAACATTTACCACTACAACTCTGATCATTAGGCTGATCAATAGAGATATATTGTGAATAATTATGGTTTAAATTTAGAAAAGTTGGAGTGAGATTTATTTATTTATTTTGTTGACGAAACATATACTTCATCCGTTTTAAAATATAAGATTGTTATTGATAATTTTGAAATAATTTTATAATTTTGAGGTGATCAATTAGGGTTATAATTACATTGTATTATATAAAGACAATATCTTAAACATGCTTAATCTGAGATAGTGCGACTGATTTGTTGTCAATCATGAAGTTATCTAACCTTTGAGCGGATCATGTAAAATTTTATGTATTGTGTGTGATTGTTTTTCTTCAATTTCTCGTTATTATTGTTTTCGTTGTGTTATTACTTGTTATTGGATATTTTAATAAAAATAAGAATTTTTATATTCATTCTTAATACTTTATTTTAATAACTATTTTTTGTCTTTATAGGACCGTTACAAATCATGTTTATAAATCTCTTTATTGGTCCATAACTCTTTTCAAGTGTAAATTATTGTAGTACTTTATTAGGTCTATTATTATGGAACATGAGTTACAAAAGTTTTCATAATGGTAATTTTCTTACACATATAATAGATGTTTTTTATATGTAATCTAGAGTGGTGGAAAAAAGAATGAAAAAAATAAAATAAGCTAAAGAATGAGAAGAGACTATTGATTCTCTCTATGTTTATATTCTTCTTCTATAGTTAAAACGTTCTATGAAACGTTTGCTTCCTCAGTTATGCAGACCAGAGAGAAGTTACAATAACGGTGGTTGGGTTGTTGTATCATGGAGACCACATGTCAGTATCATTCTACACCGATTATAATCCGAGATGAGACATGAGTCGTCTTAAAAAGAGCAATCTAATCCGCACGTCAACCCAAACCTTAATATTTTATTATTTGATGCGAGTAATATTTTCATAACAAATATATTAAGCTAATCAATCATTTGGTGAATATTTATGAAGGTAATATCTATTCTTACTCTAGTTCAATTTTATATAAACAAAATTGTAAATCTCATTATAATATTTAATTTTGGATCAACACTTGCTAACATCTCCCTTCCTTAAGCCCATGAACCCATCTTTTCGTCGTCTTGGCCCAATTTTTTGTCCATACATTCTTGTGTCACATATCAAATTATCAATTCGTATGCAAGATAATGCTAAATAGTGTTTACTTTTTCCATCCTACCAAATACTTTTTCCTCCATCTACCTTTTTTAGTGATAGATTAATTTTTCGTAAAGGTATATTGTTAACGCCATATTTCATCACGATATTGTCGTCGGATAATTGTAGCCAGCACATGGTAATAAACCGATGACTCGATGACCGTGGCTGCTGGGAGAACTCTCCGACATGAGAATTAGTACTAAAATTTTAGGCATTAATAATATAATTAAGGACATTATTCTAGAGAGAGAGAGAGAATTTTTGAGCCTACCTTTGCCTCTATATTCTATCCATATATATAGTGAGAGAGCCCACCTAGCAACTTGGGTTTGGACACCATCTATACCACTTGGGCTCAATGGCCAAACAAGTTATTTGGGCTTAATGTTTTAGGCCCAATTGGTAATATTATATACCTTAACATATACCATATCAAGAAAATGTCATCGGTCTTGTTAATAAGAATAGTGAGCTGTCTTGTATTTGTATATGTATTTAATTGTAAAAAAGTACAATTAGTATGTATAAAATAAAATTTGCAAAGTAAAATTGTTGACTATTGTTTATTAAGAGACTGTTGACCATTGTTTAATACGAGAGTGTTGAGTTCTAGTGTAAACACTATACAATTTATCATCTTAGACAAAGTTTTTAATTTAACCAGCCGACCATGTCAAGAGTGTTGCATACATCTATCTAACAAAATACAAATGATTTTGAATTTTCTGCTCACCTAATAAATCATCTGGATCGTCCAAAGTTTGGGATAAATCTGACCCTTCATTATATTCTCTCTATATTGCATTGCCAGTAGCAGCGGCGCTCATCTCTTCCTTCACTTCTTCCGACCTTCATCTCCTCCTCACCTCCTCTCTCCGGAGGCGGCACCCCTCTGTCATCTCCGCTCCGACGACCTCTCTATGGTGGCGCTTCTGTAGATCATTAGGGCAGTTGCAGCGTAGTGCCGGAGGCACGAGTGCCAGCTAGTATATATATATTCCATGAAACTTATTGTTGTGTAAGTGAAGAGATGAGAGATATTGTAGGGAAATGCTGAAATGTTGCTATAGATACAGAGTATATATATTAGTGAAAAAAGGAATAAAAAGCCATGTTCTTTTAGGATAAAATTTTAATTTCGTGAAATAATTAGAAGGATTCGTATCTTGTTTACTTGTATACCGTTACTTTAGTAATAAACACTTCAGACAGTTGTGTGTGGAAATAAATATTTTTAATACGAGTTAATAGATAAATAATCATTACTCTATATGCAACTGATGTGCGTTGATCTATAATGCAGAGTCTATATAAATAAAACAAAGACACCATCATTCTTGCGGGACAAAAATTGTTTTGTACGTTTTCCTAGTTTTTCAAAAAGTTAAAAGAAAACTTGTTGAAAAGGTGGATCTACCCAATTTGAATGGAATCCAAAGATATGTTGATAAGTCCTAATACACTCAGAATCTGCGGCACTCTTTCTCCAAAATACCTTGATAAGAAAAAAGTCAACAAAGAAAATGAAAATGGGATCAGGTCCACATACACGTATTGCATGTCTATTAAATTTAAAAGATATGTTCATTGATGCATTAGAAATTTTTTCTTCTTCTTTTTTAGAATGGATACCGGAGATTAAGATAGAAAAAAAATCTTAATCATCTTGTAAAAATATGAATAGAAGAGATGTGACTATATTCTTAATAGTCATGGCTTTTTGTGATTTATTTGCGTGACCTCGTTATCATTTTGTCTGTATAACTAATTAAAAGAGAGATTCCATGGTCAACCAAAGTCTATATGAATATTAGATATGATTTTAATTTATTGCAATTCTTTAGCATATTCAGCACAAATTGTGGCAAATAACGCTTTATAGTTACGTTGGAAATGATCTAACTATCTGCACAATTGTTGCACAAATAATGATTACTCACTTATCCATAATATTTTAGTGCAAACAATCAATGTTAGGTTGTGTTTGATTAGCTCTTAATGTCTCTTAATAGGTATTCCTCTGATTCGGTCAGAGCGAATGACCTCTTTGATATTCCAAAATTCCTCTTTTATCTCCAATAACCCTAATTAATCTGCAAATCAAAAAATTTCAAAGTGGGTAAGATTTCAACGAAGGATTCAGGAAGTTCATGAATTAAAATTTTTATAGAGGTTGATTTGAATTTTGGGTACCATATATTCTTGAATCTGACATCTACTTACTTCTTCCTTCATCTTCTAATAATCCGCCATTAATCCGTCATTAAAAACTCCATATATACCCATACCCAGAAGAACAAACTAAATCAGATCTACAATTTCACCATATCACATTCATACATATATCCCAAAATAACAAACCAGATTTATAATTTCACCATGAATAAATTTTTTTTTTATAAAAAAAATCAACAAGCACAAATCCATGCCAAGCACAAATCCATGTCTTTGATCTACTTCGTCATCTAGCCTAATAATATCCGGACAAGAAGAAAAAAAGAAAGAAGAAAAAGAAGATATGAGAAAAGAGAGAAAATGAAGAGACGGAGAGAAGGATGAGAGAGAGAGAGAGGCACCAATTGGGGAAAAACAGGGAGATAGACTTTAGGAGAAGTGAGGGAATAAAGGGAGGGGTAATTTTAGAGGAAATGAAGTTTTTTTGCTTAAGGGTTAAAATAGTAAAATACTTTTATTCAGACATTTTGAAAAAAATTATTATCAAACACAACCTTAGTCATAGTCCACACAACGATTGTGCTTACAGTTGGATTATCTAAAGCTAGCTATAGATCAGAAACCAATATCAAATTAGAATTACACACACACACACATATATATATGTGTGTGTGTAATTATGATGCATTAATGAGAGAAGAAAAATCAACTTTACTGTAAATTACTATCACTCAAGCATGCTTGCATATTGTTAGAGATAAAATAGATGTATTAAATATTATTGTTATCTTATTACAAAGAGTACTAAAGTCTTATATATAGGTTACTAGTTGAGTGGTGACCAAGTATATGTGGGCACAAAGCATACTTAGTGATCAAATAATAATAACAATATACTCTAATACTCCCCTCAAATTAGAAGTCTTATATCGCGACTTACAACTTGTTACATAACAAAATAAAAGACTCAAAATCAACTACGAAAGACTCCTTGCCTAATAATAATATACTCTAATACTCCCCCTCAAGTTGGAAGTCTTATATTACGACTTACAACTTGTTACATAACATGATTTTAAAAATAAAAGACTCAAACGAACTACGAAGATTGAGGCCTTCAATTTGCATAGAAAAAAGATAGATTTTTTTTACGTCCAAAATTAAATTCCTCACCGTCGGTATATAACTTCACACATCCATTTTATAAGGATATTATGTGTCGGCATAACGGAGAATACTCGTCTCCCATAACAAATGTGAAGGACTCTATCATTCAAAAACAGCTACGAAGGGTTCCTTGCCTTCCTGAAATAACGGAGGACTCTCTAACCTCCCACAAAATCAAAGGAATGAGAAATTAACTGCTCTGGACATATTACCCTTGTTAAAAAAAAATTTAACATGCAACAAGCAACCTGCATTTTCAGAAAGAAACCTTATATCTGGGCAACGGAGAGCACCAACATTATTCCAACAAAAGAACTAAAACTGAACTCTAACCACCTAGTTTTTTCTTTAAGATGAAGTTAAATAATAAAAATAAACGATGTCCGCCGCCGGCTATGTGCCTCGACGGTGGAAGCAAGAATTTTTTATTTGATTGTCAAGATCAACCTAATTTTGATAACATGTTAGAGATGGAATAGATGTATTGATATTGTTGTTATCTTATTACAAAAAGTACTAAAACCTTATATATAGGTTACTAGTTGAGTAGTGACTAAATATATGTGAGTATCAAGCATACTTGGTGACCAAATAATAATAATAATATACTCTAATACATATATATGCGTTTCATAACATTGAGTCATGGATATAACAAAATGACAAGGATTTTATTAGGAATGTTTGTCCCCCTGCACTTTCTAATTAAACCCCAGTTTACTTTCTAATTTTTTACTTTTGAAATAGATGGATAAGATGAAGATTACCCCTGAAGTATATATGTCATTGTAGATATTCTATACATTTGTAGGTGTTCTAATTTGATTAAACATACTCTCTATAATTTATAGAGATTTTATGATGATGTTATGACATTCAACAATGTTATGTGACAGGTGTATTAGTCACTTTGTGACTTACAGTTCTTTCATTAACAGTTTCTTAATAAGCATTTCGGACTCTTCTAAGGAAAATTGTATTGACATTACCCAAAATGTTATGTGGTACTGAATTTTTGACTCATAATTACTCCATAGTGGAGTTTAGTGTCCTATATTTACTTATTAATTCATGTTATCTAGGCTTTTATTTCTATCTGGATTCTGCTAAGAATCTAGGTTTCAGGGAATAAGACTTTTTGTGGGATGAGGAACCTACAACAATGGACCTCAATTCAATCATACGACGAAGTACTCAAAGAGCTGTTGTATATTCTTGGTTCTTTTGTTCATTTAGACTTTAATGCTTTTGATATATACACAAGCTTACTTTATCACTTGACAAAACGGTTCAACTTACCGGTAAGTATTTTTAGAATAATATTCCCTCCGTCCCAGAATAAAAGTCCTTATTATTATTTTAAGTAGTCCAAAGTTAAATATCTACTTACTTTAAATAATCTATTTTTTACAATAATTTGTCCATAATATCCGTAGTATTAATTGTCATATTTTTATTCCCTATGTATATTTATGGAGCATCACTAGTCATGTGCAAAAAACTATGCAATTAAATAAGAATTTAAATATGGACAATTTTGTCATTTTATCCTCTTTCTTAATATGAGCAAAAAGTCAACCAGAACTTTTATCCTAGGACGGAGGGAGTATTATGAGTCTTAAATGTTTATCTCAAATAATGTGACATTGAATAAAACGAATGTTATTTTATAGCACCATCAATCAGGAAAGATGTAATAGCCAATCAAATGCCCAATGTAATAGTCCATCAATTTTTTTTTCTCAAATGTATCCCTAATGTAATAATATTATATCTTTTAAGGCCTCAAGGCCCATCAAAACATTTCGTAAATGTTTGGGCTTGGATTTAGGAGAGCTTGAGTGTGACAACATATAGACTCAAAACCTAAATCAAGGCCCAGACAATTAAGGCCCCTCAAAGCATTTTGGTAAACGTTTGGGCTTGAATTTAGGAGAGCTTGAGTTTGACAACCTATAGACTCAAACCTAGCCCACTTGATTCCCATTATATGTCTTATAAGTATGTGCCATCATTTTCAGCCAGAGAAGAATAAGCCAATGTTGTTTTAGAGCATGGTCTCAAACATATTTTTGCTCAATTCTCGGGCCTGCAACAACAAACCAAAAATTAAATCAGAATGAACCAATTTTTATTTAATTTTAATTTAAACAATAAAAGTGGAATTATTTATGTAAAATACAAAACCTATATTAAAATTGACTTTTACTATGTATAACCAAACTTTACTAAACTTACTCATGAAAACACTTTTGTCAAGAAACTTTATAAAAAAAGTACTTCATTTCATTAAACCTCGTCACAACACTCCACAAAATAGAGATGTTGTGTATAACGCCCATAAGGAGCAAAACCAGGCATTGCATATTCATAGCCCATGAGCTTAACGGCTAAAGATTTTGGATGGGTGAGGAAGACTTAATTTGTCATGGGTTGTAAAGCATTCTTGTGCAACTTCCCAGCTGCTGACCACAACAGTTCTATGAATTCCTAGTCGCAGAGTGAATTAAGATAGGTTCATATGTATCAACCATGGCTCCTAGTGCACATGTGATGTAGTAAGTAGCTTGTTAGCTCCAAGAAGTTGAAGTCGAACTAAGCCGGTTTTTGAGGGATGGAAGGATTATTAGATTCCGTGTGGTTGCATGTGTTTCCAAGCAAGATGATGGTTGTTGTGTTCAGAAAACACTTAAATTATTGAATTATCAATACTTATTATTATTTATTTATTTTTTTTAAAAATAATCTCACAAACAAGCCGAGAGGCAAGGAAATATTGGGAAAATGTCTATTTAAAGCTATATGTGATTACACACTGCTTGTTTCTACCAAGTCCGTTTTGGATGAATTTCGTATACGTTTATACAATACAACAAATACACTTCTGTATGCATTAAATTGTTGATAGTGATCTTAGTAAACAACCGAAGGCATATCGACAAATGTCATTATTGTTACAAAGGCCACCAGGCCGTGAAGCTTTCTCGGGGGATTTTTTTCTATTTACATTCCCGTCTCTTAGATGCATTATTAATAGAAGAAAACCAACTTAATTGTAACTGACCGGATATCAACTATCAAACATCATGCTTTGTTGTAACTTCAAGCCTCTTCTTTACGGACAGTTTTATTGTGCTATACATGTGAGAGCATGACTCAGAGAAAGTTTCTTCATTGGGTTTTGAGCAACAAAGCTTAAGTTGTAGCTCTTGGAATGATGAGCAAGGAGTTGTCATTTCTGTATTTGTAATTTTTATGTATAAATTGTTATATATATCAAAGATATCTTTTACTTTGTTTTCTGCATCTTAGTGTTTTAAACACACAAGTCTACTCTGAATTTGTCACTTCTTTGTCAACACTTGAATGCAAGTATGAATTTCGGACCAAATTAACTAAATAAGATTTAAAAGTTGGACTTCATAAATTTTCATAAACACAAAAGATATCTTTGTTGGGTTTAAAGTGGTATAGTGGTATCTTTCCATTTGTATAAGTTTTCAGCACAGTGGTAAATCATGATAGAATCGTTTAAGCAGTAAACACTCCTAATTAATCTTAAGAAACAAGCAAATTCATTATGCAGACTGCTACACTAGTTACACAAATAATTAACTATGTATTGAAGCAAATACTTATGAAAGGAAATCAACTTGTAGATCACTCCCAAACTCTAAGTTCAACTGCTCATTTCCTACAAAATAATTGATCGACTAATTAATACCACTTCACTGAAGAGAAAAACAAAGAGAATGACAACAATGATAATGAATTTTTAAGAGAGAGATATATACCTCTTTTGTAGATCAATTCATCCTTTAGTTCCATGTTTATGAAACTTGTGGCGCAATTAAGCTGTCTTCCCCGCAAGCGCAACAGCTAGCGCATTGCAGACCTTTTCAAAGAAGTGAAAGTAAGCATACCTCCAAGACTTGTTGAAATGCAGAGTGCCGCAGAATCCCAAGAAGCCAACAACGAAACCAGGTCCTATGCCACTATAAAACCACAAATGATCATCATCATCTTCACTCTCACTTTCTTTACTATGATTATGGTCGTCAGGGCATCTGTTCAAGTTTGGAGGTCCACATAGCTCCTTGTTTCCCATATAGATGGATGGATCATTCAGGGTCTGAAGTTGATACCCTTTTGGTATTCTCCCGGTCAAATCATTGAATGATAGGTTTAATTGGCTTAGAAATGAAAGGTTAGACAAGCTTTGGGGAATCAGACCAGATAGTTTATTTCTTGATAGATCAAGCCTGAACAATCGTCTCAAACTGCCAATGTTCTCGGGGATCCTTCCCTTTATCTGATTTCCTGCCAAATTCAAACTTAACAACCCAACAAGACCCATCAACTCTTTCGGAATCTCTCCAACTATGAAATTGTTTGACAGGTCTAAGGATACTGGGAGGGAACCGTAGTACTCGAGTTCTGTCCCTTTCATAGAATCTAAGATCCTCTCTCTTGGTTCATAAGAAAAATGTGCAGAATTTATTTCAGGAAGTCTATATGCACTTTGAATCCTAACCATGGAAGTGAAATTGCTGAAACAAGAAGGAATACATCCACTTATATTATTTTGTGCCAAGTTTAACAGTTGAAGATTGGAAAGCTGACAAATTTGTAGAGGAATAACATCGTGAAATTTATTGGACTGAAGACTTAGAATCCTCAACTTGGAAAGAGATTGTCCAATCCATAGCGGGATGACATCGGTGAAAGCATTTTGAGCCAAATCGAGTGTAACAAGATTAGTCAAATATTGAAATGATGAAGGGAGTTTTCCATGAAACTTATTGTTGTGCAGGTGCAGAGATGAGAGATTTTGCAGATACCCTAGAGAAGGTGGAATATGTCCAGATAAAGTGTTATTCGTCACGTCTAGTATATTCAAGTTTTTTAAGTTTCCTAAGCAAGAAGGGAGTTGTCCTGAAATTTGATTATTGGAAAGTTGAATGCCGACCAAGGTTGTCATATTGCACAAACATGTTGGAAAGCCACCAACCAAACCATTATTTTTAAGAGAAATGCCTACCAAACTCGATTTTTGGATAGTATCTTTATTAGCAACCACTAATCCAGAAAGTAAGTTATTGGAGAGATCCAAGAACATCAAATTTGAAGGAATAAACAGTATTTTACCTGTAAACTGGTTGCCATTCAGAAATAAAAACTCGACACGAGAATACGTCACTCTCTCAAACCAGTTACCTTTAATCTGGTTATGAGACAAATCCAACCAGGTGACACCAGAATATAAGTTCTCAAACCAGTCCGGGATAGTATCTGAGATGCTTCCGTTGGAGATGAATAGATATTCTATGTGTATTTGGTTTTGCAGCCATTGGGGAAATTGGGGACCCACTTTGCACGATGACAACGCAACCCAATGGAGTTGAAAAGGAGGAGTCCATGTGGAGCTGAAATTCAGAATGAGATCCGAGTTATATGACAAATCTAAGACTCTTAACCGCGTGAGATTGACCAAGTGATTATCTGATATAATACCGGCCATCGAATTACGATCCATATACAACGTTTCTAGGTTCGAAAGTTGTCCGATCGATACAGAGAAGACGCCACTCAGCTGATTAGAGCTAATGTGTAACTCTTTCAACGAGGTTAGTCTTTCAAGTGATGGTGGTAGGTTCCCGGTAAGCGAATTATTACTGAGGTCAAGCATTCTAAGTTGGGTAAGATTGCTAATCCCACTTGGAATTGAACCATTAAACATATTACCACGGAGATCAAGGTGTGTAAGTTGAGTAAGATTGCTTATCTCACTTGGAATTGAACCACTAAACTTATTCCAACTGAGGTCAAGGTACTGCAACCTAGACAAATTTCCAAGAGAATGGGGAACCTTACCCACAATACTTAAATAGGAAAGGTCTAGATTTTCCAAATTCTTTAGGGAGCCAAAGAATTCTGGAATTTGAATTCCTGGAAAATAATTCATGCTCAAGTTGAGATAAGTTAGAAATTTCAAATTTTGTAAAGAAGTATTTATCTCACCTTTCAAGCAATGACTACTGTTGTTGTCTAAGTAACAATCATTTCCGTATGGACTGCTAAGATTGAGTTTCAGGACATTCCCTGTAACTCTGTTACAACCAATTCCATACCACGTACAACAGTCGTCGTCTCCGACCCAAGACGACAAGATATTAGATTCGTCAATGAGACCTTGCCTGAACTGTAAAAGAGCTTTCTTCTCACTCTCCAAGCAACTTACATTTGAGTAAACAAGAATTGCAGTGCCACTAACAAATTCAAGCCTTTGCATAAAAGGAAAAGCAAAGAACATGATCACAAGAACATAAATACTAGTATTAGGTGTTCCGGCCATGGCTAAGGGTTTGAGATAGCTAGCTTTTATAATTTCTTTTTGTAAGCTAATTAAGAATGTCTGAGCAAATGTTTGTATAGATACGGAGTATATATATTAGTGAAAGTTGTAATAGAAAGCAAGATTCTTTTAGGATAAAATATTAATTAAGTGAAGCAATTAAAAGGATACATTATCATTTTGTCTTAGAATTTGCTTGTGAATGTGTGGCTGTGTTTTCTTAGTGGACTTCGTAACTTTTTCTTATATCATTTTTAGGAGTTTATACTTTTATTTCATTTTTTGTCTTATCTCATATCTTTAATAATGTATTGATGTAAGATTTATTTATTTATTTGAGAATAATTTTTAATAAATATGAATTATTTGTTATTGATACACACGGAATGAAACAGGAGTTGTAATAGAAGAAATGAATGTGCTATATTAATCATAGATGTTAACCCATCCCTCCCTTCCTAGATGTTTATTGGGTGGGTCCTTTGGGTTTTTAGTTAGCGAAACTAACACATCAGTAAGCCCACTACCCACCAATTATTATAGGAAAGTTGAGCCCTACCCACGAAGAATGTAATTGTAGGTGAGGCTACTTTTGTTGAACAGAGACTTTTTTAATTAGAAAACAAAACTACGAAAGAAATCCTCACCATCCCACTTTCTGACCAGCTAAAATTCCATAAAGAATCGATTTCACAGATCATGCGCTAAATTTGTCCATAATAATTACGGTTGAGATAAAACTATTATTATTTTTATTTGTTTTTAAATTTGGATTTGGGACTATTAATTAAGGGATTATAAAAAGACTTAATATAAAGGATTATTTAATACCATATTTAACTAAGTATTAAAATCTCCATCATTTGAGACTAAATTTTTTTAAACAAAATTAACCTCAACTTCTTTCTCCAATTGAATATGAGTCGGCATCATAATGGAGCCATTCTTCCCCACCGTTGCGCACTAGGGATTCCTCTTTTTCAATCTTAATAAAATAATAGTTATATATAATTACTTTTTATAATTTAAAATTATACAGTTGCGCACTAGGGACTCCATGACACGCTTGCGTGAGGTGGTCGTCGCCCGGATCGTTTTCAGCAAGCTATAAGGTGGAACACTCACAACACTTCAACCCTTCATCTATATTGAGACGAGAACTTTGGTACAATTGTTTTGCGCTAGGAAACTTGTGTTGAATGGAACACCAACGACACCTTGACCCAATATCTATAAAGAGACAAGAACCAAAAGTACAATCGACGATTGATGCATGGTAGAAGACACCACACACAACTATGAATTTATTTTATGATAAGTCAAATTGAATCTCAAGAAAACTAAGAACTAATCTAGGAATTCTTAAAGAACCAAAAGATAAGAAAAGTCTCACAATAATTTTATTAATCAAAAGTATGCTATCTATTACATATGCTTGTAGCATATTTATACTAGTAACAATAAACCCTAATTCTAAAAGGAATAATAACTTGAATGGAAATAGAAATCCTAACTAACAAATCATAAGGAAATCAAATCCTATCTAACAAACATCCTATTTACATTAGAATTGGAAAAAATATAATAAATCCCTAAAATTATGAAAACAATATGATAAAAATGCGTCGCCTCGATTTTTGTGCTGCGTGCCCAACGCCTCGGCGCTGCAAAATATACTAGAAACAGCGCCCCAGCGCTGCAATACAGGAACTTCCCTGGATCCCAGCACCCTGATGCTCAAACAACAAAACTGTTCCTTCCGTCCTTTTATGTCCCGAATTTGATCCCTTGTCCATCATTTATTTTCTCCATCAAACTTGAGCCTATGTATGGGCCAATTGAATGAACTTAGAATCATATTCCTCAATAAACATTTTTGTCGTGTAGCTCGAATCCTTTTCCTTGACCCGTGCAATTCAACCTTGTGTTGTCGCATTATAAATTGTAAACTCTTGAACATGCTTGGACATCCACAATGTCGCATGAACATTAATCCCTCCTTGAATCGAAACATAGCTTTGTCGCGGATTAGACGATACAAACAAACACAATCTTGATGACTTGATTTGCATTGATTTGGTCTTATTAAATAGATGATATCTAACAATCTCAAATCAAATAATCAATCCTCTTCTCGGAGTTCACTTGAATTGAGCTCCAATGTAAATATCTTCGAATAAACTTCAGCCCAATTATCTGAAATCATTCGTTGAACCTCTCGAACTCGAGTTGAGTGACTATTGTTTGATGCAAGCCTGACTAGGATTGTATCACTCGGAGTATTGTTTACTGTAATAATTGAAGTCCCAATTTCATCGCCAAAGATTCAGCAACGTTCATTCATTTTCCAACCCAAAAGAAAAAGAGAAAGGAAATTAGAAAAGGAAAGGAAAAATTAGAAAGACCCGATCATTTCGCTTTCTCGAAAATTATGTAATCAAATACTTTCCGATGATCCTTATCTCCCAATTTTTCCAAATCAAATCTAACCCAACTCATTAATGGAGTCTATTTTGTCCATTTTCTCTCTCCTCTAGGCCCAATTATTTTGATTTCTTTGTACTTTGGTTTGATTGTTTTAGGTGTATTTGTTGTTTTTTGGAAAAGGGTATTTGTATTTATTGTTTTTATATAGAAAAGGGAAAGAAATTTATTTGGGAAGATGATCTGAAGCTTGGAACAGTTAAAGAAGGAGTCAGGCGGTGGTTGATGGTGGTTCTGCAAACAAGTTTTTTAAATCTTAGATATGATGCCGATATCGTCAAATCAAAATTTCTATCATTCATCAATAGCACAAAACTAACAATTCTTAAAGTGGTTAGAAAAAGATGAAAAGAGAAAAAGCAAAACTAACAAATCTTAGATCTTAAACTCTATTGGATTATCAAATGTTTGATGATGCGATGGAGATGGAGACGGAGATGGAGTTGTGGATCTTGGTTGTTGATAAAGGATTATGAATATTAGATTTGACCCGTGATTTGTGAAGATCGAAAAAGTTAAATTTTGGAGCTATTGCAGATGATTTAGTTTTCTTAATCTTTTGATTAGTTTTAATTTTTTTTAACTTTTCTTTTAATTTGTAATACACTAAACATTTTAAAGCTTACTTTTTAGCATATTTTTACTTTTAAAGCGTATTAACTTTTCTTTATATATTGTAATTCCACTATGGTAGCCACATGGACGAATCTTAGAAACCCACCTGGATAGTTGAATAAAATTAATTTTTTTATTTTTTGTCTTTAAAAGTCAACTAGTTTTGACGGATTTTGTAACGTTTTGTTCAAAAAATATAGTACAGTGAGTCGACTAGGAAAAAAATTAGTCCAATGATGCATTTGTAAACTGAGGTCGAGTATAGTGGGGAAAAATGTATTTAACCTAGAGAAAAAACTTACCTGAGCAACCTTGCACTCTTACTGATATTACCAACACTCAAGTATTTTAAGCATACTCAAAGAAACACTCACACTAAGAAATATTTAGAAAGTGGGGGAAAGAACAATTAAGAAGATTATGCCAACTCTTTATGTCAAACCTCCCTTTTAGAGTCAAAACTTAACCAATATCCACCACACATAAATTTTTGCACAACTTTCACATTTCAAGATTATCTTCAATCTACCACATATAATTTTGGCACAACTTTCACATTTTAAGATTATCTTCAATTTACCACATAATTTTGGCACAACTTTCACATTTCAAAATTACATTTTCTTTATTATTCATAATTATTATTATATTTGTCAATCTTCTATATTATTTACTTAATGTTTTAATATCACATATATTTATGTACACAGTGTTATTTATCTAACATATTAATGAGTTTGTTTAACTTTTCAGTACCTGCAACTTTTAAATACATAACTTTCATTACTACCTTTGTTACTATGACAATTATTGGTTCAATATTGTGGAATACTGTAATGGCACTGCACGTTACTGTTCCTTTATTGCCGGTTATTTGAACAGTTAAATATAATAGTTTCACCGACAACTTTTATTAACGGTTATTTTGTCGTTTTCTGTATTCGATAATTATTCTGCTGTAAGGTCCACCAATGATTGGTTGTTACAGTGTCGTTGTACGTTATCAAATATTCTTTAGCGTCTCCACTGATATTCTTTTTGCTTTTTATAATTTGCACATATCATCCTTAACTTTAATTTTTTTTATCAATTTAACATTATATTGTTTCAGAAACACATATAAAGAAAAATTAAAATTTATTAATTAAAAGTCAGGGTATTATACATATAGTCTTATTAAATACACCGGGTTTATATATATCACAAATAAAGTCAATAATGCTTTTATAATGTAGACCAATCACACATTATTACTTGTATCTTCACACATGGTATAGTATTTAGGGGAACTATGATGTTGTTTGTCAGCACATTGTTGAAATATTAACATAAAATCAATTTGCCTTTCACTTATTCAACTAAGGGTGTTCATCGGTAATTTATCGTACCGAATCGGTCCGAACCGTACCGAACTGATTACTGTTTTTAGTCAAAAATAGGTACCAATACCGGTACCGAATTATCGGTATTCCAGACTGGTTATAACCAGTTCGGTGTCGATAAAAACCGATTTTGTATCGAAATTTCAACTCATCCAAACTTACCGATGATGCAATTGCTCATGAAATTCTCTTCTACTTCAAAATCCAATCCATATAAACCAACACACTTCCTTTTAGCCCATCTAGAAGACACAAACTTTCTCTCTCATTGATTATAGCAGGGCTAACTCCATAAAAAAGATCCCACATCTCTTAACTTTGCTTTTAGAAGAGTATGCCAAAAATTGTCCCCTAAAAAGTCATAAAAAAATTCATCAATTTCCTATTCAGGATCTCAAAATTGCAACGAAGATATGATACAGTGGGTGTTCAATTATTTCGATGAGGACGAGGACAATCGGATTTCGACGTCGGAGTTGCAGAGTTGTATGAATATTGTGGGCGGCGGTGCGAAGTTGTCCTTTATTGAGGCGGAGATGGCAATAGAGTCGTCGAATTCTGATGAGGATGGGTTGTTAGGTTTGGAGGACATTGCCAAGCTTATTGAAGGAAGTGAATCGGAGGACGAGGAACTGATGGCATCGTTCGGGATGTACACGACGGTGGGAACTAGAGAAACCCATCTTCGAATTTGATTGTTTTGGGCAAGATTTAAATCTCTTGGCCTAAACAAATCTTGAATATATAGTTATATACAACTAGTTTTTTCCCCTTTTTTGTTGTTATTGGGGATTTAATTAATATATGAATAATGCTACAGACACAAACAATTCTACAAATATTTTACAAACTGTTGATGTGGCATACTCTCATATGACATTTTTAAAAACTAAAATACCACGTCATTTAAAGTTCTGTCATATGGGAGTATGTCACATCAGCAGTTTGTAAAATATTTGTAGAATAGTTTGTGTCTGTAACATTACTCTTAATATATTTGGTTTTGGTTTTAGGTTTTGGGTTTTGGTTGATCAATATATACAAATATGGACGGTAGTAATTTGTATAACTTGAGCAAAAATGTGGACAATGCTCTATTTGCAAAACTCAGACTTTTCATAATTCAACCAGTTCGGTACGGTACGTGTCAAACCTCCAAAATACCTTCCCGAACCCGATACCGAATAACCGGTTACTTTTACCGATGCTGGTTTTGTTTTGTCCCGAACCGGTCGGTTCAAACCGGTTCGGTTAGCCCAAAAACTAAAAAAAACATAAAAAAATGTTCACCCATATATTCAACTATATAATTAAAAATACAAATTTGGTTTTACCAATTTTTGGTTTTACAAATTTTTTGTTCAACTTTCCTATTCATATTAGCATAAGTACTTTCCAAATTTGTATCAATTAAATAGTGTCCAATTTTTTTTTTTATAAAACAAATCTATCTCTAATTGGAATAGAAAAAAGGAAGATTTTTTCTTTCATATTCAAATTAGTATAAGTACTATACAAATTTATGATAATTAAACATATGCTATGCAAATTTATAAAATATTTAAAAGAACCTCAACCAATCTCTAAAAGAGTTTTTGTTTTTGGTTTTACCAATTTAATGACAATTTTTTTATCACAATTTTATTTAATTAATTAAGACAATATAGCATACTATACTATGTATTCCTAAATTTATTAAAAGTTAAAATTATACCGAATCACAAGACTAATTGTATTAATAATATATGTGAATTTTTTATAACATAATAATTATAAAATTAGTTGAAAAATTATAGTAAATTCTTTACTAACTAATTGTCATAACTAAATTAAAACTTATTAGACCTTGAGTTTCATACTTCTTTTCGAGTTAGAATTTCAAGTAAATTTGGTCTATATAAACACTAATATAGAATTTCATTACAAACTTAAATAAAATCAAAATAATTATTTTTTCATAACCATAACTAAATAAATATACACTCCATTCAAATGTTTAGCTTAATAATTGATTGAAATACCATATAGTATATAATTCGATATTAATTAGTTAAACAAATATTTAATAATGTAATAATCACATTATCTTTAAAATTCTAATTAATATTTATTTATTCAATAATATAATAAATTATTATCCATATCACCAATGTTTCGCACGAGATTGATGAGCTTGTATACCAAATTATCAAAACCTATGCAAGATAATGCTAAAGAAAGGAAGGACTTTCCTTCAATAGTGTTTACTTGTTCCATCTTACCAAATTCTTCCTCTTCCATTTACCTTTTAAGGGACGTTTTGTATAAGATCATCCGTTTTGATAATGAAACAAAAAATGATATTTATTGTGAAAGTTTATGTTGACTTTTTGATTGTCAATTATATGGATAAGTTTTAGTATTAATCTTTTTGGAGATATGTGCAATAAGTCGGACCCTCTTATAATTCCTACTAATCCTATATATTGATAAGATTCGCAATTGTAATTCGACATAAATTTATCGCAATACATAACATGACTAATGAAAATAGTGAGCCATATTGTATATATGTATTTAGTTCTAAAAAATATAAGAATATAATTAGTATGTACAAAGTAATTAAAACATGCAAAATAAGACTGTTGATCAATTTTTAATAAGGGACTGTTGACGGTTAGAGTTCTCTCAACAGGTTATGTTTGTTTCTAAGGATTGCACTTTGAATAAGATTATTAATCTCAAGTGTCTTGATTATTTTCAAATTTGGAGTTGGGACTATTAGTCTTGAGATTATAAAATGGTTTAATATGAAGGACTATTTAATATCATGTTTAACTAGGTATTATAATCTCCATCATTTGAGACTAAAAATTTCTAAACAAAATTAACTTCAACTTATTTTTAGAATGACCACAATATCTTATTCTATCAATTTATCAACTTATTCCTAAAATGACCTTAATATGACTGAACAGTTGCCACGTGGAGATTTACAGTTGAATTGTAAGACCCCGAAAATTTTAATAAGTAGAATTTAATTTTCTTCTTATTATTATTTTAAACAGAAAGGTGTTAAATCGATAATGATAAAGTTCCTAGTGAAATGTGAAAATTGAGAAGTCTAGTAATAACGCTAAATCACTATTCACGCGATCACTATTCACGGGGGACTATTCACGCTAAAAATGCTTTTACACTTTCTTCGACCTTCGAATTACGTCATAACGTTTATATGAGCTGGATACGAAATTATACGGTATAAATACGAAAGTACTATTCATACGAATATACTATTCATTTATACAAAAAAAGTCAAACCTGTATGTCGGGGAATATTCCTTCTGTCGGATAATATTCGTTCTGTCGGAGAATATTATATTCGGTAAAGTACGACGGCGCCGAAATATCAAAATATTAGTAGGCCCCACAATGGTAATATTGTCAACGATAGTGGGCCCCATTGTCGGAAACTGAAAGCGATAGTATTTTGTCAACAGTATTATCATCGGTAAGTGTTGAAATATCCGGTAATAAAAAAGAATAGTAAAACGCGTTATTCCACAGTAGTACGCGGTATTTCACAGCACACGGTATTGCACAGTATTTTAAATTATTGATTCAATAATTGATAAAGTAGCAATTACATAGTATTTTGATTTAATAATTACAATAGCATCCGCATGGTACTTTTTATTATTTATCATGACACTGTAACTCATATTATTGTTATGATATTTTAGCATTATTGACGGATTAAAAGTGGAGTCTAACTTAGGGGTACCTAAGTGAAATTTTAAAATTCACATGCTGTGAACTATTGGTTCACATGTGGGAACTATTGGTTCACATGTGGGAACTATTAGGGGATGTTATGCAAGATTGATAATACTTGAGGGATTATATTAAAAAGTAGAGGCAAAGATGGAGGTACTAAAGTGTAATAAGTCGAGCCCTTATTGTGCAATTAATGAAACTTGGTTTTCCTATAAATAGGAGGGGTTATCTTAAGAAATCTTCATACCTTCCTTACTTATACTCCCTCTCTCTCTAAATTTCTTGAGTTCTCTAAGTGTGCTAGGCTATTGTGAGTATTTGTGAGAATACTAGTATTATCCAAGTTAATAAACTTCATAGAAAGCAACATCCAATCACTTATTAACGAAGGTAGGGGATATCATTTTTTCATACTCTTATGTAATATCATTTGCTTCCTTATTCGTAAGTGATATTATACTCAGAAAGGTTGTTATTCATTCCGTATTAATTTGTGGGGATAACCTGTCTACGCGGATTACCGCATGACGGGTGAATAACCCTTCGTATTCGTTACTTATAAATCTTTAGTGGAAATAATCTGTCTACGCGGATTACCGCATGACGGGTGAATAACCCTTCGTATTCATTACTTATTAATCTTTTGGGGAGATAATCTGTCTACGCGGATTACCGCATGACGGGTGAAAACCCATTTGCAGTTTCATATATTCTGTTATACTCGTATAACGTATCATTTCTTTTGTACTCTTTACGGAATATCTTTTCTTTCACATTTCTCCATTTATGATAAGAAATCTCTGTTTGTTTCCAAAACCTTATTTTTAAATGGAGAAAATCCTTGAAATTAGTAGAATATCCTTAATAGTTTGTGCTTCATCTAATATCTTTTCACTTGAATCTTTCTATTTCATTTTATACGTTATAGTTGAAGCATGAAATAATTTCTTGAATATCATTCTTGAATTTGACTCCACAATTTGGTCATCGTGTTGGCAATTTGGTCAATCTTTGATACTGATTAAATTATAAAGCTTTTCTTATCCTTGATCTCACTGTATCATTGTCATCATCCTCATCCTCATACTTAAATTGTGGTGATAGTTCTCTTTGGCCCGTAGTGCAAAGATGAACTGGCGTGACATGATTTTGACCAAACTGTGTATTGGTATTATCATGACTTTTTGTGTTACAAACAAAGGCGTATGATGAAAGTTCTCTTTGGCCCGTAGTGTAAAGATGAACTGGCGTTTGGCATGATCATGACCGGTGATGTTACAAATAAATATCTTTGGCACATAGTGCAAAGAGAGGCTGTTGAATATAAACTGTTGATTTGGATGTTCATAAACAGGAATTGTTGATTGGTGTTACAGGGACAAAATATTGGTGGTGATCCTTTAACTTATAGACGATAGTAGATATTATAATCTATTTGACTCTTCTAATGGATTGTTCGTTCCGCTGCAGTTGTTGTGTTGAACAATTATAATATCTTTAAATCTCTGATTTATTATTGTTGAAGACTAAAGATAATTTTTATTCTTCATTATCTTAGTCATGATATTTCTTACTGGGTTATTTGTGCTCACCCTTTTCCTTTTTGTTCCATTGTTCTCCTCAGGAAAAGAGAGTGTAGCGGGGACTAGCCGGGGAATGGAGTGATGGTCCGAGATAATAGAAGTGTCTCAATACCTTACTATTAGTGTGACAATAAGTGTATTGAGAATTTAAGATGTATTTGTATTGTGTTGTCGTATTTTTCACGACACTTAATATTTGTAAATGGGAAAATTCGTATTTGTATTTGTATTTTGTGAAATGTTATTGGCGACTCAAAATGGGTTGTATGGACCTATTTTGGGGGCGTCACATGAATAGTTGACTTTGTTTGTTTAATACGACAATAATGTGCTAGATTAGTTCGTTAAATTACATATTACTCTGTCCAAATTCAGTTTGTTTAGAATTTTGAAATCATGAAACTTGTGATTAATAGGAGCATAATTTGTTATAGTTGTATTCTCTTAGTTGATATTTTTTGTAAAAAAAAAATGTTTACAATTTATTGTTTTAATAAATGATCAATTTGATTACAAAAATATTTTTTATCAAATAAAATGAGACCGAGAAAATACATAAAAATATCTAAACGAATTTTAAACCTTGCTAAACTTTTATACATAATTTTAGTCATGCTTTTTAGGATCAACTTAGCAATTTTAATTAAAAATAGTCATGATGCATTATATTTTGTACACATGACTATATTTTTTATTTCGTATAACTGTATATGCACGAAATATAAAATTTCCATATGTCCAGTCAAGTGTATTTTTGTTTTTCTGTTTCATTATTATGTTTTACTTGATGTATTTGACCATATTTTATACTTTGGAATTTGAATGAAGATGGATAGTTCTAGACTTTAATTTTAATTTTAGTGATTTCTAATGAAATTTTAATATTTCACATATAATGTATTTTGGATTATTTATTTGTTAATTTATGTGCTAATTTATGATAATTTGATTATCAAATATTTCACATAGGAAGAGCATGGTAAAACACTGTGAACTTACTAAATTATTTCATCAGTATTTAAAAGTTTATAATTAATTGTTCATCATTTTTTATGTATAAACAAATTTAAATTATAGTTTAAAATATGTTATAATTGGTAAGGGTATAATAGTCCAAACGATATTTTTTTATTCAATCTTTTAATTGATCCTAGAAAAAATAAATATAACATGAGATTATTTTAAGTTATCCTATGAATTAATCCCATAAAAAATAAACATGTGACTAAGACTATTTAATCCTAGGATTAATAGTCTTGGGATTATAATCTCATGGATTATAATATCGGGATTATAATTCTTGCAAATAAACATGACCCATATGATTTATTGAAGAGTGTCCCTGAGAAAAATATTTTGGCTACATTCTAGGCCAAAGCTCAAGAATCCTGCACAAGCGGGGCGTTACGTCTTGCAAACAAACATGACCCATATAATTTATTGAAGAGTGTCCCCGAAAAAAATATTTTGACTACATTTTAGGCCAAAGCTCCAGAATCCTGCACAAGCAGGGCGTTACATCCCTGGGCAAATAGTTCAAAGGTCCTCCACAAGTGGGGCATAAGCATGGTTTTTAAATTCGGATCGGACCGGCGGTCGAATCGAAAAAAATCGGAACCAGTCGGCTCTTCAATCCAGTTTGGACCAATAACTCATTTTGTCCAAAAATCGTTCAAACCCGACGAACCGACGGTTGAACCGCTTGACCCAACGAACCGGTGAGCGGGTCGCTAGTTGGACCGGTTCCCTTCTTACAGAAAAAAAAAATATTTGTTCTTTATAGATCTGTGCATGTCGTACGTTGTTGCACTCAAAAACAAAATCTTGTTTGCACACACATATATACACTTCAACATTATGGTCCAAATACTACAATTTTTCTTTAATTAAAAAAAAGAAAGAAGAAAAACTATGAATGGGAAGAAAGTTTAGAAATCAGAATGAATAGTAGTAAAATTTGAAGTAATAATAAAGGATTATCTACCCAGAAGCAAAAAGTATGATTTGTCCTGAAAATACATGCTTCCCAAATATCTTCTTCTTTCTCCCTCTTCTTCTCTTCTGTTCTGCCCAACTGCCCGTATGCGAGATGGAAGAAACCAAAGTCAGTAAGTAAAGTAGTAGCCTGAAGGAAGGAGGCCCGACCCGGTTTCTCAGGACTTGGATTGTATACATTTTGATATATTTGGACTCGGCCCAACTCTTAATTATTTTTCCAAGTCTTAGTCCTCTATGAGCCAGTAAGCCCAACATTCTTATCCATGAGAAATGAGATATGAGGCCTATTTAGAAGAATAATTTAAATTTTTTAATCATATACTTGAGCATCCACTATCTAATGTTTGAGCCTTCTTCCTTTACATGTAAATATTACTACAAAACAAAGAAAATTTTATTTTGGTCAAACATTTATATGGGTCCTTGAACGTTTAAGTCTTTTTGGAACCAAAACATGTTTGATCTTCAAAGTATAAGCTCTCATAAGCATCGAACAAATTCAAAGATAAAAAAATCAATTTTTTTCTTTTGTAAATAAATTGATTAATTTTACATATTTATTAAAAATCATATATAATATATATAATAATAATTAATATATATAATTATTTATTATTTATTACATATTAATGACGTCACGGAGTTAATAACGATTCGACCATTGGTTGGACCAGTGACCTATCCATCTGCTATCTTTTTTAGTTCGATAACCAGTTCGGGTCTAAAAACCTTAAGCGTAAGACGTAAAGTTGACATACATCTTTTGGAGCGTGAGACCTAGGTAAAGTTGACATAGAATGGGTTGTGGCCAATACAAACAAGTCAGGCTTGGAGACTGAAACGAGAAGAGAATACAATGCAGTAGGACGTCAAGGCATATATAAAACGTAATGGCTTTATTAATATGAAATGAAACTATTTAGATAATAGCACATGAAGAAGTGGAAAAATAATCTATATTTCTAATCCAATGAAATATAACTGAAAGGATATGTTTTTTTCCTCTAATTTTTATAGGTGAACTTGGGTGTATGGTGTATTTTTTTAATTATTTGTTTTCTTCATATAATTTTTTGTGTGATTGTGCCTTGGTTCATATTTTAATTCTAACACCAGTCAATCCAATGTCACAATGGCATTTACAACTTTAGAGGCTTTCCCATGCAAACAACAGTAAATTAGTAAATATTGTATTATAACAAGCAAAAATCATTATGTACAATACTATAAACTTACATAAATAATTAACCATAAACCGAAGAAAATACTTATTTCCACTCCTAAGCAGATCGCCCTCATGCTCTCATTTCTGCTGTCCATGCATCTCCTTGAAGATCATTGGCGAACCAATTAACATAGTTTTAATAAAATAATGATTACAAAGAAAATGACAAAAAATGAAAATGGAAGTTTTTAAGAAAGATATATTTATTACCTCTTTTGCTGATCAATTTATCCTTAATTCAGTTCCGTGTATGCGAAACTTGCGGCGCAACCTAGCTGTCTTGGCCGCAATCACTACAGCTAGCACGCTGTAGACTTTTACAAGGAAGTGAAAGTAAGCATACCTCCAAGACTTGTTGAAATGCAAAGCGCCGCAGAATCCCAAGAAGCCAACAGAGAAACCAGGTCATATGCCACTATAAAACCACAAATCATCGTCATCATCTTCACTTTCACTTTCTTTAACATGATTATGATCAGGTGATGTGTGGTCACCGGATCATTTATTCAAGCTTGGAGTTCCGCACAGGTGATTGTTCTGAAGTTGATACCCTGTTGGTATTCTCCCGGATAAATCATTGAATGACAAGTTTAAGTGGCGTAGAAAATACAAGTCAGACAAGCTTCGGGGAATTGGACCAGATAGTTTATTTCGCGATAGATCAAGAGACAACAATTCCTTCAGACTGCCAATCCTTCCCTTGATGTGATTTATTGATACATTCAAACTTCGCAACCCAAAAAGACTCATTAACTCTTTCGGAATCTCTCCAATTATGTTATTGTTTGATAGGTCTATGAACATTAGAAATGGGAGGGATCCGGAGTACTCAAGCTCTGTCCCTTTCATAGAATCTATAAGTGTCAGCAACTAAACCAAATTGATTCTAGATTGTTCATGAATTCATTAAATAAATGAATGGGTACATGATACATGTATGTACACGAATGTATTTAGGAGTGTTAGGTTCATGCAACCAGGATTTTTTTCCTGGGTGGGCTACAATGCGGTAAAAAATTTGTGATCTTATAAATAATTTGATGGGGGTTCGGGGGCTGTGACCCCGAGCCAATTTTTTTAGATAATTTTATATTTTTCAGCCAGTTGCATATGTAAAACATGTATTTAATTACAATATTGTTAATATTACAAGTAATATGTTAAATCTAGGAGGACTAAAGCAATATGTATTTATTATTGAGTTGGGCTTTGGATATATAAATACTATGATCAAAAAAAATCTGGGAGGGCTG
This sequence comes from Aralia elata, assembly GCA_034770075.1. Classification (NCBI taxonomy): domain Eukaryota; kingdom Viridiplantae; phylum Streptophyta; class Magnoliopsida; order Apiales; family Araliaceae; genus Aralia; species Aralia elata. The sequence goes on from CM068383.1 coordinate 84,305,184, forward strand.
GAGCCCACCCCAGCCCAAGGGTGGCTCCGCCCATGGGTTCATGTACATGTATTTGGTCATTATTAATGTGGCTCTAAAAGTATTCTAGAAGTCCTATAAATAGCCTTGTACTTGGATTATTTGGAGTAAGTGAAGTGAGATTGTTCTTGAGTGTTCTCCTAAATTATATTTCACTTCTCTCTATAATTTATCCTCTTCCATATATTTCCAACAAGTGGTATCCGAGCCAAGGTTATATAATTCGAAGGTTTAGAAAAGGTTAAAACCAAAGTGGCGAAGGTAAAATCGACGACCCAAGAAAGGTGACTTGGTGCTATCGAATAGTTTCGCTGGGCAAGTGCAAAGTGTGCGCGTTAGAGCTCTGGAACGCAATCTAGCAAAGGTGCTAGTTAAGAAAAAAAAAATTTGAAAAAGAAGTTTGTGAGTTTAAGCACGTCACAAAGGTCGTCATATTGATATCGTTTTGGAGAGGTAAATTATAAAAAAAATGATATTTCCTAGGTTTGGTGCCAAATTAGTGTTCACAAATTACAACGTTTGGAGTATAAAAATTCGAGTATTTTTTTATGCTTGCAATTTATGGCAAGATGTCATTGCAAATCCAGAAAAGTGTATTTCGAAAAAAGTTCGAGAAATGAAAGAAAAAAGAACAAGAAAGATTTTGCAAGAAGTAATGTATGAAGAAGTTTGGATGCGTGTTGCAAGTTTTGATTCTCTACCTCAGTTATGGAATGAAATTGAATTTATTTGTAATGATTATAAAGGTCCATCGTTACCTAAAGAGTCTTGGTTTTTGGAAGAAGATGAGAAACTTGTAGAAGAAATTGATGAAGTTAAAAAAGAAGAAAGTAAAAACGAAGACTTTGAAGACATACGTCGAGAAGCAAAAGAAATAGATCATGACGAAAATAAAGAATTTGAATACATAATAATTGAAGCATCTTTTGAGAAAGAGGAAGAAAAAGAAAGCGTTGAAGAAATTGTCGAAATTGAGAAAATAGAAGAAGATGATTTTGATGAAGACAAGGAATATGACATTGAACTGAAGCCTCCCTCCCAATATTTGGAAATTCTAAAAGAGTCAAATTATGCATTTAGTCATGGAAGTTGGGTCCAAATGGGTTCATCAGAAAAAGATACACGTATATATGAGAAGCCAAATTAGGAGGGATATTTGGTAGAAACAAATGAGTATCATATTAAAAAACAATCTCTCACCAAAAGAGAATTGAGTGACACAAGTAATTCATTTTGTGACTCGAATATTAATTCACAGGAAGTAGATCATAAGCTTGATCAACATGAAAAGGATGAAAAGAAAGAGTTTGAAAAGTTGGAGGAGCATGAGAAAAATATTTTGAGTATCAAAAGTAATGATTTGGGATTTAGAGTGATGAATTTTGTGGAAGACATAGAATGGGTAAACATCGAGAAGTATTTCGATCAAATGGAGTTTGTAAATAGTAAAATGGAGAAGCAACACAAGAAGTTTATGAAGCATGCAAAATGTGAAAAGCTAGTAAGCAAGATCAAGAAGAACAAATGGAAACTTCAAGTTTCAAGCATTTGTGCCATATACATCAATGGAGATGACAAAAGAGTTTCATGTGTTTGAAAGAATCGGAATATCAAAAAGTTTTACGACATTGTGAAGAATAAATTTGGTTTACGGGGGAGGCCTTGTTAGCAACTAAACCAAATTGATTCTAGATTGTTCATGAATTAATTAAATACATGAATGAGTACATGATACATGTATGTACACGAATGTATTTAGGAGTGTTAGGTTCATGTACATGTATTTGGTCATTATTAGTGTGGCTCTAGAAGTATTCTAGGAGTCCTATAAATAGCATTGTACTTGGATTATTTGGAGTAAGTGAAGTGAGATTGTTCTTGAGTGTTCTCCAAAATTATATTTCACTTCTCTCTATAATTTAGGAAACTGATAAATCCACACGGATTTTTGTTATTTCCACATTGTGGTCCCCACTTATTTGCCAAAAATTAATGAAATGTCCAATTTACCCCTGCCCAACTCAGTCACTTCTCTCCCTTCTCTCTGCTCTGCACAACTCCTATCAATCCAAATTCCAAATTTCAAATTCCTTCAATCACACAAATCAATCTAAATCCAAAACAAACAAACCAAAAATATATGTAAATCTAAATCCGATTGTTCAAACCACATTTATATATCATCTAAAGTGATTTACAGTAGCTCGCCACATGTATATAGGATATTATCATCTATAAACTGAAGATTAATTGTACTTACCTGATTTGCATCATTATCTTCAATAGGGTTCTCAAACCTAATAAACCCTTCTGAATCTACCTTCTCATCAGCAGTAATTTCATCCTCTTTTCCAATTTTTCCAAATTCCCTCAAATTCTCTTCTTTCTCTTTAAAGCTATCTTCAACATAAGACCCCTCTTCATCGGAATCATTTCCTCTTAAACTACCACAACCTTCTAAACCATCTCCGGAATTTAGCTCTGGAGATTCATACTTGTAGCTTGAAAACCAGTTTTTAAGATCAGGAGGTTCTTATTAACCAATAAATACCAAAAATAAAAAAAGTTGGAATTTTTTCACAAAAAATTAGGTTTTCACAAACGCTTGATTGGTTACAGAGATTTTAGAAACCAAATATAAATTCAAGAAAACATAATTCTTGAAATGAAATTAGGGGAAAAGAATACATACCCGAAAGAATTAATAGAGAATCAAAGGAATCCAAAACCTGCAACTCAAGAATTGAATTGGGTGAGGAGAGAGAAAAGTTTAGGAATTTAAAATAAAAACCACAGATTAATTTACCTGAGATTCGGAGTTAGGAGGATGGATTTCTAGGTTTGAGTTCTTGGTCATCTGTTCTCTCTCTCTCTCTATAGCAGCATTTCATTTGGGTTCGGCATGGCAGTATATGAGCACAGTTTATCCCCCCTATGCCGGGTCTTTTGGATGATATATAAATGTGGTTTGAACAATCAGATTTAGATTTACATATATTTTTAGTTTGTTTGTTTTGGATTTAGATTGATCATTTGTGTGATTGAAGGAATTTGGAATTTGGAATTTGGATTGATAGGAGTTGTGCAGAGCAGAGAGAAGGGAGAGAAGTGACTGAGTTGGGCAGGGGTAAATTGGAGATTTCATCAATTTTTGACAAATAAGTGGGGACCACAGTGCGGAAATAACAAAAATCCGTGTGGATTTATCAGTTCCCATAATTTATCCTCTTCCATATATTTCCAACAAAAAGCCTCTCTATGAAAGCCATAATTCACAAAAATAAACAAATACCCCAAAATCTTATTTTGTATTGTGATCCCTAGCCATGGCACTGAAATTGCCAAAACAAGAAGGGATGCATCCACTTATATTGTTATGTGCCAAGTTCAACAGTTGGAGATTGGAAAGATGACAGAGTCGTAGAGGAATAACACCGTGAAATTTATTCGATCGAAGACTTAAAAACCTCAAATTAGAAAGAGATTCTCCAATCCATGATGGGATGATATCAGTAATAGCATTTTCACCCAAATCAAGTGTAACAAGATTACTCAAATGTTGAAATGATGAAGGGAGCCTACCATGAAACTCATTATTATGCAAATGTAAAAATTTGAGCCTATGGAGATATCCTAAAGAAGTTGGAATAAGTCCAGATAAAGTGTTGTTTCTCATGTCTAGCACTTCTAACTTTTTCATGCTCCCAAAGCATGATGGAAGTCGTCCTGAAAATTGATTATCTGAGAGATCAATGAACTTTAGGGTCCTCATATTGCATAAATATATTGGAACACCACCAATCAACCGATATTTGAGAGAAAAAGACTTTCCAAACTGAAATTTTGAATATTGTCATTAGCAATAGCAACCCTTAATTCAGAGAATAAATTGTTAGAAAGATCTAATGACTCCAAATTTGAAGGAATCAAGAATATTTTACCTGTAAGCTGGTTGTGGGCCAAATCCAAGGAGATGATATCAGAATACAACTTCTTCTCAAACCATGCGGGGATAGTATCTAATATGCTCCCATTGTAAATGTACAAGGCTTTTATACTTATTTGGTTTTGGAGCCATCGGGGAAATCGGGGTCCAAATTTACAGTTTCCCAGTATAAGAACTTCAAGTTGAAAAGGAGGAGTCCATGTGGAGCTGAAATTTATAACCAAGTCCGAGTCTGATGACAAAATTAGCCGCTCTAACCTTGTGAGATTGTTGAAGTGATCATCAGATACAATACCGGACATTGAATTTCCTGAGAGAACCAACACTTGTAGCTCTGAAAGTTGTCCGATGGATGCAGGGATGATGCCACTCAACCTATTACCGCTAACATCTAATTCCTTTAAAAAGGTTAGCCCGTCAAGTGATTCTGGTAGATTCCCAGTAAGTTCATTGTTTTGTTACTAAGGTCAAGGTTTCTAAGTTGAGTAAGATTGCTCATCATTTCAGTTGGAACTGAACCTCTAAACTTATTATTTGAAAGGTCAAGGTACTGCAAGCTGGAGAGGTTTCCAAGATGATTCGGAACCTTACCCACAAAACATGAAAAGGAAAGGTTCAGATATCTCAAATTAAATTCTTTAGGAGGGAGGCAATGAATTCCGGAACCTGAATTCCTGAAAAATTATTCATACTCAAGTCCAAGTACCTTAGATCCTTCGAGACTTATTTATCAAGCAATGTTTGTTGTAGTCTGCCAGATAAAAATCATCCCTATAGACACTATTCACATAGTACCTATTACTATTAGGAAAATGAAGGTCGAGTTTAAGGACATGTCCTGTTTTTTTGATTCATCAACGAGACTTTGATTCATCAACGAGACTTTGGTTGAACTCCTAAAGAGTTTTTTTCTCGCTATCCAAACAACTTACGTTTGAATAACCAACAAGCGTGCTGCCACAACCAAACTCGAGTTTTTGAATGAAAAGAAAAGCAACCAAAATGATCACAAGAATAGACATAGTAGTAGTAGTAGTAGTTTTTGGAACCTAACAAAACAAGGCCTGATCAAATATTGCTAGCTAGGATGTTAATTAGTATTTAAACTTGGAAGTATTCATGCAGGACCTGTTTCTAGCTAACGCCCTTATCTTCTTGATCCAACGAACGTAATTCATCGATAGTAATAGGGATATTTATGATATGTTTTCTCACCAAATGCATGTGAGATAGTCCAGGGTGACACGAATAATCCATAAATGTGGCCCTCTTTCCCCCAAAGACTATAATATGATCAACAGCCGGGCATAACAAATACTCTCTCCCTTCCAAAATTAGAAATATATTTGAAAAACTATGACTTTTGAGAATAATTTTATATATGTTCTTAAATATAGTCTCAGTATTAGCTAAGAATTCAGCTATGCTGGTTTGATATTGAAAAAGATAGTAAAAAAGTACTCCTTCTTTTCCAAAATTAAAGATACAATTTAACATTTAACGTTTGACGGCATATTAAATTTTAAATTGATGTAAATTTAATTAATATTATAAGTCAATTTTAATAGAAAAACCTATATTAAAATTGACTTATTTTACTACGCATAACCAAATTTTACTAAACTTACTCATGAAAACACTTTTGTCAAGAACAGGGTCAGCCATGAAGGGGGTGCAGAAGGGGTGACCGCACAGGGCCTCCGAATGTAGTCCGGGTGAAGTTTTTGACAAATATCTAGAACTTATATATCTTCAATAGCCCAACTAAATCTCCTTTTACTTAAAGTCTTCTATTTATAAAATAAAAGTAAGAGAAGACCAGTATATTAGACAATGTGAGACTTTAAAACAAAGATATTGTTGAACTAAAAGCCTCTCATTTTTATAGCTTGTTGTTAAACTTATGCTTCATTCTCATATTCTAGATATGATAATGTTGATTATTGAGAGACAAAAGTGTAGTCCACATGGACTCTTTTGAATTTTGATTTCAAAGTGAAAGTATAGGGCAGATACATGTTAATAATGTCCACACTTTCAAATCTAATTTTTTAATAAAAAGAACCATAAATTTTTGTTTCAACCATATATTAGCCGATGTGGGACTTTGAAACAAAGATACAGTTGAACCAAAAACCTCTCATTCTTATAGCTTGTTGTTAAACTTATGTTTTTGAGGTGTCGATGTGGGACAAAGCCACAAAGGTATATGTGTTGCTTATTCCTTTTCTTGACACACTGATTCCCTAAGTGACTAAGTCTCACATCGTTTAGAATAGCTAAGTCTAAAGGAAGTTTCCTTATAAAATGACTTCCTAAGTTAGAAAACCAAGGGTTTATTTTTTTCTCGCACATGACCTCCAAATTTTTAGGACCGACCCTGGTCAAGAAACTATATAAAAAAAGTATTTCATTTCATCAAACCTTGTCACAACACTCCACAAAATAGAGCTGTTGTATATAACGCCCATAAGGAGCAAAACCAGGCATTGCATATTCATAGCCCATGAGCTTAACGGCTAAAGATTTTGGACGTGTGAGGAAGACTTAATTTGTCATGGGTTGTAAAGCATTCTTTTTCATAGCCCATGAGCTTAACGGCTAAAGATTTTGGACGTGTGAGGAAGACTTAATTTGTCATGGGTTGTAAAGCATTCTTTTACAACTTGCCAACTACTGACCACAACAGTTGTATGAATTCCTAGTCGGAGAGTGAATTAATTAAGATAGGTCCATATGTATCAACCATGGCTCCTAGTGTACATGTGATGTAGTAAGTAGCTTGTTAGCTCCAAGAAGATGAAGGTGACCGATAAAAGGCCACGCCCAGCAGGCTCTGGTGGTCTGGAGTACTTTCTCTTGTTGCTTTTGGCATTGGTGATCATCAACCACAAACAGGCAATAGCAAAAAGAATTAAAATCACAAACATACTGTTATGCCTTGCAGTTGAATGTCGAATGCCATATATGCATTTCTTCAGTAAGTTAGTAAGAGGTACACAAACTGTTACGCCTTGCAGCTGAATGTCGAATGCCATTCCTTCAATAAGAGGTACACAAATCTTCACCTATAATATTCTAGCTCTTTCTAATAGGTCTTAATTTCTTTGATAAGTTAAAAATAAAAAATAAAAAGCATATACATGAATGTTAATTTTATACTCCCTTCATCCCTCAAAAGCAAGCTTAATTTGACTTTTTCAATCAAAATGACCATTTTGTAATCAAAATTTATAGGGCTAAATATACTTCCGTTACACCAAGTACCACCATATTCATGATTCGGCCCCCAAAGAATTTGGACTTACAATTTACTACATCAAGTCCTAATTGCATACAATTTAGCCCCCAATTTCGGAATCCGGCCAAAATTGGTCGGAATACCCGACCCGTCAAAGAATCCGATCAGGTCTTAAGTATTCAATACTAGCTGACCGTATAAATATACGGATTGACTTAATTTAAAAAGGGCTAAATACAACTCCGTTACATCAAGTACAATCATATTCATGATTTGGCCCCCAAAGAAAAAAAAATTAAAATTATAAAAAAAATTATAAATACAATAAAACTATAAATACAATTTAAAATTATAAAAATTTATAAATAAAATTATAAAAAAATATAAATACAATTTGTAAAATTTAAGTTGTGATATAATTTGTAAAATTTAAGACGTAAAATTTATAATTTGTGATATAATTTATAATTTGTAAGATTTAAGTTATAAAATTTATACATACAATTTGTTAAATTATAGATACAATTTTAAAATTAAAAAAAATCTATAAATACAATATATATTAACTACTGTTTATTTGAAGAATAAAACAGAAAACGGACTGAAAGAAAGTGTTGTTGGATAAACTAATTAACTATTATTTGTTTGAAAAATCATTTAACTAAATAAAAGCAACTCATTTTTCAAATACAAAATACATTACCTATGTCGTATTATACATTTTCTCTCCTCCTTTTTGCAACTCACTTTTTGCACACCATCTCTCTCGTCCTTCAATGGCGTTAATCAGACTTTTTCCGTCATAAAAGTCTCTGAATTAACATAAAATTTCAGGTTAGTTTCTGCTTAAGTCGATCAAAGCTACTGGACAGAATCCAAGGCGCTGAAATTTTTAAATTTGAAGGAACGAAACAATTTGAAGGATTAGGCAGAGGGAGAGAGGAGAGAAAACAAATGAGTCATTTTTTTGTTTTTCAATTTTTTCTTCCTCTTTTTGTATGATCTTCCAATATAAAAAGGGGTATTATTTAATTAATTAAATTTTGGACACTTTTGTCAATTATTTAAAATTTTGATATTATTCGTGTTAAAAATATAATTTGTATGTTTAAAAGTTTATTGATTTTTTTGGTAATTAAGTCTTTTTAAAATTTTAAAATAAAAAAAAATTGTATTTGGTAATCTTTGTATTAATATTTAATTTTATTAATTTAACATATAATAATTATTTATAAGGATTTATACAAATTTAATACGTCAAAATAAGTATTTATACGAATTAGGTACTTGATGTAGTAAATTGTGAATTTAGTGGTACTTGATGTAACATAAGTATTATTAGCCCCTATTCTATACGGTCAAACGGTATACAATTCTTATTTAGCCGAAAAATTAGGTATTCCGACCAATTTTGACGTCATTCTGAAATTGGGGGCTAAATTGTATGCAATTAGGACTTGATGTATTAAATTGTAAGTCCAAATCCTTTGGGGACCGAATCATGAATATGGTGGTATTTGGTGTAACGGAAGTGTATTTAGCCCAAATTTATATTATTTTCTTATAAATATAGGTGAAGAAACTATAACCATAGGAAGCTAGCTATATCGAATTTTATGAGTTTAAAAATATAAATTATTCTAAAATTGTTCAATTTGACTAGAAAAGTTGAACTAAACCAGTTTTTAAGGTATAGAGGGATTCGTGGTTTCATGTGTTTCCAAGCAAGATGATGGTCGTTGTGTTCAGAAGACACTTAAATTATTGAATTATCAATACTTATTATTATTATTTAATTTTTTAAAAAATAATCAAGAGGCAAGGAAGCATTGGGAAAAAGTCTATTTAAAGCTATATGTGATTACACACTGCTTGTTTCTACAAAGTCCATTTTGGATGAATCTCGTATATGTATATATACAATACAACAAATATATTTTTGTATGCATTAAATTGTTGATAGTGACCTCAATAAACAAACGGTGGCATATCGACAAATGTCATTATTGTTACATGGACCACCAAGCCGTGAGACTTTCCTAGGGATTTTTTCTATTTACATTTCCGTGGCATATCGACAAATGTCATTATTGTTACATGAACCACCAAGCCGTGAGACTTTCCTAGGGATTTTTCTATTTACATTTCCGTGCATTACTAACAGAAGAAAATCAACTTAATTGTAATTGACTGTGATAAAAACAGAGGAGTAATTCTATATTTCTACTTTTCTCTTACAAAGAATGAACATGTATATATAGTATTACAAATAAACCTATTCTTGGCTAAGCTAATTTTAAGGCTGAATAAAAGGATTTCATCCTTATATGGCAGGTTATCAATCAACCCTGATTCATAGTGATTGACAATCATGGATCCTTTTTTCCATAACAACTTCGGATGACAACTCATGCCAACACTCCCCCTCAAGTTGGTGCATACAAATCTCTGATGCACAACTTGTCAAGAGAGTTGTGAAACACCTTGCTGCACACAACTTTTGTAAGAACATCTGCCAATTGATCCTCAGACTTGATAAATGAGAATCGGATTATCTTGGTCTCAAGATTATGTTTTATGAAATGTCGATCTACTTCCACGTGTTTGGTTCGATCATGTTGGACAGGGTTGTGTGAAATAGCAATTGCGGCCTTGTTGTCACAAAATAGGTCCATCTCACTGTTTTGAGCAAAGCCAATTTCTGTTAATAGTCTTTTAAGCCAGAGAAGCTCACAAAGACCCTTAGCCATCCCTCTGAATTCAGCTTCAGCACTTGACAAAGCCACCACGTTCTGCTTCTTGCTTCTCCACGTAACCAAGTTTCCTCCAACAAACATAAAGTACCCTGAGGTGGATTTTCTGTCTGATATGTTTCCTGCCCAATCAGCGTCTGTGTATCCCTCAACTTTGAGATGATCATTCTTGGAGAACATGAGCCCTTTTCCCGGAGATGACTTTAAGTATCGAAGTATTCTGATTACTGCATCCATGTGATCCTCACTAGGGCAATGCATAAATTGGCTTACCATGCTCACGGCATAAGCAATATCTAGGCGAGTATGAGAGAGATGTATAAGTTTCCCTACTAATCTTTGGTATCTCTCTTTGTTTGTCGGTACTTGGTCTGGATATTCTCCAAGTTTATGGTTCTGAACAATTGGTGTGTCTGCAGGCTTACACTCTAGTAATCCCACTTCCGATAGTAGGTCTAAGATATATTTTCGTTGGGAAAGGAATATGCCTTGTTTTGATCTAGCAACCTCAATTCCCAGAAAATACTTAAGTCCTCCTAGATTCTTCATTTCGAATTCTATCGCCAAATTCTTTTGGAGCCTTGATATTTCTTCCAAGTCATTGCCTGTAATAATCATGTCATCTACATAGATTATTAAAGCTGTGACCTTGCCCAGTTGTCGTTTTAAGAACAGTGTATGGTCTGAGTTGCTCTGGTTGTAACCATACTTTTTCATTGCCAAGCTAAATTGCCCAAACCATGCTCTCGGTGACTGTTTTAAACCATACAGTGCTCTTTGTAATTTACAAACCACTTTAGATTCGGAGTTTGCTGTGTAGCTCGGTGGTACATCCATGTAAACTTCTTCTTTGAGGTCACCATGTAGGAAAGCGTTTTTTACGTCAAACTGGTGCAATGGCCAATCGTGGTTTGCTGCAAGAGACAACAATACTCTAACGGTATTTAATTTTGCCACTGGTGAGAAGGTCTCTTGATAATCTACACCATATGTCTGCGTGTAGCCTTTGGCTACTAGCCGAGCTTTGTATCGGTCTATCAAGCCATCTGCTTTGTGTTTAATGGAAAACACCCATTTACAACCCACCGTCTTCTTTCCGTTTGGTAAGGGGACTAGAGTCCATGTTTTATTTTTAAGCAATGCCTCCATTTCTTCCTTCACAGCCTGAGTCCATTTAGGGTCTGCCAGAGCTTCATTGATTTCTGTAGGGACTCGGTGTGAGGAAAGATCATGTACAAATGTCTTGAGTGGTTGAGATAGCCTCTTTGTGGACACATAGTTAGCAATTGGATACTTTGAGCTTTGTTTTACAACATCTGGTGAATATCGATTTGGAGGTTTGCCACGATTATTCCTGAAAGGTAAAGTATAGCCAACAGAGGTATCCAAATTACTCAAGTTTGGAGGTATAGTCGGGGAGTTTACCTCAGAGATATTCTCAGGAAATGGACCTTCGGGTACGGAAGCGTGGGGGGTATCTCTTTCAACTTCAGGCAATGTATAAATTTCTCTAGAGTCTTGCTCAATCTCTTCGGATATATCCAGTACTGTACGTGGTTCTTTCTCATGAACTTCCTCTTCATTATTAACTTCCTCATGATCTTGGATTTCAGCCTCCTTGTCAACTTTCGCCCAGTCCAATCTCAACCAATTCAGCTCTTCACTATGGATCTCCCCCTGACGAGCAGAGTTGAGTATTGGAGAAGGGAAGAATGGTTCGGTTTCCAGAAAAGTGACGTCCATAGTCACATAGGAATGATTGTTGACTGGATCATAGCAATGATATCCTTTTTGATGTAAGGCATACCCCAAGAAGCAACAACGGATAGCACAAGGATCTAACTTCGTGCGCTGGGTCTTAGGAAGATGGACAAATGCAACACATCCAAAAACTCTAGGCGGAATCATTAATATTGTAGGTAAGGCAACATACGTAGACAGAGTATGTAGGGGAGTTTTAAAATCCAAAGCTTTGGAGGACATCCGATTGAGTAGGTGTACAGCTGTGGCAACGACATCACCCCAATATCTACTGGGCATATGAGCTCCAAGTAATAAAGCCCGAGCAGTTTCAAGAATATGGCGATTTTTTTCTCTCAGCCACTCCATTTTGCTGAGGAGTCTGACGACAAGATGTTTCATGGATAAGACCGTGACTCTGGAAATATGCACGAAACGGGTGGTTCACATATTCACGACCATTGTCTGATCTGAGAATCTGAATCTTAGCAGAAAATTGAGTCTGAACCATAGTGTGGAAAGATTGAAACACACTTAATACTTCATTTTTGTGTTTTAACAAATAAAGCCAGGTCATTCGAGTGCAGTCATCAATAAATATCACAAACCAACGAACCCCAGTCATTGTGGAAATGGGAGAAGGACCCCATACATCGGAATGAATTAAAGCAAAAGGAACATTACTTTTATTCATACTTAAAGGATAAGAAGCTCTATGACTCTTAGCTAGAATACAGGTTTCACATTTGAAATCAGATATTGACATGCTGGAGAGTAAATCAGGAAATAAATGTTTCATATAGCCAAATGACGGATGTCCTAACCGAAGATGCCATAGCCAAATCTGTCATTTTTTTATCATCAACTGGATGATGCATGTGATTTGCACGTCCCACACTGAGATCATCCACATAGTAGAGCCCCCCCCCCCCGCTTAGTACCACGCCCAATGATTTCCTTTGTAAGAATATCCTGAAGCAAACAGAAAGTAGGATACATAAGTACAACACAATTTATGGCTGTGGTAATCTGACTCACTGATAGTAACTTATGTGACAGAGAAGGAACAAGTAAGCAATGGGTTAGTGATAGAGTAGATGATAAGTTGACAGTGTCAGCCCCTGTGACTGGGGAAAGAACTCCATTTGCATTTGCAATACATATACGTCGTGGTTGAGATGTTTGTGCAAAGTCTGTGGCATCAAATGTCATGTGGTCGGACGCTCCAGAGTCAACCACCCACGAATCATCTCGAGAGGAGCTACAAAGAGCATGACTGCATTTACCTGGGTCCATGGCTGGTGTATCTCCCTTAGAAATCTCATCATTAGAAGTGAGAGAGAGACATGGTTCTGTTGTAGCTACTGCTGCCTGACCAGTTCCTCCATCAGCAGCGTCACTGCGTTTTCGAGCCTATAGTTCATACCACCAGTCTGGATATCCATGTAGTTTGAAGCATGAGTCTTTGGTATGTTTCGAATTTCCACAGTGTGAACACTTGGTTCCATCAGAGGGAATCCGCGGTCGAGAAGGGTTGCTGCTTTTCCTATTGTCGAGAGAGAGAAGGGTTGCTGCCTTTCCTATTGTCGAGAGAGAGAGATTTGGTCGAAGATGGAATATTCTGTCCAGACCTGAAGCTCTTAGAAGCCATGACCGCTCCTAGATTATCACTAGAATCACCCGTGAACATAACTGCTTGTCGGACAGCTTCCCGACGAACATGAGCGTATGCTTGTTCAACAGTGGGGAAAGGTTTCATCTGTAGTATGTCCCCTCGAATTTTATCAAGCCGATCATCCAGGCCATCCAAGAAGACATATACCCGATCTTCCTGAAGCATGTCATTGTAATGCTGAATATCAGCAACGCATTTCATTGGGTTTGGTCGGCGAAAATCAATCTCGCGCCATAGTCCCTGGAGTTCTGTAAAATATTTTTCAAGAGAATCGCCTGCTTGTTTCAGCCGAGTCACACGTCGCCGGAGATCATATACCTGAGATGTATCACTTCCGTCAAAGTAGGCGGTCGCAATAGAATCCCACACTAGTTTCGCAGTTGGAAATCTGATGAAGTTCCCGATCAGTGATGGTTCCATGGAGTTGATTAACCATCCTTTGACAATAGCATTATCCGTGCGCCACTTTCGAAAGGATGGATCTTTTTCTAGAGGTTGGTGAATGTCGCCATTAATATATCCCAATTTGTCCTTGCCTGAGATATACATCTCGACAACTTGGGACCAAAGGGCATAGTTGGAGCCATCCAACTTAATGCCAATAGGAGCAGCAGTTGTGTCGGTGATCTGGGTTGGAGCCGAAGCTTTGATCAAAGCTTCATTCATTCTGGTGGTTAATTCAGTAAGAATGGATGTTGATGAGGGGCTGCCAGGTTGGTCAGTATTGCTCATAGTTGTGGGTAAAGTAGATGGAAGGGAAAACAAAGAAATCAAAGTTAGAGAATAACGGTAGGTGGCAGAATCGGAACCTGCTCTGATACCATGATAAAAACAGAGTAATTCTATATTTCTACTTTTCTCTTACAAAGAATGAACATGTATATATAGTATTACAAATAAACCTATTCTTGGCTAAGCTAATTTTAAGGCTGAATAAAAGGATTTCATCCTTATATGGCAGGTTATCAATCAACCCTGATTCATAGTGATTGACAATCATGGATCCTTTTTTCCATAACAACTTCGGATGACAACTCATGCCAACAGACTGGATATCAACTACTCCCTCCGTCCCAAATTAATTGATTTTCTAGGACTTTTTAAGTCAAATTGACTATTTTTAAAATTAATAATTAAGCATATATAAATATATTTCTAAAATTATAAAAATTGAAATTAGTAATAAATTGTATATACTTTCTTTTGGTTATAATATCTCCACCTATATGTTAGCAAAAATAGTAAAAAGATTAGTTTTAAAAATAGTCAATTTGACTTTAAAAAGTTCTAGAAATGCAATTAATTTGGGACAGAGGGAATATCAAACATCATGCTTTGTTGTAACTTCAAGCCTCTTTGTTATTGACTATTCTATTGAGCTATACAGGTGAGAGCATGACTCAGAGAAAGCTTCTTCATTGGGTTTTGAGCAACAAAGCTTAAGTTGCAGCTCTTGGAATGATGAGCAAGGAGTTGTCATTTCTGTATTTGTAATTTTTATGTATAAATTGTATTAAATCAAAATTTCACCATCTAAGATTGAAAATTTTAAATCAAAGATATTGTTTACTTTGTTTTCTGCATCTTAGTGTTTTAAACACACAGGTCTATTCTGAATTTGTCATTTCTTTGTCAACACTGGAATACAAATATGAATTTTGAACCAAATTAACTAACTAAGATTTAAAAGTCGAACTTCAAAAATTTTCAAAAATACAAAAGATATCTTTCCATTTGTATAAGTTTTCAGCACAATGGTAAATCATGATAGAATCATTTAAGCAGGAAACACTCGTAATCTTAAGAAACAAGCAAATTCATTATGTAGACTGCTACACTAGTTACACAAATAATTAACTATGTATTGAAGCAAATACTTATGAAACGAAATCAACTTGTAGATCACTCCCATACTCTAAGTTCGACTGCTCATCTGCTCCAAAATAATTGATCAACTAATTAATACCACTTCACTGAAGAGAAAAACAAAGAGATTGACAACAACGATAATGAATTTTAAGAGAGAGATATATACCTATTTTGCAGAATTCATCCTTTAGTTCCATGTTTACGAAACTTGTGGACCAAGTCTTCACCGCAATTGCAACCGGTAGCGCATTGCAGACCTTTTCACAGAAGTGAAAGTAAGCATCCTCCAAGACTTGTTGAAATGCAGAGTGCCACAGAATCCCAAGAAGCCAACCACGAAACCAGGTCCTATGCCACTATAAAACCACAAATGATCATCATCAGCTTCATCATCTTCACTCTCACTTTCTTTACCATGGTTATGATGATCAGGTGATTCCTGGTCGCCAGGGCATCTGTTCAAGCTTGGAGGTCCACATAGCTCATTGTTTCCCACATAGATGGATGGATCATTCAGGGTCTGAAGTTGATTCCCTGTTGGTATTCTCCCGGACAAATCATTGAATGACAGGTTTAATTGACTTAGAAATGAAAGGTTAGACAAGCTTTGGGGAATGAGACCAGATAGTTTATTTCTTGATAGATCAAGCCTTAACAATTGTCTCAAACTGCCAATGTTCTCGGGGATCCTTCCCTTTATCTGATTTCCTGCCAAATTCAAACTTAACAACCCAACAAGACCCATCAACTCTTTCGGAATCTCTCCATCTATGAAATTGTTTGACAGATCTAAGGATACTGGGAGGAAACCGGAGTACTCGAGTTCTGTCCCTTTCATAGAATCTAAGATCCTCACTTCATAAATAAATGCTGTATAATTCCCAAAATGTGTATCATAAAATTCCTCTGCACTGTTATTCCTAGTCATGGAAGAAAAATTACCAAAACAAGAAGGAATACATCCACTTATATTATTTTGTGCCAAGCTTAACAGTTGGAGATTAGAAAGCTGACAAAGTTGTAGAGGAATAGCACCGTGAAATTTATTGGACCGAAGACTTAGAATCCTCAACTTGGAAAGAGATTGTCCAATCCATGGCGGGATGACATCAGTGAAAGCATTTTGAGCCAAATCGAGTGTATGAAGATTAGTCAAATGCTGAAATGATGAAGGGAGTTTTCCGTGAAACTTATTGTTGTGCAGGAGCAAATACGAGAGATTTTGTAGATACCCTAGAGAAGGTGGAATAAGTCCAGAAAAAATGTTATTCTTCACGTCTAACATATTCAAGTTTTTTAAGTTTCCTAAGCAAGAAGGGAGTTGTCCTGAAAATTGATTATTGGAAAGTTGAATGTTGGACAAGGTTGTCATATTGCACAAACATGTTGGAAAGCCACCAACCAAACCATTATTTGAAAGAGAAATGAGTACCAAACTCGATTTTTGGATAGTAGTATCATTATTAGCAACCACTAATTCTCCAGAGAATAAGTTGTTGGAGAGATCCAAGTACCTCAAATTTGAAGGAATAGACAGTATTATTTTACCTGTAAGCTGGTTGCCATTCAGAAATAAAAACTCAACACGAGAATACAACGTAAACATCATTCTCTCAAACCAATTACCTTTAATCTGGTTACGAGACAAATTCAACCAGGTGACACGAGAATATATATTCTCAAACCAATCCGGGATAGTATCTGAGATGCTTCCGTTGTCGATGACTAGATGTTCTATGTGTATTTGGTTTTGCAGCCATTGGGGAAATTGGGGTCCCATTTTGCAGAATGACAATTCAAGCCAACGGAGTTGAAAATGAGGAGTCCATGTGGAGCTGAAATTCAGAATGACATCTGACAAACCCAAGACTCTTAACCTCGTGAGATTGACCAAGTGGTTATCTGATATAATACTGGCCATTGAATTATTACGGAGATCCAACGTTTCTAGATCTAAAAGTTGTCCGATCGATGCAGGGAAGCCACTCAGTCGATTAGAGCTCATGTATAACTCTTTCAACGAGGTTAGTCTTTCAAGTGATGGTGGTAGGTTCCCGGTAAGTGAATTATCACTAAGGTCAAGCATTCTAAGTTGGGTAAGATTGCTAATCCCACTTGGAATTGAACCACTAAACTTATTTGAACTGAGGTCAAGGTATGTAAGTTGGGTAAGATTTGTCATAACTGGAATTGAACCTTGAAACTCATTCCGATGGAGATCAAGCCTTCTAAGTTTGGTAAGATTGATAATCCCAGTTGGAATTGAACCTTCAAACTCATTATTACATAGATCAAGCATTCTAAGTTGGGTAAGATTGCTAATCCCACTTGGAATTGAACCATTAAACATATTCCAACTGAGATCAAGGTGTGTAAGTTGAGTAAGATTTTTCAATAACTTAGTTGGAATTGAACCTCGAAGGTTATTCCCTACGAGATTAAGGTACTGCAACCTAGACAAATTTCCAAGAGAACGGGGAACCTTACCCACAATATTTAAACCGAAAAGATCTAGATGTTCCAAATTCTTTAGGGAGCCAAAGAATTCTGGAATTTGAATTCCTGAAAAATCATTCATGCTCAAGTCGAGATAAGTTAGAAACTTCAAATTTTGCAAAGAAGTATTTATCTCACCTTTCAAGCAATGACTACTGTTGTAGCCCGAGTAACAATCATCTCCGTATGGACTACTAAGATTGAGTTTCAGGACATTCCCTGTCATTCTGCTGCAACCAACTCCATACCACGTGCAACAATCGTCTCCAACCCAAGACGACAAGATATTAGATTCGTCAATGAGATCTTGCCTGAACTGTAAAAGAGTTTTCTTCTCACTCTCCAAGCAACTTACATTTGAGTAAACAAGAGTTGTGGTGCCACTAACAAATTCAAGCCTTTGCATAAAAGGAAAAGCAAAGAACATGATCACAAGAACATAATAAATACTACTATTAGGTGTTCCGGCCATGGCTAAGGGTTTGAGCTAGGCTAGGTAGCTTTTATAACTCCTTTTTGAAAGCTAAAGAATGTCTGAGCAAATGTTGCTATAGATACAGAGTATATATATTAGTGAAAAAAGGAATAGAAAGCCATATTCTTTTAGAATGTTAATTTCGTGAAATAATTAGAAGGATACATATCGTTTTTACTTTTATACCCTTACCTTAGTAATAAACACTTCAGACAGTTGTGTATTAAAAGGAAATATTTCTAACTAAATAAAACAAAGACATGATCATTCTTGCAGGAAGAGGAGGAAAAAAACACTAGTTAACAAAATTGTTTTGTATGTTTCCCTAGTTTTTCAAGAAGACATCAAAAAGGAAGAAGAAAATTGAAACCGTGGATCTATCCAATTTGAATGGAATCCAATGATATGTTGATAAGTCCTAATACAGTCAAAATTTGTGGCTCTCTTTCCCCAAAATACCTTGATAAGAAAAAGGTCGACAAAGAAAATGAAATTGGGATCAAGTCCACATACATGTGTTGCATGTTCATTGCTGCATTAGAAAAATGAGTTTTTCTTCTTTTTTTTAGAATGGATACCGGAGATTAAGATAGAAAAAAATCTTAATTAATTATCTTTTGAAAATATGAATAGAAAAGATGCGACTATATTCTTAACAGCCATGACTTTTGGTGACTTATTAGCATGGCCTCGTTATCATTTTGCCTCATATTGTGTATAACTAATTAAAACAAATCTTCTATCGTCAACCAAAAACAAAAACCATGATCACAAGAACATAATAAATACTACTATTAGGTGTTCCGGCCGTGGCTAAGGGTTTGAGGGGTCCTTTTAACATGTATCCTAAGGGTACATGTTAAGCACACAATTCAAGAGAATATTCTCTTGAACTGTGTGCATATTCACTTGATTTTTGCATTTGTACCTAGTTCAAAGGAATAAGCACACAGTTCAAGAGAATATTCTCTTGAACCGTGTGTTTAGCATGTGCCTTAAGAGAACGTGTTAAGAAATTCCTTTTAATAATGTATTGATGTAAGATATAATTTATTTATTTATTTGGAAATAATTTTTAATAAATAAGAATTATTTGTTATTGATACACACGGAATGACGGAGATAATGGACGATGGTTGTGGACATCTCTTACTATAAAGATGACTTGGAAAAAATGAAATTGTTGATAGGGTGGATTTCAATGTCTTCTTAGAAAAGGTGATGAATTTTTTAACAGGCTAATGCCCATAGCCTTGCGCCTTTACCCAAGCCCAGTTATTGTATCTGACAGTCTGTTTCAGTCAACTTCTATCAAATTTCCCTCCCATGAAATTCACATGTTTCCCCCATTGGGACTCATTTTGCAGAGTTCACATTGTCCCTCTCATGCTATACGTTGAAGTCGGGCAATTATATCCTTCATCCGTCACCGTCATTATTCAAAGGTAGTAGGTCCATTTATGTGGGGGGAACCTTGCGAATTAGTAGCATCTTGAAATGAGTTTATACACCAAACTTGATAAAGATGACTTTTGGGCCTTGTGATGGAAATTTCACTGAGTTCACAAACTTGGCTAAGGACTGATCAGTGCAAACAGGATGGCCTCTTATTTACGGACTGTTCTGTCTGTCACGCCATACGGGTGAAGGCATGACTCAGAGATAGGCACGTCAGTTCTGTCTAAATTGTATTTTCTATGTATAAATTGTATAACCATTACTGATACGCTTTCTATGGCAGTTACAAATCAAAGATATCTTTTACTTTGTTTTCTGTTTCTTAGTGTTTTAAACACATGTGTCTACCCTGAATTTGTTCATTTCTTTGTCAACACTTGAATGTAGGTATAAATCTTGAATAACCAAATTAACTAACTAGTAGTAAGATTAATACAAGAATTATTTTTTTCTAAATAATTCCAAATAAGAATTATATATATATATATATATATATATATATATAAAAATTACAAACGCATTCACGAAAGAAGAAAAATAAACTTTATTGTAACTTACTATACTCTTATCTTAGAAATAAATACTTCTTAGACGATTTGGAAAAATAAATTTGTGATCGGGTAGATTTCAAAGTCTTCTTAGAAAAGGTGACTTAACTTGTAGAATGGATTGGTTTAATTCCTTCTATTATTGTACACACGCTCTCCTATCCAATTTGAATGAAATTCAATGATATGTTGACATGTCCTTGTAATACACTCAAAATTTGTGACTCTCTTATTCCAAAAGACCTTGATAAAAAAAAATGGTTGACAAAGAAAATAAAAATAGGATCAAGTTCACATACATGTGTTGGATTTTTATTGAATTTAAAAGATATGTTCATTGTTGCATTAGAAAAGTGGGTTATTCTCTTCTCCCTCTCTCTTTTTTTTTAATTTTTAATTTTTTAGAATGGATACTGGAGATTAAGAAATAAAAACTCTTAATAATCTTTTATCAATATGAATAGAAAAGATGCGACTAAATTCTTAATTGCCATGACTTTTTGGTGACTTATTAGCAGGGTTAACTACATATCTGATTCATAAGTATACACCATTTTACACTTAGTACATTGAGGTTTAAAAGCTCTCATCCCGTTACTCAAAATACTATTAAGTAATCATGATGGACCCTAGTTAGAGTTTTGACCATTTTTTTCGCCAAAAAGTAGCCACGTGTTCTGATTTAATATTTAAATATGTTTGACCATATAAGTACCGTAGTTGACTTATTTAATTAGTACAAATACGTAGATATTATTAAATCAATACAAGAATGGTTTTAATACATTCACCCACTAAAAATTCTAAATAATTAATCCCACTAATAATTAATCCTATAACATCATTAAAACTAAATAATTAATCGCAAATAAATAATTAACTTAAAAAATTAACCCAAATAAACAATTAATTACTCAACCCAAACTAATTAATTAAAAATCAATTATATAAACAAATTAGAAATTAGAATATTAAAAAAATCAAAAATATATTTGTATGTTCTATTATTAACACTTACATTCAATTAATTAATTAAAGATATTTTTAAAATTGTTATTAGCCATTATATCTAGCTAACACTAATTTTAAAAAAAAAATGTTCTATAATCGAAACCCTTTTATCTTAGTTTAGAAAAACTTAAAAATCAACTAAATGAATTACCATTCAAAGTAAATTAGATGAATAACAAAACATTAAAAATATTAAACATTAAACATCAATTAGACTTTTTATCTAATTGAAGACCCAGATCAGAAGCTTCATCTAGTTTTCATGGCTATTCATCATCTATCAGGCTGTCATCGTATTCTTCTTCCTCCAACAGGTTGCCACCACTATTACCACCATTCTTCACAACAGAAATCAAAGAAGCAAAAGATCAGGGTATTATATTCATACAGATGTATAGATCTGTGTATTGGGTATTAGGAGCTCCCCTCCATTATTTTTGTAAAAGAGTCCTGCTATATATTGCGACAATTTTTTGTCGAATTATGATTGCGACATATGTGCATGCATGAAATAGGTAGGAATTAAATCTATCTTATCGCATACACTTTCACGTTGGTCGTAATCCAACTTTGTCAAATATTTGTCAACATGTATCATGTTCCTTTGTAAAGTGGGAGAATTCATACAAAGACTTAATGGATGCACTTCTAATGCATATATAATTTGGTCATGGCTTGTTGAGAACTTTTTCTCATTTTCTTTTTTCAAATCTAATTCTCTCTCTCTTGTTGGTGAAGATGGTTGTGAATCTAGGTTTAGGATTTCAAAGGAAGATGATGAATGATTTGGGTATTTTGGTTTTTTAAATTCTAAGTTTCATGGTAGATGGGGAAGATGGGAAAGATGATGAAAATTTGAGAAAAAATTGAAGATAATAAGTGGGTTGAAATTTTTGGTTTTAGATTTCTAAGATTCGTAATGACAAGGGAATATTAATATATGTGAATGAGTTGTATTCTTTCTTGTAGCAATCGTTGGTGAAGGTAAAATGAGAATATTTTAGAGAGAAATCAAATGGGTCTTAAAGGTTTTATATATTTTATAAAATTTAAAGTTGAAGATGATGATTTTGAATCTCAATTTGTGAAATTTCAGATTAGATTATTTCAGATTTTAGAGATGATGATTCTTTTTTGTTCTTGTTTACATATATTTTTATAGTCAAAACATATATAATGTGTTGTATTAGGGAGTATGAATGTATTAACTTGGTATTTAGTTAATTTTAAATGAATTTTATACGGTCAATTGTATAAATATACGATCAAACCATACTTATACTCCTACCAGAACACATGGCAATATCAGCCATTTTTCTTACCGTAAATAACACGAAGGTTAGTTTTGGGAGGATCGAGTCATTTGGGTAGTGGGATGAGAGCTTTTAAACCTCGAGATACCAAGTATAAAAATGTGTATACTTCGGAGTCAGATATATAGTTAACTCCTTATTAGCATGACATCGTTATCATTTTGTCTCATATTGTGTATAACTAATTAAAATATTTTTTAATGTCAACCAAAGTTATGGATATTATAAGTGATTTTCTTATAATATTTTAGCATATTTTGTACAAATTACGGCAAATAACGCCTTAGTTAACATTGGAAAGGATCCAACCATCTGCATTGTTGTACAATTAATGATTACTTACTTGCCATAATTGACTATAGATCATTAACCAATTTCAAACCAGAATTATTTTTTTCCATATATATATAAGGGAGTGTGTGTCTAATTAGTATATGTCTCAAATGTTAGTAAGTAGCTCGACTAAAAACCGAGTCATAATGGTAACAAGGAAATATTAATATATGTGAATGAGTTGTATTCTTTCTTGTAGTAATCGTTGGTGAAGGCAAGACGAGAAGATATTAGAGAGAAATCAAATGGGTATTAAAGGTTTTATATATTTTATAAAATTTAAAGTTGAAGATGATGATTTTGAATCTCAATTTGTGAAATTTCAGATTTTAGAGATGATGATGATTTTTTTTTGTTCTTGTTTACATGTATTTTTATAGTCAAATCATATATAATGCTTTGTAGCAGGGAGTATAAATGTATTAACTTGGTATTTAGTTAATTTTAAATTAATTTTATATGGTCAATTGTATAAATATACGGTCAAACTGTACTTATACTCCTTTTATCGGAACACAAGGTAATATCGACCATTTTTCTTACCATAAATAACACGAGAGTTAGTTTTGCGAGGATCAAGTCATTTGGGTAGCGGGATAGGAGCTTTTAAATCTCGGGGTAGCAAGTGTAAAAGGGTGTATATTTCGGAGTCAGATATGCAGTTAACTCTTTATTAACATGACACCATTATCATTTTGCCTCATATTGTGTATAACTAATTAAAATACTTTTTAACGTCAACCATAGTTATGGATAATAGAGGTGATTTTCTTATAATATTTCAATATATTTTGTACAAATTACGGCAAATAACGCCTTAGTTAACATTGGAAAGGATCCAACCATCGACATTGTTGTACAATTAATGATTACTCACTTGCCATAATATTTTAGTGCAAATAGTCGGTGTTAGTCATAGTCCATACAACATTTACGATGAGATTCATCTAAAATTGACTATAGATCATTAACCAATTTCAAACCAGAATTACTTTTTTACACACACACACATATATATATAAGGGAGTATGTCTCTAATTAGTATATGTATGTTAGCAAGGAGCTCAACTAAAAAACGAGTCGAGTTGAACTCGAGTACAATAAAACGAGTCGAATTTGAATATAAGTAAAGATTGCAAAATTGTATTCGAATCCGAGTAGGTATCCGAGTACCTTAAAAAAATTTCTATTTACATTCCCATCTCTTAGATGCATTAGAAATCGAAGAAAAACCAACTTCATTGCAAGTGACTAGATATCAACTATCAAGCATCATGCTTCATTGCAACTTCAAGCCTCTTCTTTACAGACTGTTATGTTCACTATACAGGTGAGAAGATGACTCAGTGAAAGCTTTTTCATTGGGTTTTGATCAACGAAGCTTAAGCTGTAGCTTTTGGAATGGATGAGCAAGGAGTTGTTGTTTCTGCATTTGTATATTTATGTATGAGTTGTATAGCAGTAAGATTATCTTTCTCGGTGGAGATTGAAAATTTTAAATCAAAAGATATATTTTACTTTGTTTTCTACATCTTAGTGTTTTAAACACAAAAGTATGCTCTGAATTTGTCATTTTTTTGTCAACATTTGAATGTAAGAATGAATCTTGAACCAAATTAACTAAATACGATTTAAAAGTCGGAATTCATAAATTTTCATAATGGTATCTTTGTTGGGTTTTTAGCGATATCTTTCTCCGCTGTTTAAATTTACATCAGTAAATCATGATAGAATCATTTAAGCGGTAAACACTCAGTAATCTTGTTGGCCTACGACAATAGAGAAGGAGGGCACTCTCATATTCCATAAATTAAGAAACAAGTTTAACAAACAATAGCAAAATAGTAATACAAGCAGAAAAAGTAAATTCATTATGCAGATTGCTACACTAGTTACACAAATAATTGACTATGTATTGAAGCAAATACTTCTGAAAGGAAATCAACTTGTAGATCACTCCCAAAATAATTGATCAACTAATTAATACCACTTCACTGAAGAGAAAAACAAAGAGAATGACAACAATGATAATACCGGACATTGAATTTCCTGAGAGAACCAACACTTGTAGCTCTGAAAGTTGTCCGATGGATGCCACTCAACGTATTGCCGCTAACATCTAATTCCTTTAAAAAAGTTTAGCCTTTCAAATGATTTTGGTAGATTCCCAGTAAGTTCATTGTTACTAAGGTCAAGGTTTCTAAGTCGAGTAAGATTGCTCATTTCAGTTGGAATTGAACCTCTAAACTTATTGTTTGTAAGGTCAAGGTACTGCAAGCTGGAGAGGTTTCCAAGATGACTGGGAACCTTACCCACAAAACATGAAAAGGAAAGGTTCAGATATCTCAAATTAAATTCTTTAGGAGGGAGGCAATGAATTCCGGAACCTGAATTCCTGAAAAATTATTCATACTCAAGTGCAAGTACCTTAGATCCTTCGAGACTTATTTATCTCACCTTTCAAGCTAGCAATGTTTGTTGTAGTCTGCCCGATAAAAATCATCCCTATAGACACTATTCACATAGTAGTACCTGTTAGGAAAATGAAGGTAGAGTTTAAGGACATGTCCTGTTTTTTGGCTGCAAACAACTCCATGCCACTTACAACAATCATCTCCCATCCAAGATGATAAAACGGTTTGATTCATCAACCAGACTTTGCTTGAACTCCAAAAGAGCTTTTTTTCTCGCTATCCAAACAACTTACGTTTGAATAACCAATAAGCGTGCTGCCACGACCAAACTCGAGTTTTTGAATGAAAAGAACAGCAAACAAAATGATTGCAAGAATAGACATAGTAGTAGTTTTTGGAACCTAACAAACCAATACCTGATCAAATATTGCTAGCTAGGATGTTAATTAGTTTTTAAACTTAGAAGTATTCATGCAGGACCTGTTTCTAGCTAACGCCCTTATCTTCTTAATCCAACGAACGTAATTCATCGATAGTAATAAGGATATTTATGATATGTTTTCTCACCAAATGCATGTGAGATAGTCCTGGGTGACACGAATAATCCATATATGTGGCTCTCTTTCCCCAAACGCTACAATATGATCAACAGCCGGGCATAATGAATACTCCCTTCTCCATTCCAAAATTAGAGATATATTTACAAAATAATAATTTTTAAGGATAATTTTATATTCTCAAATATAGTCTCAGTATTAACTAAGAATTTAGCTATACTGGTTTGATATTGAAAATGATAGTAAAAAAGTACTCCCTTCGTTCTAAAATTAAAAATACAATTTAACGTTTGAGATCAAACGACGACATATTAAACTTCAAATTAATGTAAATTTAATTAATTTTAGTTGATACATAATTGTATAGTATATACAAAAAACTAATAATTACAAAATTTATTTCATTCTAAACTTTTATGTCATACTAATTTTGAAGTTTAATATCTTGTCATTTGACCTTAAAAGTCAAAGTCAAATTATATTTCTAATTTTAGAACAGAGGTAGTAATGACAAATTATCAATATCATGTCACTTTATACTCCTAAAATAAAAATATATTTTTAATCTTGAAACTAACTAAAATGAAAAATGTATCTATAATTGACATCTTTTGACAAATTTTGAGATCTCTAACTAAATTCCTTGTTTATAACTATGTTGTCAATACAAGTACCCAACATCAAAGTAACACAAATAGAATCCCTCCCATAAGAAAAAAAAGTCCAGCAAATTTTCTGTTAAAGTCAGTTCAAAGATTTGTAATCAAGGCCCAGCAACTTAAGGCCCCAAGGCCCGTCAAAGCTTAAGTTTGGGCTATCATTTTCAGCCAGATAAGAATAATCCAATGTTGTTTTAGAGCATAGTAGTAATATGGTCTAAAACATATTTTTGCTCAATTTTTGGGCCTGCAATTAACAATAAATTAGAATGAACCAATTTTAATATAAAAATAGTATTTCATTTCATCAAACCTCGTCACAACACTATACAAAATAAAATTGTTGTATATAACACCCATAAGGAGCAAAACCAGGCATTGCATAGTCATAGGCAATGAGCTTAACGGCTAAAGATTTTGGACGGGTGAGGAAGACTTAATTTGTCTTGGCTTGTAAAGCATTCTTTTGCAACTTAAGGAGTGAATTAATTAAGATAGGTCCATATGTATCAACCATGGCTCCTAGTGTACATGTGGTGTAGTACGTAGGCGTAGCTTGCTAGCTCCAAGAAGATGAAGGTGAAGGTGACCGATAAAAGGCCACGCCCCAGCAGGCTCCGGTGGTCTGGAGTACTTTCTCTTGTTGCTTTTGGCATTGGTAATCATCAACCACAAATAGGCAATATATAGCAAAAAGAATTAACGCCACAAACGTACTGTTATGCCTTGCAGCTGAATGTCGAATGCCATGCATTTCTTCAGTAAGTCGGTAAGAGGTACACAAACTGTTACGCAGGGCCGGTCCTGGGCTTTGCAAGGCCCAGGGCGAAATTTTTCGAGGGTGCCCAGTGACGGGGGTTCGGGGGCAGCGCCCCCGAGCCAAATTTTTTAAAATATTTTTATATTTTTTTTTAATTTGACGGGAGTTCGTAGTGTGTTGAAATAAAATACTTTTTTTAATATAAAGGTTTGACAAAAAAAAATTTACAACATAATTAAAACAATATTTCATATCAACAATTGTAAAAGTGTTTTTGAAAAAAAATAAATTAAAAAAATAGTAAGGTTGTCTTTGTAGTTAATATTGTGTCATTTAAGGTCATTGTGTGAAATTAACCCTATGGTTGGTCATTTGTTATATTAGGCTAGTTCTTTTTTTTCCCCTTAGAATTTAAGCATTGAAAAATTACAAATAGAAAACATTTAATGTATGTCATTTGTCATATTAGGCTAGTTCTTTTTTTTCCCCTTAGAATTTAAGCATTGAAAAATTACAAATAGAAAACATTTAATGTTTGAGCTTTTTTTGGACCGTTAGTGAAAAAAGAAATGGAAAGCAAAATCAAAATGCACCCCACCAAGAATTGAACTCAGGTCTATACTAAGACAAGGAACTCTCTTACCACTAGTCCACTGAAGCTTTACTTATAAATATACATACATACACATATATACACAAACTTATAATTAATTTTGGGCCCTCTTTAACTTTGGGCCCTGGGCGGTCGCCCTGGTTGCCCTGGCCCAGGGCCGGCCCTGCTGTTACGCCTTGCAGCTGAATGTCGAATGCCATTCCTTCAATAAGAGGTACACAAATCTTCACCTATAATATTCTAGCTCTTTCTAATAGGTCTTAATTTCTTTGATAAGTAAAAAAAACAAAGCATATACATGATTGCAAATTTTATACTCCCTCCATCTCTCAAAAGCAAGCTTAGTTTAATTTTTTCAATCAAATTGACCATTTTAGTAATCAAAATTTATACTATTTTCTTATAAATATAAGTGAAGAAATTATAACCATAGGAAACTATATCGAATTTACTATTAGCCTCAAATTTTATGAGTTTAAAAATATTAATTATTATAAAATTAGTCAATTGGACTAGAAAAGTCGAACTAAGTCAATTTTTTAGGGACGAAAGGATTATTAGATTTCATGGTTGCATGAGTTTCCAAGCAAGATGATGGTCGTTGTGTTCAGAAAACACTTAAATTATTGAATTATCAATACTTATTATTATTATTTAATTTTTTAAAAATGATCTCACAAACAAGCCAAGAGGCAAGAAAACATTGGGAAAAAGTCTATTTAAAGCTATATGTGATTACACGCTGCTTGTTTCTACAAAATCCGTTTTGGATGAATCTCGTGTATATATTGTTGTGTATATATACAATACAACAAATATATTTATGTATGCATTAAATTGTTAACAGTGGTCTTAATAAACAGACGGTGGCATATCGACAAATGTCATTATTGTTACACCGACCACTAGGTCGTGAGGCTTTCCCAGGGATATTTTCTATTTAATTTTTGTCTCTTAGATGCATTACTAATAGAAGAAAACCAACTTAATTGTAAGTGACTGGATATCAACTATCAAGCATCATACTTTGTTGTAACTTCAGGCCTCTTCTTTACAGACTGTTCTGTTGTGCTATACAGGTGAGAGCATGACTCAGAGAAAGCTTCTTCATTGGGTTTTGAGCAACAAAACTTAAGTTGTAGCTCTTGGAATAATGAGCAAGGAGTTGTCATTTCTGTATTTGTAATTTTTATGTATAAATTATATTAAATCAAAACTTTACCACCTGAGATTCAAAATTTTAAATCAAAGATCTGTATCTTAGTATTTTAAACATACAGGTCTACTCTGAATTTGTCATTTCTTTGTCAACACTTGAATGCAAGTATGAATTTTGAACTAAATTAACTAAATAAGATTTAAAAATCGATTAACTAAATAAGATTTAAAAGTCGGACTTCATAAATTTTCATAAACACAAAAGATATCTTTGTTGGGTTTTAAGTGGTATGGTGGTATCTTTCCATTTGTATAAGTTTTCAGCACAATGGTAAATCATGATAGAATCATTTAAGCAGGAAACACTCGTAATCTTAAGAAACAAGCAAATTCATTATGCAGACTGCTACACTAGTTAAACAAATAATTAACTATGTATTGAAGCAAATACTTATGAAAGGAAATCAACTTGTAGATCACTACCAAACTTAAGTTCAACTGCTCATTTCCCACAAAATAATTGATCGACTAATTAATACCACTTCACTGAAAAGAAAAACAAAGAGAATGACAACAATGATAATGAATTTTAAGAGAGATATATACCTCTTTTGCAGAATTCATCGTTTAGTTCCATGTTTACGAAACTTGTGGCGCAACCAAGCTGTCTTCATCGCAATTGCAGCAACTAGCGCATTGTAAACCTTTTCAAAGAAGTGAAAGTAAGCATACCTCCAAGACTTATTGAAATGCAATGCACCGCAGAATCCCAAGAAGCCAACCGAGAAACCAGGTCCTAAGCCACTATAAAACCACAAATGATCATCATCGTCATCATCTTCTTCACTCTCACTTTCTTTACCATGATTATGATGATCAGGTGATTCCTGGTCGCCAGGGCATCTGTTCAAGCTTGGAGGTCCACATAGGTCTTTGTTTCCCATATAGATGGATGGATCATTCAAGGTCTGAAGTTGACACCCTGTTGGTATTCTCCCGGTGAAATCATTGAATGACAGGTTTAATTGGCTTAGAAATGAAAGATTAGACAAGTTTTGGGGAATGAGACCAGATAGTTTATTTCTTGATAGATCAAGCCTTAACAATTGTCTCAAACTGCCAATGTTCTCGGGGATCCTTCCCTTTATCTGATTTCCTGCCAAATTCAAACTTAACAACCCAACAAGACCCATCAACTCTTTCAAAATCTCTCCAACTATGAAATTGTTTGACAGGTCTAAGGATACTGGGAGGGAACCGGAGTACTCGAGTTTTGTGCCTTTCATAGAATCTGAGATCCTCTCTATTGGTTCATAAGAAATACGTGCAGAAACTACTCCTTGTAATCTATATGCACTTTGAATCCTAACCATGGAAGTGAAATTGCTGAAACAAGAAGGAATACATCCACTTACATTATTTTGTGCCAAGTTTAACAGTTGGAGATTAGAAAGCTGACACAGCTGTAGAGGAATAGCACCGTAAAATTTATTGGACTGAAGACTTAGAATCCTCAACTTGGAAAGAGATTGTCCAATCCATGGCGGGATGACGTCGGTGAAAGCATTTTGAGCCAAATCGAGTGTAACAAGATTAGTCAAATGCTGAAATGATGAAGGGAGTTTTCCATGAAACTTATTGTTGTGCAGGTGCAGAGATGAGAGATTTCATAGATATCCTAGAGAAGGTGGAATAAGTCCAGATAAAGTGTTATTCGTCACGTCTAGCATATTCAAGTTTTTTAAGTTTCCTAAGCAAGAAGGAAGTTGTCCTGAAATTTGATTATTAGAAAGTTGAATGTGAAACAAGGTTGTCATACTGCACAAACATGTTGGAAAGCCACCAACCAAACCACTATTTGAAAGAAAAATGCCTACCAAACTCGATTTTTGGATAGTATCATTATTAGCAATCATTAATCCAGAGAGTAAGTTGTTGGAGAGATCCAAGAACATCAAAGTTGAAGGAATAAACAGTATTTTACCTATAAACTAGTTGTGATTCAGAATTAAAATCTTGACACGAGAATACAACGTCATTCTCTCAAACAAGTTACCTTTAATCTGGTTATGAGACAAATCCAACCAGGTGACACGAGAATATAAATTCTCAAACCAGTCCGGGATAGTATCTGAGATGCTTCCGTTGGAGCTGAATAGATATTCTATGTGTATTTGGTTTTGCAGCCATTGGGGAAATTGGGGTCCCACTTTGCACGATGACAACGCAACCCAACGGAGTTGAAAAGGAGGAGTCCATGTGGAGCTGAAATTCAGAATGAGATTCGAATTATATGACAAATTTAAGACTCTTAACTTCGTGAGATTGACTAGGTGATTATCTGATATAATACCGACCATCGAATTACGATCCATATACAACGTTTCTAGATCTGAAAGTTGTCCGATCCATGAAGAGAAGGCTCCACTCAACCGATTATAGCTCATGTCCAACTCTTTCAACAAGGTTAGTCTTTCAAGAGATGGTGGTAAATTCCCGGAAAGTGAATTATAACCGAGGTCAAGCATTTTAAGTTGGGTAAGATCGTTAATCCCACTTGGAATTGAACCATTAAACATATTATGACTAAGATCAAGGTATGTAAGATGAGTAAGATTGCTTATCTCACTTGGAATTGAACCACTAAACTTATTTGAACTGAGGTCAAGGTAGGTAAGTTGGGTAAGATTTTTCAATACGTTAATTGGAATTGAACCTCGAAAGGCATTCTCTTTGAGATCAAGGTACTGCAACCTAGACAAATTTCCAAGATAATGGGGAACCTTACCCCCAATATCTAAATAGGAAAGGTCTAGATATTTCAAATTCTTTAGAGAGCCAAAGAATTCTGGAATTTGAATTCCTGAAAAATTATTCATGCTCAAGTCCAGATAAGTCAAAAACTTCAAATTTTGTAAAGAAGCATTTATCTCACCTTTCAAGCAATGACTATTGTTGTAGTCCAAATAACAGTCAGTTTCGTATGGACTGCGAAGATTTAGTTTCAGGACATGTCCTGTCACTTTGCTGCAACCAACTCCATACCACGTACAACAGTCGTCATCTCCGACCCAAGACGACAAGATATTAGATTCGTCAATAAAACCTTGTCTAAACTGTAAAAGAGCTTTCTTCTCACTCTTCAAGCAACTTACATTTGAGTAAACAAGAATTGTGGTGCCACTAACAAATTCAAGCCTTTGCCTAAAAGGAAAAGCAAAGAACATGATCACAAGAACATAATAAATACTACTATTAGGTGTTCCGGCCATAGCTAAAGGCTTGAGATAATTTATTTTTGAAAGCTAAGAATGTCTGAGCAAATGTTGGTATAGATACGGAGTATACATATTATGAAAGTTGTAATAGAAAGTAAGATTCTTTTAGGATAAAATTTTAATAAAGTGAAACAATTGAAAGGATACATTATCATTTTGCCTTAAAATTTGCTTGTGAATGTGTGGCTATGTTTTCTTAGTAGATTTCGTAACTTTTTCTTATATCATTTTTAGGAGTATATACTTTTATTTCATTCTTTGTCTTTATCTCATATCTTTAATAATGCATTGATGTAAGATATAATTTATTTATTTAATTATTTGGGAATAATTTTTAATAAATAAGAATTAGTATTTGTTAATGATACACACGGGATGAAACAGGAGGTGTAATAGAAGAAATGAATGTGATAAAAATGTTAGTAAAGGTAAGATTTGATGATGAGGAGGCATGATTTTAGTTGGCATTAACTCAACTGGGTGTGGACATGGTCACGAGTTTAAATCTTTTGCAAAAAAAAAAATAACAATAAAATAAGTTCGTTCTTTCTTAACTAATTTACTATCTTTTGGTAGAAAGCATGACAGGGACATGGACCAAAAAAGCAAATCAAGACATTGGAAAAAAATGAAATTGTGATAGGGTGGATTTCGATGTCTTCTCAGAAGAGGTGACAAATTTAACTTGTAAAATGGGTTGGGTTTAATTTCTGCTATTATTGTACACACACTCTGCTATCCAATTGGAATGGAATTTAATGATATGTTGATAGGTCCTTGAAATACACACAAAATATGTGGTTCTCTTTTCCCAAAATTTTTGTCAAACACAACACATTTCACACTTCTCAAGTTTATACGGATAATAGAGTTCATACTGCTAAGTTATAGAGTTCACACTGCCCAAGTTATAGAGTTCACAATCCTCAAGTTATACAGGTAATTCACATAAATAATTTACTTCCCACAACAACTAGAATTCAAAACAATTTAATAATACATCGTTGCACATAGTACTGAAAGAACTTGCCTAAGCACATAAATTAAATAAGAGTTAGAAACTTGTCTGAAAACGTCTTCTATGTTTATGCTAATTTTTGCATTCCTCGTTTAACCTACATACGTAATGATGTCGACATATAATTTAGTCATGATATGACTCCTTACTTTGGTTCATTTTAACTAGCCTTAACACACGCCCCTAACTTTGTATTTTTAACTTTTACGTTAACTGGTAACAAAACTTGTTTAATTCATAACTAATTCATATCAACTTGGAATTGGCCCATTTTTGGACAGTGTCCTATATATAACATAGTCTAACTACCCGTATATGTAGCATAAACTCCAAAATTCTCGAGCTCAAAAAGTCCGAAAACAACCAATTTTGTTAATTAAACACTAAACTTCAAATTAATGTAAATTTAATTAATTTTAGTTGATACAATTATTATAATTGTATAGTATATACAAAAAATTATTAATTATAAAATTTATTTCATTCTAAACTTTTATATCATACCAATTTTGAAGTTTAATATCTTGTCGTTTGACCTTAAAAGTCAAATTATATTTCTAATTTTAGAACAGGGGTAGTAATGACTAATTAGCAATATCATGTCACTTTATACTCCTAAAATAAAAATATATTTTTAATCTTGAAATTAACTAAAATGAAAAATGTATCTATAATTGACATCTTTTGACAAAAATTTTGAGATCTCTAACTAAATTCCTTGTTTATAACTATGTTGTCAATACAAGTACCCAACATCAAAGTAACACAAATAGAATCCCTCCCATAAGAAAAATAGTCCAGCAAATTTTCTGTTAAAGTCAGTTCAAAGATTTGTAATCAAGGCCCAGCAACTTGCTAAAACATATTTTTGCTCAATTTTTGGGCCTGCAATTAACATACCAAAAATTAAATCAGAATGAACCAATTTTAATATAAAAAAAGTATTTCAGTTCATCAAATCTCGTCACAACACTCTACAAAATAGAATGGTTGTATATAACACCCATAAGGAGCAAAACCAGGCATTGCATAGTCATAGCCAATGAGCTTAACGGCTAAATATTTTGGACGGGTGAGGAAGACTTAATTTGTCATGGCTTGTAAAGCATTCTTTTGCAACTTAAGGAGTGAATTAATTAAGATAGGTCCATATGTATCAACCATGGCTCCTAGTGTACATGTGGTGTAGTACGTAGGCGTAGCTTGTTAGCTCCAAGAAGATGAAGGTGAAGGTGACCGATAAAAGGCCACGCCCCAGCAGACTCCGGTGGTCTGGAGTACTTTCTCTTGTTGCTTTTGGCATTGGTAATTATCAACCACAAACAGGCAATAGCAAAAAGAATTAACGCCACAAACGTACTGTTATGCCTTGCAGCTGAATGTCGAATGTCATGCATTTCTTCAGTAAGTCAGTAAGAGGTACACAAAATGTTATGCCTTGCAGCTGAATGTCGAATGTCATTCCTTCAATAAGAGGTACAAAAATCTTCATCTATAATATTCTAGCTCTGTCTAACAGGTCTTTCTTTGATAAGTAAAAAAAAAGAGCATATACATGAATCGCGAATGCTAATTTTATACTCCCTCCCCGTCCCTCAAAAGCAAGCTTTGTTTGACTTTTTCAATAAAATTGACTATTTTTATAATAAAAATTTATATTATTTTCTTATAAATATAGGTCAAAAAACTATAAACATAGGAAACTATATCGAATTTACTATTAGCTCCAAATTTTATGAGTTTAAAAATATAAATTATTTTAAAATTAGTCAATTTGATTAGAAAAATCGAACTAACCCAATTTTAGAGGGACGGAGGGATTATTAGATTATGTGGTTGCATGTGTTTCCAAGCAAGATGATGGTTGTTCAGAAAACACTTAAATTATTGAATTATCAGCACAATGGTTTTGTTGGGTTTTAAGTGCTATAGTGGTATCTCTTTCCATTTGTAAAGTTTTTGGTAAATCATGATAGAATCATTTAAGCAGTAAACACTCGTAATCTTAAGAAACAAGCAAATTCATTATGCAGACTGCTACACTAGTTACACAAATAATTAACTATGTATTGAAGCAAATACTTATGAAAGGAAATCAACTTGTAGATCACTCCCAAACTTTAAGTTCAACTGCTCATTTCTTACAAAATAATTGATTAACTAATTAATACCACTTCACTAAAGGGAAAAACAAAGAGAATGACAAAAATGATAATGAATTTTTAAGAGAGAGATATACCTCTTTTGCAGAATTCATCTTTTAGTTCCCTGTTTACGAAACTTGTGGCGCAATGAAGTTGTCTTCACCGCAATTGCAACAGCTAGCGCATTGCAGACCTTTTAAAAGAAGTGAAAGTAAGCATACCTCCAAGACTTGTTGAAATGCAGAGTGCCGCAGAATCCCAAGAAGCCAACCACGAAACCAGATCCTATGCCACTATAAAACCACAAATGATCATCATCATCTTTACCATCATCTTCATTCTCACTTTCTTTACCATGATTATGATCAGGTGATTCCCGGTCGCCAGGGCATCTGTTCAAGCTTGGAGGTCCACATAGGTCTTTGTTTCCCATATAGATGGATGGATCATTCAGGGTCTGAAGTTGATTCCCTGTTGGTATTCTTCCGGACAAATCATTGAATGACAGGTTTAAGTGGCTCAGAAATGAAAGGTTAGACAAACTTTGGGGAATGGGACCAGATAGTTTATTTCTCGATAGATCAAGCCTAAACAATTGTCTCAAACTGCCAATGTTCTCAGGGATCCTTCCCTTTATCTGATTTCCTGCCAAATTCAAACTTAACAGCCCAACAAGATCCATCAACTCTTTGGGAATCTCTCCAACTATGAAATTGTTTGATAAGTCTATGGAGTTTATAAGTCGGAGGGATCTAGAGTACTCGAGTTCTGTCCCTTTCATAGTCTCTAAAATACTCTCTATATACATATATGAATAATTCCCAGAAAATGTATCATAAACTTCATCTGCACTGTGATTCATAGCCATAGAAGAGAAATTACCGAAACAAGAAGGAATACATCCACTTATATTATTTTGTGCCAAGTTTAACAGTTGGAGATTAGAAAGCTGACACAGCTGTAGAGGAATAGCACCGTGAAATTTATTGGACCGAAGACTTAGAATCCTCAACTTGGAAAGAGATTGTCCAATCCACGGCGGGATGATATCAGTGAAAGCATTTTGAGCCAAATCGAGTGCAACAAGATTAGTCAAATGCTGAAGTGATGAAGGGAGTTTCCCGTGAAACTTATTGTTGTGCAAGTGTAGAGATTTGAGATATTGTAGGGATCCTAGAGAAGGTGGAATAAGTCCTGATAAAGTGTTATTCCTCATGTCTAGCCTCAACAAATTTTCCAAGTTCCCTAAGCAAGAAGGGAGTTGTCCTGAAATTTGATTATTGGAAAGTTGAATTTCGGCCAAGGTTGTCATATTGCACAAACATGTTGGAAAGCCACCAACCAAACCATTATTTGAAAGAGAAATGCGTACCAAACTCGATTTTTGGATAGTAGTATCATTATTAGCAACCACTAATCCTCCAGAGAGCAAGTTGTTGGAAAGATCCAAGTACATCAAATTTGAATGAATAAACAGTATTTTACCTATAAGCTGGTTGTCATTCAGATATAATGCCTTGACGCTAGGATGCAACGTCATTCTCTCAAACCAGTTACCTTTAATCTGGTTATGAGACAAATCTAACGAGGTGACACGAGAATATAAATTCTCAAACCAGTCTGGGATAGTATCTGAGATGCTTCCGTTGGAGATGAATAGATATTCTATGTGTATTTGGTTTTGCAGCCATTGGGGAAATTGGGGTCCCACTTTGCAGGATGACAACAAAAGCCAACGGAGTTGAAAAGGAGGAGTCCATGTGGAGCTGAATTTCAGAATGAGATTCGAGTTATCTGACAAACCTAAGACTCTTAACCTCGTGAGATTAACCAAGTGATTATCTGATATAATACCGGCCATCGAATTACTACGGAGATCCAACGTTTCTAAATTCGAAAGTTGTCCGATCCATGCAGGGAAGGCGCCACTCAGCCGATTATAGCTCATGTCCAACTCTTTCAACGAGGTTAGTCTTTCAAGAGATGGTGGTAGGTTCCCGGTAAGTGAATTATAACCGAGGTCAAGCATTTTAAGTTGGGCAAGATTGTTAATCCCACTTGGAATTGAACCATTAAACATATTATGACTGAGATCAAAGTGTGTAAGATGAGTAAGATTGCTTATCTCA
This sequence comes from Aralia elata, assembly GCA_034770075.1. NCBI lineage: Eukaryota > Viridiplantae > Streptophyta > Magnoliopsida > Apiales > Araliaceae > Aralia > Aralia elata. The sequence goes on from CM068383.1 coordinate 84,342,790, forward strand.
CTTGGAATTGAACCACTAAACTTATTTGAACTGAGGTCAAGGTAGGTAAGTTGGGTAAGATTTTTCAATACGTTAATTGGAATTGAACCTCGAAAGGCATTCTCTTTGAGATCAAGGTACTGCAACCTAGACAAATTTCCAAGATAATGGGGAACTTTACCCCCAATATTTAAATAGGAAAGGTCTAGATATTCCAAATTCTTTAGGGAGCCAAAGAATTCTGGAGTCTGAATTCCTGAAAAATTATTCATGCTCAAGTCCAGATAAGTCAGAAACTTCAAATTTTGTAAAGAAGCATTTATCTCACCTTTCAAGCAATGACTACTGTTGTAGTCCAAATAACAGTCAGTTTCGTATGGACTGCGAAGATTGAGTTTCAGGACATGTCCTGTCACTCTGCTGCAACCAACTCCATACCACGTACAACAATCGTCATCTCCGACCCATGACGACAAGATATTAGATTCATCAATGAAACCTTGCCTGAACTGTAAAAGAGCTTTCTTCTCACTCTCCAAGCAACTTACATTTGAGTAAACAAGAATTCTGGTGCCACTAACAAATTCAAGCCTTTGCATAAAAGGAAAAGCAAAGAACATGATCACAAGAACATAATAAATACTACTATTAGGTGTTCCGGCCATGGCTAAGGGTTTGAGATAATTTCTTTTTGAAAGCTAAGAATGTCTGAGCAAATGTTTGTATAGATACGGAGTATATATATTAGTGAAAGTTGTAATAGAAGTCAAGATTCTTTTAGGATAAAATTTTAATTAAGTGAAACAATTAAAAGGATACATTATCATTTTGCCTTAGAATTTGCTTGTGAATGTGTGTACAATAATGTAAGATCTAATTTATTTATTTATTTGGGAATAATTTTTAATAAATAAGAATTATTTGTTATTGATACACACGGAATGAAACAGGAGTTGTAATAGAAGAAATGAATGTGATAAAAATGAAGATAAAGGTAAGATTTGATGATGAGGAGGCATGATTTTAGTTGAGTTGGCATTAACTCAGGTGGTTGTGGACATGGTCACGATCAGTTTTAAGTCTTGCAAAAAAGATAAGATTTGATGATGAGGAGGCATGATTTTAGTTGAGCTGGCATTAACTCAAGTGGTTGTGGACATGGTCACGAGTTTAAGTCTTTTGGTAGAAAGCATAACAGGGATAATGGGAAGATGGTTGTGGACATCTCTTACAATAAAGATGGCTTTGAAAAAATGAAATCGTTGATAGGGTGGATTTCAATGTCTTCTTAGAAAAGGTGACAAATTGGGTTTAATTTCTTCCATTATTGTACACACACTCTGCTATCCAATTTGAATGGAATTTAATGATATGTTGAAATGTGACACTGAGTTGGGTTTAATTTCTTCCATTATTATACACACACTTTGCTATCTAATTTGAATGAAATTTAATGATATGTTGGTAGGTCCTTGTAATACGCAAAATATGTGGCTCTCTTTCCCCAAAAGACCTTAATTAATAAGAATTTGTCAAAAAAAAAATACCTTGATAAGAAAAATGTCGACAAAGAAAATAAAAATGGGATTAAGTCCACGCACATACATGGGTTGGATTTTATTGAATTTAAGACTTTTGATGGCTTATTAGCAAGACCTCGTTATCATTTTGCCTCAAAATTGTATATAATTAATTAAAAGAGACTTTTTGATGTCAACCAACCAAAGTCTTTACGAATATTAGAGATGATGTTCTTGCAATCTTTCAACATATTTTGTACAAATGGCGACAAATAACTCCTTAATTAACATTGGGTCTAATTATCTGCACAATTGTTGTATAAATAATGATTACTCACTTGTCCGTAATATTTTAATGTAAACTGCCAGTGTTAGTTATGGAGCATACAATAATTGTGCATATAATTGGATTCATCTAAAGTTGGCTATAGATCAGTAATCAATTCCAAATCAGAATTACTTCTCTCTCTCTCTCTCTCTCTCTCTCTATATATATATATATATATATATATATATATATACACACATGAAATGCATTCACAAAAGAAGAAAAATCCACTTTATTATAACTTACTGTTCTCTTATCTTAGAAATAAATACTTCTTAGAAGACTTGGAAAAATAAATTTGTGATCGGGTAGATTTCAAAGTCTTCTTAAAAAAAGGTGACAAACTTGTATTATTGTACATACACTGCTATCCAATTTGAATAGAATTCAATGATATGTTGATAGGTCCTTGTGATACACTCAAAATTTGTGGCACTCTTTCCCCAAAAGACCTTGATAAAAAAAAGATAGACAAAGAAAATAAAAATAGGATCAAGTCCACTTACATGTGTTGGATTTTTATTGAATTTAAAAGATATGTACATTGTTGCATTAGAAAAGTGGGTTATTCTCTTCTCTCTCTCACTCTTTTATTTTTAATTTTTTAGAATGGATACCGGAGATTAAGAAGTAAAAACTCTTAATAATCTTTTATAAATATGAATAGAAAAGATGCGACTAAATTTTTAATGACCATGACTTTTTGGTGTTATTAGCAGGGTTAACTGCATATCAAACCCCGAAGTATACATTATTTTATATTTGGTACCTCGAGATTTAAAAACTTTCATCCATTACCCAAAGTACTGTTAAGTAACCATGATGGACCCTAGTTAAAGTTTCGGCCATTGTTTTGGCCAAAAAGTAGCCACATGTCCTGATTTAATATTTAAATATGCTTGATCGTGTAAGTACCGTAGTTGACTTATTTAATTAGTACAAATACGTAAAAATTATAAAATCAATACAAGAAGGATTTTAATACATTCACCTGCTAATAATTCTAAATAACTAATCCCACTAATAATTAATCCTATAAAATCGTTAAAACTAAATAATTAATCGCAAATAATTAATTAACTTAAAAAAATAACCAAAATAAACAATTAATTACTCAGCTCAAACTAATTAATTAAAAATCAATTATATAAACAATTTTTTTTTTAGCAAAATACAAAATAAAAATATTATCAGTATTAGAACATTCAAATTAGAAATTACAATATTAAAAAAAACAAAAATATTTGCATGCTCTATTATTAACATTTAAAATTTTAATTAATTAATTAAAGATATTTTTAAAATTGTTATTAGCCATAATATCTAACTAAAACTAATTTTTTAAAAATATACTATAATCGAAACCCTTTTTATCTTAGTTTAGAAAAACTTAAAAATCAACTAAATGAATTACCATTTAAAGTAAATTAGAAGAAGAAAAAAACATTAAAAATATTAAACATTAAACATCAATTAAACTTTTTATCTAATTGAAGACCCAGATCAAAAGTTTCATCTAGCTTTCATGACTATTCATCATCTAACAGGTTTTCATCGTATTCTTCTTCCTCCAACAGGTTGCCACCACTATCACCACCATTTTTCATTGCAAAAATCAAAGGAGAAAAAGATTTGGGTATTATATTCATATAAATGTATAGATCTGGGTATTGGGTATTAGGAGCACTCTGTTATTTTTGTAAAAGAATTTTTCTATACATTGTTAAAGTTTTCAGCCGAATTATGATTGCGACATATGTGCATACATGAGATAGGTATGAATTAATTTTATCTTACCGCGTACACTTTCACATTGGTCACAATCTAATTTTGTCAAATATTTGTCAAAATGCATATCATTTTCCTTTGTAAAATGGGGGAATTCATACAAAGACTTAACAGAGACACTTTCAATGCATATATAATCCGACCATGGCTTGTTAAGAATTCTTTCTCATTTTCTTTTTTCAGATCTAATTCTCTCTCTCTAGTTGTTGGTGAAGATGGTTGTGGATCTAGGTTTAGGATTTTAAGAGAAGATGATGAATGATTTGGGTATTTTGGATTTTAAAATTTTAAGTTTCATGGTAGATGAGGAAGATGGGAAAGATGATGAAAATTTGAGAAAAAATTGAAGATGATAAGTAAGTTGAAATTTTTGGTTTGAGATTTCTAAGATTCATAATGGTAACAAGGAAATATTAATATATGTGAATGAGTTGTATTCTTTCTTGTAGTAATCGTTGGTGAAGGCAATATGAGAAGATTTTAGAGAGAAATCAAATGGGCATTAAAGGTTTTATATATTTTATAAAATGTAAAGTTGAAGATGATGATTTTGAATCTCAATTTGTGAAATTTCAGATTAGATGATTTCAGATTTTAGAGATGATGATTCTTTTTTGTTCTTGTTTACATGGATTTTTATAGTCAAAACATATATAATGCTTTGTATTAGGGAGTATGAATGTATTAAATTGGTATTTAGTCAATTTTAAATTGATTTTATATGGTCAATTGTATAAATATACGGTCAAACTGTACTTATACTCCTTCTATCGGAACACATGGTAATATCGACCATTTTTCTTACCGTAAATAACACGAGGGTTAGTTTTGGGAGGATCGAGTCATTTGGGTAGCGGGATAAGAGCTTTTAAACCTTGGAGTACCAAGTGTAAAAGAGTGTATATTTCGGAATCAGATATGCAGTTAACTCCTTATTAGCATGACATCGTTATCATTTTGCCTCATATTGTGTATAACTAATTAAAATACTTTCTAACGTCAACCAAAGTTATGGATATTAGAGGTGATTTTTTTATAATCTTTCAACATATTTTGTACAAATTACGGCAAATAACGCCTTAGTTAATATCGAAAAGGATCCAACCATCTACATTGTTGTACAATTAATGATTACTCATTTGCCATAATATTTTAGTGCAAATAGTCGGTGTTAGTTATAGTCCATACAACATTTACGATGAGATTCATCTAAAATTGACTATAGATCATTAACCAATTCCAAATCAGAATTACTCTTTTTTCATATATATATATATATATATATATATATATATATGCTGGATCTTAAGCATTACACCTTAAATGGCATTTCAAGTATACCCCTTTTAGTGACGGACCGAGCGACGGTTTGGTCCGTCGCTACAAGTTTTAGCGACGGATTACATATAGTGACGGACAACATATAGTGACGGACCAAACCGTCGTCCGGTCCATCGCTAAAGGGGGTATGCTTAGAATGTCATTTAAGTTGTAATGCTTAAGATCCGGCCTATATATATATATATATATATATATATATATATATATATATATATATATATATAGAGAGAGAGAGAGAGAGAGAGTCCGGTTCAGGTCCGGGAGTCCGCATTTTCTTAAAATGCGGACCTTTTTTTTTTTTTTTTTTTTGCTTTTTTTTTTTTGAAACAACTAAAAAAAAATAATAATAATTATGGAACTGAAATTTTTACGTAATACAATGTTTTGGGCGTGATTTGGATACATATAACAAAACATGTATGTACAGTCTGCGCAGACTGTACATACATGTTTTTGTTATATGTATCCAAATCACGCCCAAAACATTGTATTACGTAAAAATTTCAGTTCCATAATTATTATTTTTTTTTTTTTAGTTGTTTCAAAAAAAAAAAGCAAAAAAAAAAAAAAAAAAAAAAAGGTCCGTAATTTAGCTCCGTCCGGGATCCCGGACTGGATCCTTGGGCATATATATATATATATATATATATATATATATATATATATATAAAGGAGTGTGTGTGTCTAATTAGCATATCTCAAATGTTAGCAAGTAGCTCGACTAAAAAACGAGTCGAGTCGAACTCGAGTACAATAAAACGAGTCGAATTCGAATATGAGTAAAGATTGTAAAATTGTATTCGAATCCAGGTAGGTATCCGAGTACCTTAAAAAAATTTCTATTTACATTCCCATCTCTTAGATGCATTAGAAATTGAAGAAAAACCAACTTCATTGTAAATGACTAGATATCAACTATCAAGCCTCATGCTTCATTGCAACTTCAAGCCTCTTCTTTACAAACTGTTCTGTTCGCTATACAGGTGAGAACATGACTCAGAGAAAGCTTCTCCATTGGGTTTTGAGCAACGAAGCTTAAGCTATAGCTTGTGGAATGGATGAGCAAGGAGTTGTTATTTCTGCATTTGTATTTTTATGTATGAGTTGTATAGCAGTAAGATTATCTTTCTCACTAGAGATTGAAAATTTTAAATCAGAAGATATCTTTTACTTTATTTTCTACATCTTAGTGTTTTAAACACAAAAGTATGCTCTGAATTTGCCATTTTTTTGTCAACATTTGAATGTAAGAAAGAATCTTGAACCAAATTAACTAAATACGATTTAAAAGTCGGAATTCATAAATTTTCATAATGGTATCTTTGTTGGGTTTTTAGCGATATCTTTCTCCGTTGTTTAAATTTACATCAGTAAATCATGATAGAATCATTTAAGCGGTAAACACTCAGAAATCTTGTTGGCCTACGACAATAGAGAAGGAGGGCACTCTCATATTCCATAAATTAAGAAACAAGTTTAACAAACAATAGCAAAGTAGTAATACAAGCAGCAAAAGTAAATTCATTATGCAGATTGCTACACTAGTTACACAAATAATTGACTATGTATTGAAGCAAATACTTCTGAAAGGAAATCAACTTGTAGATCACTCCCAAAATAATTGATCAACTAATTAATACCACTTCACTGAAGAGAAAAACAAAGAGACTGACAACAATGATAATACCGGACATTGAATTTCCTGAGAGAACCAACACTTGTAGCTCTGAAAGTTGTCCGATAGATGCAGGGATGATGGCACTCAACGTATTGCCGCTAACATCTAATTCCTTTAAAAAGGTTAGCGTTTCAAGTGATTCTGGTAGATTCCCAGTAAATTCATTGTCACTAAGGTCAAGGTTTCTAAGTCGAGTAAGATTGCTCATTTCGGTTGGAATTGAACCTCTAAACTTATTGTTTGAAAGGTCAAGGTACTGCAAGCTGGAGAGGTTTCCAAGATGATTGGGAACCTTACCCTTACCCACAAAACATGAAAAGGAAAGGTTCAGATATCTCAAATTAAATTCTTTAGGAGGGAGGCAATGAATTCCAGAGCCTGAATTCATGAAATTCATACTCAAGTCCAAGTACCTTAGATCCTTCGAGACTTATTTATCTCACCTTTCAAGCTAGCAATGTTTGTTGTAGTCTGCCAGACAAAAATCATCCCTATAGACACTATTCACATAGCAGTACCTATTAGGAAAATGTTTTTTTGGCTGCAAACAACTCCATGCCACTTACAACAATCATCTCCCATCCAAGATGATAAAACGGTTTGATTCATCAACCAGACTTTGCTTGAACTCCAAAAGAGCTTTTTTTCTCGCTATCCAAACAACTTACGTTTGAATAACCAATAAGCGTGCTGCCACGACCAAACTCGAGTTTTTGAATGAAAAGAACAGCAAACAAAATGATTGCAAGAATAGACATAGTAGTAGTTTTTGGAACCTAACAAACCAATACCTGATCAAATATTGCTAGCTAGGATGTTAATTAGTTTTTAAACTTAGAAGTATTCATGCAGGACCTGTTTCTAGCTAACGCCCTTATCTTCTTAATCCAACGAACGTAATTCGTCGATAGTAATAAGGATATTTATGATATGTTTTCTCACCAAATGCATGTGAGATAGTCCAGGGTGACACGAATAATCCATATATGTGGCTCTCTTTCCCCAAACGCTATAATATGATCAACAGCCGGGCATAATCATCAACCACAAACGGGCAATAGCAAAAAGAATTAAGGCCACAAACGTACCGTTATGCCTTGCAGCTGAATGTCGAATGCCAGCCATTCAATAAGAGGTACACAAATCTTCACCCATAATATTCTAGCTCTTTCTAATTGGTCTTAATTTCTTTGATAAGTAAAAAAAAAATAAAAAATAAAAAATAAAAAAACATATACATGAATGCTAATTTTATACTCCCTCCATCCCTCAAAAGCAAGCTTAATTTGACTTTTTCAATTAAATTAACCATTTTTGTAATCAAAATTTATATTATTTTTTTATAAATATAGGTGAATAAATTATAACCATAGGAAACTATATCGAATTTACTATTAGCCCCAAATTTTATGAGTTTAAAAATATAAATTATTCCAAAATTGGTCAATTTGACTAGAAAAGTTGAACTAAGCTAGTTTTTGAGAGACAGGGGATTATTAGATTCCGTGGTTGCATGTGTTTCTAAGCAAGATGATGGTCGTTATGTTCAGAAAACACTTAAATTATTGAATTATCAATACTTATTATTATTATTTAATTTTTTAAAAAAATAATCAGAAACAAGACAAGAAGCAAGGAAACATTGGGAAAAAGTCTATTTAAAGCTATATGTGACTACCAAGTCCGTTTTGGATGAATCTCGTATACGTATATATACAATACAGCAAATACATTTTTGTATGCATTAAATTGTTGATAGTGGTCTGAGTAAAGAAGACGGTGGCATATTGACAAATGTCATTATTGTTACACTGACCACCAAGCCGTGAGGCTTTCCCAGGGGATATTTTCTATTTACCTTTTCATCTCTTAGATGCATTACTAATAGAAGAAAACCAACTTAATTGTAATTGACTGGATATCAACTATCAAGCATCATGCTTTGTTGTAACTCCAAGCCTCTTCTTTACGGAATGTTCTGTTGTGCTATACAGGTGAGAGCATGACTCAGTGAAAGCTTCTTTATTGGGCTTTGAGCAACAAAGCTTAAGCTGTAGCTCTTGGAATGATGATCAAGGAGTTGTCATTTCTGTATTTGTAATTTTTATGTATAAATTGTATTAAATCAAAACTTTACCATACGAGATTTGAAAATTTTAAATCAAAGATATCTTTTATTTTGTTTTCTGCGTCTTAGTGTTTTAAACACACGGGTTTGGTCTGAATTTGTCATTTCTTTGTTAACACTTGAATGCAAATATGAATTTTGAACCAAATTAACTAAATAAGATTTAAAAGTCGGACTTCATAAATTTTCATAAACACAAAAGATATCTCTGTTGAATTTTAAGTGGTATAGTTGTATCTTTCCATTTGTAGCACACTGGTAAATCATGATAGAATCATTTAAGCAGTAAACACTCGTAATATTATTAAGAAATAAGCAAATTCATTACGCAGACTGCTACACTAGTTACACAAATAATTAACTATGTATTGAAGCAAATACTTATGAAAGGAAATCAACTTGTAGATCACTCCCAGACTCTAAGTTCAACTGCTCATTTCCTACAAAATAATTGATCAACTAATTAAATACCACTTCACTGAAGAGAAAAACAAGGAGAATGACAACAATGATAATGAATTTTAAGAGAGATATATACCTCTTTTGCAGAATTCATCCTTTAGTTCCATGTTTACGAAACTTGTGGCCCAATGAAGTTGTCTTCACCGCAATTGCAACCGCTAGCGCATTGCAGACCTTTTCAAAGAAGTGAAAGTAAGCATACCTCCAAGACTTGTTGAAATGCAGAGTGCCGCAGAATCCCAAGAAGCCAACCGAGAAACCAGGTCCTATGCCACTATAAAACCACAAATGATCATCATCTTCACTGTCACTTTCTTTACCATGGTTATGATGATCAGGTGATTCCTGGTCGCCAGGGCATCTGTTCAAGCTTGGAGGTCCACATAGCTCATTGTTTCCCACATAGATGGATGGATCATTCAGGGTCTGAAGTTGATTCCCTGTTGGTATTCTCCCGGTGAAATCATTGAATGACAGGTTTAATTGGCTTAGAAATGAAAGGTTAGACAAGCTTTGGGGAATGAGACCAAATAGTTTATTTCTTGATAGATCAAGCCTTAACAATTGTCTCAAACAGCCAATGTTCTCGGGGATACTTCCCTTTATCTGATTTCCTGCCAAATTCAAACTTAACAACCCAAAAAGGCCCATCAAATCTTTCGGAATCTCTCCAACTATGAAATTGTTTGACAGGTCTAAGGATACTAGGAGCGAACCGGAATACTCGAGTTCTGTCCCTTTCATAGAATCTAAGATCCTCTCTATATAATGCTTAATTGAATAATTCCCAGAAACATAATCATAAAATTCCTCTGCACTGTGATTCCTAGCCATGGAAGAGAAATTACCAAAACAAGAAGGAATGCATCCACTTATATTGTTTTGTGCCAAGCTTAACAGTTGGAGATTAGAAAGCTGACAGAGCTCTAGAGGAATAGTACCGTAAAATTTATTGGACTGAAAACTTAGAAGCCTCAAGTTGGAAAGAGATTGTCCAATCCATGGCGGGATGACATCAGTGAAAGCATTTTGAGCCAAATCGAGTGTAAGAAGATTAGTCAAATGCTGAAATGATGAAGGGAGTTTCCCGTGAAACTTATTGTTGTGCAAGTGTAGAGATTTGAGATTTTGTAGGGATCCTAGAGAAGGTGGAATAAGTCCAGATAAAGTGTTATTGGTCACGTCTAGCATCAACAAATTTTCTAAGTTCCCTAAGCAGGAAGGGAGTTGTCCTGAAATTTGATTATTGGAAAGTAGAAGGAAGAATAAGGATGTCATATTGCATAAACATGTTGGAAAGCCACCAACCAAACGATTATTTGATAGAGAAAGGTGTTTCAAACTCCAATTTGGAATAGTAGTATCATTATTAGCAACCAATAATCCAGAGAGTAAGTTGTTGGAGAGACGTAAGATCCTCAAATTTGAAGGAATAGACACTATTATTTTACCTGTAAGTTGGTTGTCATTCAAATTCAATCTCTCAACACGAGAATTCAACGTCATTCTTTCAAACCAGTTACCTTTAATCTGGTTATGAGACAAATCCAAGGAGGTGACACGAGAATATAAATTCTCAAACCAGTTCGGGATAGTATCTGAGATGCTTCCGTTGGAGATGACTAGTTCTTCTATGTGTATTTGGTTTTGCAGCCATTCAGGAAATTGGGGTCCCACTTTGCAGGATGACAAGTCAACCCAACGGAGTTGAAAAGGAGGAGTCCATGTGGAGCTGAAATTCAAAATGAGATCCGAGTTATATGCCAAACTCAAGCCTCTTAACCTCGTGAGATTGACCAACTGATTATCTGATATAATACCGGCCATCGAATTTTTACGGAGATCCAACGTTTCTAGATCCGAAAGTTGTCTGATCGATTCAGGGAAGACGCCACTCAATTGATTAAAGCTGGTGTCAAATTCTTTTAAGGAGGTTAGTCTTTCAAGTGATGGTGGTAGGTTCCCAATAAGTTTATTAGATCCGAGGTTAAGGTGCGTAAGTTGGGTAAGATTGTTTATCTCACTTGGAATTGAACCACTAAACATATTCCAGCTGAGATCAAGTATTCTAAGTTGGGTAAGATTACTTATCTCACTTGGAATTGAACCACTAAACATATTATCACTGAGATCAAGCATTTTAAGTTGGGTAGGATTACTAATCCCAGTTGGAATTGAACAATTAAACATATTTGAACTAAGATCAAGGTACTGCAACCTTAACAAATTTTCGAGATGAATGGGACCCTTACCCTCAAAAAACGAACCGGAAAGGTTTAGATATCTCAAATTCTTCAGGTAGCCAAAGAATTTTGGAATTCCTGAAAATCAATTCATGCTCAAGTCTAGATAACGCAAGCCCTTCAGATTTTGTAAAGAACTATTTATTTCACCACTCAAGCAATATTTGCCGAAGTTTATCGGATCATCAAATCTATTAAATGGTGCATGAAGATCAAGTTTCAGTATATTTCCTGTTTCTTTGCTGCAACCAACTCCATGCCACGAACAACAGTCATCTCCGGTCCAAGACGACAAGAGATCTTCACCAAAGCTGAGACTTTGCCTGAACTGCAAAAGAGATTTCTTCTCACTCTCCAAGCAACTTACATTTGAGTAACCACTAACAAATTCAAGTCTTTGCAACAAAGGAAAAGCAAAAAACATGATTACAAGAACATAAATACGAGCCTTCCATGTTCTAGCCATGGCTAAGGTTTTGAGCTAGGTAGCTTTTATATTCTTTTTCAAAGCTAAGAATGTCTGAGCAAATGATGCTATATATACGGAGTATATATATTAGTGAAAAATGGAATAGAAAGCCATATTCTTTTAGGATAAAATTTTAATTAAGTGAAATAATTAAAAGGATCCATATTTTTTTTACTTGTATACCCTTATCTTAAAAATAAACACTTCGACAGTTGCATAACGGAAAAAATGAAATTGTTGATAGGGTGGATTTCAATGTCTTCTTAGAAAAGGTGACAAATTTACCTTGTAGAATGGGTTGGGTTTAATTTCTTCCATTGTTGTACACAGTACACTCTGCTATCCAATTCAATGGAATTTAATGATATGTTGACATGTGACAAATTTAACTTGTAGAATGGGTTGTGTTTAATTTCTTCCATTATTGTACACTCTCCTATCCAATTTGAATGGAATTTAATGATATGTTGACAGGTTCTTGTAATACACGCAAAATATGTGGCTCTCTTTCGCCAAAAGACCTTGATGAGAATTTGTCAAAAAAAAAAAGACCTTGAAAAAAACAATGTCGACAAAGAAAATGAAAATGAGATTAAATACACTCACATACATGAAACACTCAAACCAATCACATAGGACGTGATAAGTATTTACTTTGTAATCTTATTTATTTATTAATAAAAGAACTTATTTAATTAAAAACATTCTTTATTCATGTTTAATTAGTTGAATTAAATAAATATGATAAATTCATAGTTTTTTAGCAATATTTTTAGAATCATGATGATGATCAGGCAAATGAGATCTAAATTCAAGATAGCTCAAAACTATAATGTTCCTAATCGTTGGATCACTAATGTGGGGTTACTGATTCCGGATAGATTAGTACATACTATGTTTGCTCTGTTGAAGAGAATGATTGATCACATAATCATTTTGTGTGGAGACACTAAAGATAGTATGTAGGTGTTTATTAGAGAATAAGTTTACTAAATGTGACTCATTTAAAGGAAACCTAATGGAGTTTTACACGCCTATCAATAAGAGTTCCTATAGTGATAGTAGTACAAGTGATCTTTGGATATATTTGAGATCGTCATAGTACCTTGTGTATTCTAAGTTTTATTTTGATAGATTTCTTAATACTTCAATTTATGTTATAGGGTATGTTCGGGTATGATAAAGCATACATGGAGGTAGGTGAATGATCGACAAAGGATCTACCACTTCCAGTAAAGGGAGAAAATGTCATATACGATTCGATAAGTGACAACTCAGGAATCCCTGTCAGAATGAATGAAAATTAGAAAAGAGTTTCTAATTTATATTAACTAGACTTGTGCATCTTTGAATCGAAATACATATAATCGAATAAATAAATGCATATGTTCTGTTGCACTATACAGGTGAGAGCATGACTCAGAGAAAGCTTCTTTATTGGGTTTTGAGCAACGATGCTTAAGATGTAGCTTTTGGAATGGATGAGCAAGGAGTTGTCGTTTCTGTTATTTGTATTTTTATGTATGAGTTGTATAAAAGTAGGGTTATCTTTCTCACTGGAGATTGAAAATTTTAAATCAAAAGATATATCTTTTACTTTGTTTTTCTACATCCTAGTGTTTTAAGCACAAAAGTATACTCTGAAATTGTCATTTCTTTGTCAACATTTGAAGGTAAGAATGAATGTTGAACCAAATTAACTAAATACGATTTAAAAGTCGGACTTCATAAATTTTCATAATGGTGGTATCTTGGTTAGGTTTTTAGTGGTATCTTTTCCGTTGTATAAATTTTCATCACAATGGTAAATGATGATAGAATCATTTAAGCGGTAAACACTCAGTAATCTTGTTGGCCTACAACAATAAAGAAGGAGGGCACTCATATTCCATAAATTAAGAAACAAGTTTAACAAACAATAGCAAAAGAGTGATATTGTATTACAAGCAGCAAAAGTAAATTCATTATGCAGATTGCTACACTAGTTACACAAATAATTGACTATGTATTGAAGCAAATACTTATGAAAGGAAATCAACTTGTAGATCACTCCCATACTCAAAGTTCAACGACTGCTCATTTCCTACAAAAAAATTGATCAACTTATTAATACCACTTCACTGAAGAAAAAAACAAAGAGAATGATAATACCGGACATTGAATTTCCTGAGAGAACCAACACTTGCAGCTCTGAAAGTTGTCCGATGGATGCACGGACAATGCCACTCAACCTATTACTGCTAACATCTAATTCCTTTAAAAAGGTTTGCCTTTCAAGTGATTCTACTAAGGTCAAGGTTTCTAAGTTTAGTAAGATTGCTGATCATTTAGAGATATATCTGTAAAACGATGATTTTTAAGAATAATTTTATGTTTTCAAATATAGCCTCAGTATTAACTAAGAATTCAACTATACTGGTTTGATATTGAAAATGATAGTAAAAAGGTATTCCCTCCGTTCCAAAATTAAAAAAACAATTTAACGTTTGAAGTCAAACGACGACATGTTAAACTTAAAATTGATGTAAATTTAATTAATTTTAGTTGATACAATTATTATAATTGTATAGTATATAAGGTATTAATCACAAAATTTATTTCATTCTAAACTTTTATATGTCATGCCAATTTTAATACGTCGTCGCTTGATTTTAAAAGTTAAATCGTACTTCTAATTTTAAAACAAAAGTAGCAATAACAAATTAGGAACATCATGTCATTTTATATTCCTAAAATAGAAATATATTTTTAATTTTGGAACGAACTAAAATGAAAAATGTATATATAATTATGAAACAGAGGGGTTATTCATTATTTGTGATCTAAATAATTGGGAACATGAGAACAAGTTATGATTTTGTATTGAATTAGAAGGAGCAAATTATACTTGGAGCACCAGGGGATCGAATTAAAAGCTATGAAATGCTCTAATACAAAATTGCATTTCAGTATACAATGGATAATAAGAATATTGAAACTCCAAATGCTTGTTATAGGCTATAATACGGCATTTCGTTGCTCACATAGATTATATATAGTCAAAGAGTACTCCCTCCGTCCCTCAAAAAATTTTACTGTTTTGTTCAA
The DNA here is from genome assembly GCA_034770075.1 of Aralia elata. NCBI lineage: Eukaryota > Viridiplantae > Streptophyta > Magnoliopsida > Apiales > Araliaceae > Aralia > Aralia elata. The sequence continues at coordinate 84,357,813 of CM068383.1, forward strand.
ATTAACCAATTTTAGAATTAAGAATTAAGAATATATATTTATATTTTTGAATCTATGAGAATTGAATGTGATAGTAAATTCAACATAATTTCTTATTGTTATAATTTCTTCACCTATTTTTATAAGAAAATAGTATAAATTTTGATTACAAAAATACTCAATTTAACTAAAAATGTCAATTTAAATCAGTTTTTACAGGACGGAGAGAGTAAAAAAAGATTGTAACTAGACCTCAAAAAAAACAAAGATTGTAACTAAGAGATCAAATGAATAAGATAATTATAAATGGATAAATTCATTACAAGGAAAATTTGAGATCAAGCTTCCAAGAATGGGGCCAAATACGTCCCGCCATTAGCCTATTATTTACTAGGCCTTCGGCCGTGTTAGTAGCCCATCAATATGTAACATCTCCCTTCCTTCAGCCCATCTTTTCATTGTATTGGCCCAGTTCTTAGTCCATCTTTTACTCTCTATTTTTCTTTTTCTTTTATGAATAAATTATTAAGTCTTATATATCAATCCTATAGAAGATGCCAAGATAATGCTAAAGAAAGGAACGACTTTCTTTAAATAGTGGTTATTTGAAAATATTAGTTGTCTAGATAATAAATAGTATTTAGTGTGTATAAATAGTATTTCGTGTGTTTATATATATAATTGTAAGAAACAGAGAATAATTTATCCGTACTAATTATATTCTTAACAAATGTGCAGAAATTCACGGTATGTATTATGTTATTTAATTTATTGGGATCTTTCGTATTACTAACTTTCCTCTCATTTAATATATATCATATTAAATATTTGTTTGTACACATTTGTTAGTACACGTACAGCTAATTAAAAATATAAAAGAGTTTAACTAGTATGTACAAAATAGATCATGCAAAGCAAGATTGCTCACCTTTTATAAGGACGAACTATTGAGTTCCCGTGGACAACCTTGGGTTTTGCCTTGGGCAAGGTTTTTAATTTAACCTACCATGTGAAGAGTCGATGGGCATAGCTGCTTCACATATTACATTATATTCCCTATCTCCACTACCAAAAAAAAAACATTTTGTTAAAATGGGAAACTTGATCTAGTCTACTAAACCAATAAATAATTAAAGAAGAAAGGTAATTACAAGGGGTTCCCATCGTTTTAAGCTCAATCCATTTCTTAGAAGATAGGCCGTATCAATGTGGGCTCACACATGAAATCTTGTCTGCAAGATTCTTTTCTCCATTATTTTCTTCTTGAAAGAGACTGTTTTGTCATGCACATTGGATAAACATACCAGCAACAGAATATGTTTTCAAGTGGGATATGACCTAATTAAGTAGTATTAATTAGGTTTATTTGATAATTAAGTATTTCTACTTGTTAAAGAGCTGGTTTGGACGCCGCTTAATTTTTATTAGAATAATTTAGTGGAGTGGTCAAAGAAGGAACTGTAGAAATAGCCAATTAATAGTCCGGAAAAAAGGGTTTTAAGGGGGTTTCAATAAGATCAAGAATCTTGCATTCTTCACTCTTTTTGAACCATTCTTTCTCTTGATTCCCCTATTATATGATTCTGCAATTTAAGCTAATTATATTTTACCCAAACAACCCTTTATTTTATTCTACTGACTAAAAAAATCATGCAACTCTAGTCCTCGCATGATGATATCAAATCCCTTCTCTTTCAAAATAAGACAATCTATCTCCCTAATTTGACTAAATGATGTTGAGATTAAACTTATCGACAAAAGCATAACACTATCATAATGCAACTCCAAAAGGGCCTAAACAGATAAAATCTCACAGGAGATGAATTCAACTAAGACATTGACTAATGATTTCAAACCAAAATATACAATACATTGAATAATGATGTGTGGAAACCATGCTTCTCTACACCCTTTGAATATTTTAAAGTATAATCATTTTTTTACATTGATTTTCCCTTTACAGATTACTCTCAATGTTAAAGGGTACATGTGAAAAAGGATCTCGGTTCCGAGCCATCCAAAATGTACAATTCATTTGAATAGTATGCAAAAATATGTTGTCTTTGTATAGCAAAAAGTCGTGTTTTAGATAATATACAATTGTAACTCTTTGTTATATAAATAAAACTAATTTCAATTGAACTGCCCAAATGAACTGTCTATTTGAACCGTCTAAAATCCAAATTCATGAAAAGGAATGGACGGACTTCTTCACATAAAACATAAAAGACATTAGTATCTCAAAATTGTGAATATTTTAGGAAGAAGAAACCCAAAAAACTTGGCAGCAAAGAATGTTAGATGGACAAGCAGAATCATCTAGAAGACAGAATGAGGTTTTCCTTCTGGTAGATAGATAGTTTTTGGTCTTCACCAGTCTTTTAAGCATCATTTTTTTCTGACGGGGTGTGGAGAAAAGTTCTCCACACATTTCTTCAAGACTAAGTAATAAAACTTCAAGAATAGAATCACTAGAAATCAATAGACCAATTCACCATTTCAACCTACACCAACAAGATTCATGCTAGAAGAATAAGGGTGTGTTTGGCAGAATCAAAAGAAATGGGACGGACTTAAAACTGAAGGTTATCCGTTTCTTCTTTTTCCTTGTCCCATTTGTTTCCAAATTCATTATTCAAATCCTTTACTTTTTTAGTCTGGCATAGACACTCCAAAAGGAATGAACTGAAGGGATCTAAACATCAATTCTAAACCCCAACTTATCAAGAAAGATAAAAGTTAGGAAGAAAAAGTTCTAAATTCTTGAAGAAATTTCTAAAATCCTTTCCTTCTCTTTCCTTTCAGTTCTGTGAAATACACTATAAAAAAGGACTGAAGGGACCTAAAGAAGTCCAACAACATGACCACCAAAATTCTGAGCTTCCCATTATCAGTAAAAGTACAGGAAAGAAAAAAACTCTCATAAGAAATTATTAGGTGTATAGAATGCTCTAAATTCAGTAAAACTCATCATGTTTCTCCATTCTCAGCACAAATGGACCTCAACTGAAGTTCTTTATACGGAAACCCTGAAACAAAAACTAAATTCAAGACAAGCGAAATCGAAAACTAATTCTGCAAAATTTTCAGTGTCTCTGTGAACATCCTTCATTATGTAAACTGTAGTATTGTTATAGTCCATCAACCCTCCTTGTGTATACTTTATATCTGCAAAATTTATGGTGGATATAGGTTACACATCATCTTTTCCAGGAGTGTGAACCCGACTTTTCCAGCTATAGCTCTCTGATCTTTCATCTTCTTCATCTTCCATGCTATCAACCCATGTAGTACAAGTCCCTCCAGTGGTTTCAGCTAACTGGAGGGGACCCTCAGGAGAACTAGACTGGGAACGACTCTTTTTTGACGATTCACCATGCTTATCTTGGGGCATCCATAAGCGGCCCAAAACAAGTGCAGATTGATTTACAGGGGTGGCGGCAGAAGTAACTGGGGATTTACGAGTATGAAGTCGGTATTTCTGGAATTAAAGAAAACTAGTTAGACTTAGCATCATGAAATGGGAAAAGTTCAAATAATAGGAATGGGATTGGATGAAAGTTCAAACCCACTTGCAAATGACTCTTTACTTCATCGTTAGTAAGACCATCAACCTGCATAAGGTCCCTAATCTGCTTAGGAGTGGCTGCTGCAAAAGAATGAAAAAGATCAATTTAGATTGCATCAAGGATGATGATACCAAAACTAGACTCCAGTCTCAAACTTTAAGGAACCCGTCTCTATTATAAACACCTAAAGAACAATTCGCTTTAATTTAAAGAACTAGCATTATTCATAAATAGTCTTTAAAGTTGTTTTTCTATGTTTCTATTCTCTTCCTTGGGACTCCAACTGATTTTCTTGTACATATTGGATACATTTTGGTTATGTTAAACAAAAAGAGGAAGAATAGAGAGCTTTGATTTTAAATCCAATTTTAACTTTATGGCAGAACAGTTGACAACCAACACAATAAAAAGGAATTCCTAACATGGACAAGTCATATAGAGTTAGGCTCCTAAACCAAAAAAACAGAACTAGATGGCAAATGGAAAGAGAATTTCAGTTGTAGTTCGAGACTCTTCATACACCAAATTATTTCACTGTATCAATTCACTCTTTCCCTAATTTCTACTTAAATCTGCTTTCAAAGTTTTCCTTGTGGGTAAAAAAATTAACAAGTTCTCTACTAAAATTCAATCTGAACCTTAATCTTCAATTTTGAGTTCTAACCTTGTGAACCTCCAAGTTGTTGTAGGGCACATACAAAGCGTCTATGCAACTCTGGCGACCAGCATCGTCTTTGTTTCCTAGCAGCCTGCTGCTGTGATGGCTGGGGGCTAATCCGTATAGTCGATTGAACATTAGGACTAGAAGAAGAAACTGCTTTGCTACTACTGGTTTTTGAACTCAAAACACTAGACCCCAATTCTTCCCTTGGCCTACTAATTCCGGGAGTGAGAAGCGAGAGCCCAGCAACTGGTAATTCCTCCTCCTTATCCTCTTTCCTTGCTGCCTCCACCGGAAAAGCGGAGTATCCCTTAAATGGCATGAATGCCCTTCCTTCTGTCCTACTTTTACAGGATTGAATTAAATCTTGTGTCATTGCACCATTTTCCTGCTCAGATTTCTATCACCAAAACATAAGAATCTATCAGTCATATCTAGACATAAGGAAGATGAAATTCAGATAAAAAAAATATTACCATTTTATGTAATATACCTTGTTAATTTCTAGTATTGAATTTGATTTCCTATTGTAATTGGATTCAGTACTTTGATTATCCGTATTGTTCCAGAGCTGAACAGAGCTCATCCAATTCTTCTTCTCTCTCCTCTCCATTTCCTTCCTAACCTCATCCTTTTCAGCTTCATCACAACTCTTCTTTAATGGTATGAACTCTTCAAATACTGGTTCAACATTTGTTTTCCTACACTGAATTAGTTCCTCCTTCAAGGCACCAATTGCTGCAGGAAACAAAAACATCCCAAGTCAACAAATAAAATAGCTATATCTAAAAGTAAACCAAACCCAATAATTTAAAATCATCAAACCCAAAAACCCATCTCCAGAATTATATTTACTTTGAAACCAAAAAACAAACATCTCAAAATCATCAAACGATCAAAACCCCATCTCAGAGTATAGTCAAATTCACGCAAAAATTAAAAATCTTCTAAAATCAACAACCCATCACCCAAATTGAAATTTTATCAACAAATATCTATCTATACAATTCATCGAAAAACGTAAAACCCAGCTCAGATAAGAAATGATCAAAGTAAATTTGAAATAAAATTAAAAAAACGAACCATCATTGATCAGAACCACGCTAATGGGAAGCTCGCGTTTAAAAGCATCGATCTTTCTCATTTCATCTTCTAATCTCTTAATGAAATTATCCAGCTTCAATAACTTCTCCGATACGTTACGGATCATCGACACTTCTCCCAGAAATTCACTGATTGTTCTGGGAACATAAGTTGGTTTAATACTTAAGCTCAGTTCATGCGGATTTAAAACCATTTTTGGGATCGTTCAAAAACTCTTCCAATTTTTATCCCTTTCAGATCTTGGATCGGTTACAATCCGAACTTAGAATCATGGAAAAGCTCAAACAGTGAAGATCTATGGTGTATGTATATATATATATATAAATAGGGAAAGAGAAAAAGAGTATAAAAGGTGAGGGATGAAAAAAATCGAGAAAGACAGAAGGGAAAATGAAATTGAAACGGGAAGATTCTGTTTAACAACGCCGGGTCTCAACATACAGCCTATATATAATATATACATACAGAGACTACCTAGAAATCGCATCTTTTTCCTTAGATAAGAATCACATTATTTTTGGATGGACTAAATTACCCTTATATACGATTTTTCTTTCTTTTATGTTTTTAAGAATATTTTTACTTATAGGATCATAATTATCTTCATTTGAAGCCCAAGATTAAGTTTTATTTTAAAAAATATCGATACAAACTCATAATATAAAAGGATGTTTAAGTAATTTTTCTTGTATAATGTCAAGAATATAACATCATTTCATATTTATTAAAAGAAGGAAGAGCGGTGTGATTTATCTTTTTCTTTATACAAAATTTAATAAGAACTTAATAGCTCGGTTGATGATTTTTTTTTTAAGAATATTTTATTACTACGTGGAATATGATTATTTTTTTTACGCATCAACATTTACTAAAATACCATATTAGTTATAAGGTAAAATAGAGGAATAATACTAAGGTAGATTCTCATTCATTAAATCATAAATATATACACTATATGTATGGTAGAATTATCTATAAATAAAATTCGTATAAACTTTTATCATTTAAGTAATAAAAAAAATAGGAAACAACGGTAAGAGACAGCATGCCACATTTACTTTATAGCATATCTACTGTCAAAGATCACACTATACACAAAATTAACTTTTTTTACATTAAAAAAAATGAGTTTTCATAAAAAGAAAAATGATTCCTATAAGACAAAAGTATTAATTGTTGTACCAAATGCTTACATCTATAAGGGTATAAATTGTCATGGATTTATATTTGACAGTATATTTATTTCATTGATCACATGAATTTTTACTGGTGGTAAGGGGTCCAAAAGGTATTATGATAAGAAAAGAAAATTTAGAAAAATTATTGACTTTTGTGTACAAATAAAAACTGTAAGATTAGATGTTTGATATGGATGGTGAAAAAGTACCACCAATAAAAAACTAAAAGGATAAGGTCCTCATCAAAAGGTTAAACTGATGGTTGGTTGCAAAGATTTTCTTGCTCCTTACTTTTCAAGTTTTCAACATAATTATCTTCTTGTATATCACAAATTCATGGCCTTTTTTCTATACATACTTAAATATTATTCTCTTAAGATAATGATATATATTATAAATATTTATATTAATTTTTAATTGTTAATTATATAAAAAAAATTTATTAATAATTTTTTTAAGATAGATGTGTAATGGGTAATAAATGAGCTTTTTAGAGGGACTATGGCTTTTTAGGCCACGGAAATTTGAGGCAATAATAGGTCTGTGATACCCCTATAATTCCTCTCAATTTTATATATTGATAAATTTTATAAATATAATTTTATATAAATTTATGGCAATACATAAAAGGACCATTCCCTTATTCGTTGGCTCAAAAAAATTAATACTATTAAAGTATAAAAAAAGAAGGGGCAAAATGGTCAAATAAGGGATAAGGTTCAAAAATGTTAAATATGAGGTCATTGAAAGTGCGATATGTTGACAATGTGTTAGTCTGTCGCTTTGAGATTCTAACACGTGTAAAATGGAAAAATCTTTGCGAAGCAAACAAAATTGTTGAACCTTTTCATACAACTTATCCCTTCTTCCTTATTTGTAAATCCTTTTTATAAAATAAAAAGAGTTCACTTTGAGATAAACATTTATTATGTAAAAGTAAATATTAAATTAAAATATACTCTTAAAAAATATTTTTTTGAAGTTTTTAAATAGAAATTTTTTTTGACTAAAAACAAAGTATTTTCCAACAAGAATAAATCTTACATTCATAAAAGTGAAGAATTTGTAAAAGTATCAAATTTTATTATAAAATCATAATTCCCTTAATTCAAAATTGACTACATAAATAACTGATTTTTTATCAGAGAAATGATGTTAAATGTGATTCACAGTACTTTTTATTTCTCAAAATAATTTAATTTTAAAGTTGTTGCGACGATAACAATATATACATATTTTTAATTAATTTTATCAAACTATATAATTAAACTCAAAAACGATGTTATTTGTGATCTCATCTTAGATATTAATACCATAAAATAGTTTTATAAGATGTCCCGATGTTACACCTCTTTTTTAATTTTTAATATGTTCAAAAAATAAACACACATGTCGTTTCACATAAACCCAATAAATATAAGGATTTTCTTAATGTGTGTCCTAAGGGCACACACTATACACAGGAATCGAGAGAATATTCTCTTGATTCCTGTGCATATTCTCTTGATCTGTGTGTAAACACAGAAATTAAGAGAATATGCACAGGAATCAAGAGAATATTCTCTTGATACTTGTGTATAGTGTGTGCCCTTAGAGCACACATTAGAAGGAACTTAAATATAAAGAGAGAGCTAGAACATAATGTTGCACGTCAATGGGAGTAGATTCCTCGTGAATAGAAAAATCAAAATAAAGAAAGAAATAATCTCGGTGAGATTGTGGGCCTAATTTTTAATATGAGCGGAGTATGTACATGTAGTATAGCTAATAAGATGCTTTTTAGTACTATTTTTCTAATTAAAAAAAAGACACTCATTTATAACCATTAAATTCTTTATTTTCGTAGAATCTTTCTCTTAATTTAATTATTACTATTGTTTCACTTATTCTTTCGGAAACTTGTAGAATTGTTTTTCTCCCTTCAGCAATTTTCTCACATGTCAATTCTTCTTGTCGGGGCATTGGAATGTGAGAATAATTACATTCCAAATATGCCATTCAACTTAGCATTAAGCCATTAAACCATGATCTACAATTCAATAGAGCAAATAAGTATATGAGAGGCTCCATTGAAGTCCTTTTACAAATTTGACTCACAATTTGTCATTAATTTGTGTAATTTTACTTATTGTTATACATGTTTTGTCCCACCTAAATAGTATTCCCTCCGTCTCAAATTAATTATTCAGTTTTGACTTTTTAAGTCAAATTGACTGTTTTTAGAATTAATAATTAAGCATATATAAATATATTTCTAAAATTATAAAAATTGAAATTAGTAATAAATTGTATATACTTTCTTTTGGTTATAATATATTCACCTATATGTTAGCAAAAATAATAAAAATATTAGTTTTAAAAATAGTCAATTTGACTTTAAAAAGTCAAAACTGAGCAATTAATTTGGGACGGAGAGAGTATTCCCTCATTCCTTTTTATTTGTCCTATTAAAATGTACAATTTATTCATTATTATATATCATTCGTAAATTTTAAGAAAGTAAGAAATACTTGGTTTTTCAGATATTCTTACATCAAATATTATTAAATACGGACTTGTTTCTCTTTTATTTTTACTAATGAATTTTAGAAATGTAATATTGAATTTTTAAAATTATTTTAATTAATCTGACAAAATATTAATTATATTTTTTAATATTTATATTTTTACATCAAATAAAAAAATGACAAGAATATTATTATTTATTAATTAAAGATTAATGAACTTTCCACAAACCCAAAAGCCACAAACCTTGCAGTAATTATTATGCCTTTGAAAGAGAAATTAGGTGAAGGGATTGGCGTACAGCTTTCCCTTTTCGTTTGGTTTTTAAAATTAGGTGAATGTCAAAGGGCATAAGATTCCTCTTAATCCTGCAAATCCCAATAGGAGTAATAATGACAAGGAATATTGAGAACACGTGTCAGAATATGGTAATCCAATTAAATGAATTTGGTCAATTCCAGAAAGGTGCATGAACTGTCATGGAATTTAGAGAAAATAAAAAATTAAAAATGAGGCAGCAGGTGCCAGTTCAAGACAGCTGAATGCAAGCATCCATCCAATATATGGAATATCTATCTATCTATCTTCTCCATGATACTCTCATCTAATGAAGAATCTAAGAGATGGTAGGTATCTCACTATAGTAAACAAACTAGATGGTAGTTAAAATTCATCAAATATTTATGACATTTTTTATTTTTTGATATTTAATAAATGTAAAAAATATTTAAAATAAATATGAATTGATCTAATTAGCGAGTTATATTATTAATTTATGCTGTGACGTATCTAATTAAATATAAATGAACAAAAAAAACAAGTAAAAATTAAAAATGACCACCGAAAATGAGAGGAGGACAATAATTCGGCACCATAATTTATGTTTAAGCCTTTATAGAATGAGGAAAAACGAACCAAATCCAATTGCTCAAGTTATCTTCAAAATTTTTGGTCAGAAATAAGCTCCCTCAACTTTGACTCTTTCCTCCATTTCGATCTATTGCATTCATATATAATAATTACATAAGATTCACTATAATATTAAATTATGGATTTAATAATAACATGTAGATCTGAAACACATGAAATCTAAAAATTTGACATAAAAATTAATTAAATATACAAACGAAATTATGTTTTATAAAACTTGTTGATATCGCAAACGTGATGCTGTCAGAACAAATATAAATTTAACGATATTTTTATAATTAGTTTAGTCGTACTTAATATTTTAAGCGACACTTCTTGTTCTGAAAATTTAATTGCCTTTATAAATGAAAAAAAGAAGACACTTCCATATACCAATTTACAAAAGATTTTCACAAGATTCAATTAGAATAAGTCATTCAAGTTTTGTTCGCGAGAGAGAGAGAGAAAGCTACAAACTACAAAAGAGCCTTGGATCCAAAGATGAAAAATTGGATACCTAAATTAATGGCTTATGAAGAAGACAAGAAACAATCCTTTTCACTCCAAAGCAAAGCATCTACCACGTGATGACAACCTCATTTTTATATTGTTCACGGCATTTGTGTGACCATTTGAAGCCAATCTTTTGTCCCATTGTTTTCTTTTCCTTTTCCTCTATTAGGAGATGGAATCTTTTGTATATAGAATGGTACTTTATTAGTTGTTGGCCTTTTCAAGGGTTTTTCTTTTCATTTGGGGGGGTTTTTTGTCTACTTTATTTGGAGTTGTTGAGTGACATTATTGAGAAAGCCCTTGCTAGAATTCCACTCGAGATAAAATTTGACATCATCATTGTTTCTTTCATTCTTTCACACTTTTACCTTTTCTATTTCAACATTTCAACCCCTTCTCATAGAAGCCTCCTTGTCCTTGGCTTGAAAAATGATGCCAACCATTCTAGCATGTTTAGTGATCGTTTAAAATGTGTTTATAACTTGAAAAATATTTTATGATAATATATATAACAAATTATATTATATTATATGTTCCAAATTAACTAAAAATAAAACGACCCAAATTTGGAATAAAGCTCAATTCACTCTCAAGAACACTTTTTTATCATTTTGTCCACTCGAGACCAACCCAAATTATGATAACTTATTAGTACTCTAAACAATACTCCTATTATCAAAAATTTTTATACATTACAATCTAACCAAAATATCATAGTAGCCTCTTTCGTTTATCTCAACATTCGATATACCTAATGATGCTTTTGAGAGTTCGAGCTCATATGGATCTTCTTGATAAATTATTAAGAATTATACACAAATTATTATTTTAAATTACATGTTTCGATATAGAACTAAAATACCTTACTTACTATTCAAATAAGAAGAAGGAGAAGAAATGTTTTTGTGTTTTTGTGTTGTATAGTCTGTACAACACTGTTTTGTATATGTATCCAAAAACACACCTAAATCCTTTTTTTTTATAAAAAATTTTGTACCAATAAATCATATAAATTATTTGGGAGTCCAAATCAAAAAAAAATTTCGACCGATCGTCAAAGGGTCGTCGGGCGCCGTAGAAGGACCGGATGAAAAAGGGGTAGCAATGCAATGCAATGATAGAGGGGGTTGAACTTGAAGCGGAGGGGAGAAGGAGAACGTGGCAACAGTGTCGGTTGAGAGTTGAGTGTAGGAAATGGAATCAGTTCGCCGCATAAGCAACGGCGGTGCTTCACTTCCGTATATTTGTGGGGCCCTACTCTTACCTCTAAAGATTCTCTTTAAATTTGTTTGTTTGATTGTCTATAATTAGTCAAGCCCCCCAAGGCCAAGGCCAAGGCCAACCACTTTTCATTTCATATAAAAAAAAATGTCCAAACTTTTGACATCACACTCTTCCTAATCAACACTCTTTCATAAAGTGGTGTACAACAATCACACTATTATTTCTCATCTCATGCCATTTGGCCCCCATCATCAATATGTCTTTTCCTCCTTTATTTTTTTTCACTTCTTCAATAATCTCTCTTTACTTATTTCCTTTTCAAGTTTATATGTTTAAGTACACTTAAAATTTGTATTGTCATGAAAATAATTATATCTCTTCACCCTATGTTAAATATTTTTTCAAATTAATAATGATTTAAATTGATTATTTTTTAAATAATACTCTACTTAAACATATATTTAATCACAAAGCGTAAAATTATTACTCCCTCCATTCTTCAAATTAGGATGGCCATATTACATTTCTTACACAAATTTAAAAGGTTAGAATATAAAATAGAGAGCTAAAAAAAAGTTTCAAATTTATTCTAATAAATTCTATAAAATTACATAGTGTTATGTCTTCTTTTTTTTATACTGTTGGACCTCATAAAATGACATTTACCCTTTACTTTATGTACTTGTTATCATCTTTTTGAGTACCAAAAAATATCATACCATAAATGTCGTCATCTTTTTAAGATTAGAGGGAGTAAAATTATACTATTTAATTTATTATGGCCATAATCTCTTTGCATATATTTTAAAGAATAAAATAATTTATTAATTTTTTTAAAAAAAAGACCATAAAATTTAATAAATGACTTTTATTCTGAGACGTAGGAATTAACAATCGGAAAAATCATGTTTCACAAGTAGATTTACTTTTGGAAAGAAGAGGAACACAAACAAAGTTATCCTTGTTAATCAATACAATCTATTACAAGTTTGGAAAGAAGAGGAACATAAACAAAGTTATCCCTTGTTAATCAATACGATCTATTACAAGTCAAACAACACTTTTGACATGATATAAAGTTGAATAATAACCAATCTCCATCAATTGAGTTGAGGGTGTGCTTATAGATAAAGGGCCAATTAAAAAACTTTTGCATTTCTTAGATTGAATTATTATATATCAAGCAAATCACCAAGTTAATCAATCAATCTTAATTTATTTAATTTAATTTAATTTGTGTAAAACTATACCAAGTATAACCACTTATTATATCGATATAATCACTACCACGTCAGCTAGTTTCGTAGAAAAGATTAACCAAACAGGTCAAATACCTATTTACATACAACTTATATTATTTAAAAATTATATGTACATTTATATTACTATATATAGGGTTTCCCTGACGATACCTAAAGAAAGGGAGTAATTAGCATATATCACTCCGTCCCAAATTAATTATTCAATTTTAACTTTTTTAAATTAAATTAACTATTTTTAGTATATAAATATATTTCTAAAATTATAAAAATTAGGGTTAGTAATAAATTGTATATACTTTCTTTTGGTTATAATCTCTTCACCTATATTTTAGCAAAAATAGTATAAAAAAATTAATTTTAAAAATGATCAATTTGACTTTAAAAAGTCAAAATTGAGCAATTAATTTGGGACGAAAGGAGTATAAGCCCAATATAATTTTTATCAATATATTTTTTTATTTTGTTAAGTTACATATTGAGGTTTTAATAGCCCAACTTTAGATGGTTAGCATAATTTGCGTACATATTGGGCGTGACTCAAAATTATTGCAATTTGCAAAGGTAGCTCTACCTCAAAGAAGGCCCCCCTCAAGAAAAGCCCAATAAGGTTCAAATAAAAAAGAGCCATTTGAGCCCAAAAATATTAATCGAAAAAAATAAGATAGGCACGCATGACATTGAGTAAACTCGGTCCAAAATTAAAGGAACAGCATATGCAAGATCAAAGGGCAGCTTCAAACTTACTTTCCACATAATATTCAAACAAAAATCATGTTTTAATTCTGTCTGTTATACACTCATTTGCAGACTAAAGATTATGCCAGAACAAAAAGATGTCCAAAGAGACGGTGCTTGCCAGAAAATCAAGAAAACGAGGATTGCTTCAACTCCTAATGTCCAAAAACGTTAAATGGAATATTTGCAGAAACTGAGGATTAGCTTTTCAATATCCCAATTCGATTCTACTGATCTGTAGCATGTACAAACAACAGAAGCACGGAACTGAAACTAATTTAAGAGAAAATTTTGACCTGCTTCTCGAGAACACATGTCGGGCAACATTGACCAGGTCCTATTCTGCTTTGATGAAATGAGCTGTCAGTAGCTTTGACACCGTGAAGCCATTAAAGGTATCAACATCAAAGAGTTCCTTTAGCTTGTCATCGCATATAATTCTCCTCTTATCAGTTGGGTCCTTCAAAAGACGAGCAAAAAACGTATGTGAGACAATTTCAGATGGTCAAGTTTCTCCAAGCTAGAATCTGACGTTACACACTCTAATACAAGGAAAACATATTTTACCATGAGAAAAATAAAGGTAATAATTTTATCTTAAGATGGAAAAGTGCAAAAAGATGACCCTTCAAAATTTAAGCGAACATTGAATAGGACATATATAGTAGGCGCACACTCAATTATCTTAAGCTGTTATACATGGTGAAATAAACATACAATGATGCCTATCACTGAGTGGGAAAATATGACACCCAATCTCAAGTTGTTCAGAAGAGCTTCTTTGTTTACCAGCCTCATACAATTAAAGGAAAGTTCAGATACTTATCACCGAATGGGAATATGCGAAATCTGAGTGATAAAAAAATTACATCAATGATGCCTATTACAGAATGTGAAATTCATCAGTGTTGTGGTAATAATTGTCAGTTCGTCATTATAACAAGGTCTAAGTTTTAACCGAGAAGAAGCAGATATGTACCTGAAGATCGTTCTGTTTTATATATTGCCACATTCTCTTTACAACATCAGCCCGAGATAACGCATTTTCACCTGTACCGATGAATTTCACTAGAGCATCTGATAATGGCAGTGGGGCAAGAAAACCAGAACCTGCCCCTTTCCGCAATTTTGTCTTAAGCTTTGGCTCATCTGAACCTGAATAACTAAAGTGTAAACATCACATCTAAAGATGTCAACAACAAAAATTAAAGACTTGATTTTAATATCTTGCAGTAGGATATGGAAGTAACATAGATGACGAGTATAAACACAAAATACAGATTGAAACATAAGACGTTACACCTAGCAACTTGACACTTATGTGAAACTTACACCTGGTCAGCTCACCTTCTTCTCTGATCCGTTTACTCTTTCTTTCCTTTTCTGACAATTTAACTGGAGCTGCTGCATCATAAAAAAACTATTTTCAACTTTCAGCCATTAAATTTTTTGTTAATATAATAAAATAAAACAAAGGCTGAGGATATATAACAACATAATACAATATAGTTACCACATATATCATAATTTTAGACTTTCCCAATGCATTACATTGAGAATCAGTGGAAAACGCTACA
Organism: Aralia elata; assembly: GCA_034770075.1. Taxonomy (NCBI): domain Eukaryota; kingdom Viridiplantae; phylum Streptophyta; class Magnoliopsida; order Apiales; family Araliaceae; genus Aralia; species Aralia elata. The sequence goes on from CM068383.1 coordinate 84,373,029, forward strand.
CTCTGTGGTACACAGATCATTTAAACTAATATTCAGTCACGTACAAACTCAAAGTGGTCCACAGCTTTGGATAAGCCAAACGAAAGTTATGTGCAAAAGCTATTTGAGAAAGCACTCGAAAATATATCACATTCTAAGGATACTGTTATGTCCAAGTTATAAGAATAATTGAAATTAGAGTAATCATTTCAAATATCTGAGATAAACAGATACCCTATAGAAATTTTGAGTAACAAATAGCTGAAGAAAAGCATACGTAACCTTTTACCTCAATGCATCAAATCAATTATACAAAGCATCATAATTTTTCTTTTTGTTTTATCTCTGTCAAACTGTATTGCATATTTCTTTTTCCTTTGATATATTTGTCAAACTGCATACATATTTAAAACTCAAAGCAGTAACCATTACAAATTTTATCCAATTTAGATGACCAAGCGATCAAATTTCTCAGAACCATGAAGTTAGAAGTGTCAAAACTATGTCTAAATTAAAATAGTTATGAACTGAGCACATAAACTAGATCATGAGTTGGACCCTGATATTTCTGAGAATATGTTTTTAAGAAAACATTTATAATGTAATGAATTTGTTTGAATATTTGTTTACTGCCAAGATTTTAAGTAACTCATAACAATAATAGGCTGCATCGCTACAAAACCAACAATCAATTTTCCTAATCAAACTACCTAAGGTGTCCGTAAAGCTTTAGGCACGTGGACATCAAAATAATATTATTACCCCAACGTAAAGATGTCTTGCATGCCCCAACTACCGAGTTAGTCTGTAGAAGGACATATAATCTATCCAAGAGATTACCATTTTAATTGGAGAATGACTCCAGACCAGGTGGAGCCCTTTGTGATGAAATGATAATGTTTTGGCCTTACAAAACCACATCAACAGATCATCAAAATTTATAATCATTACAAATTCCTTATCTTCTTGTTCTCCTTTCATTTCTTTTTCTATTTTTTTTTCCTTTTGTGCGGAGGCACCAACTGTTACCCTTCAAGCGTCTACTGAGTAATGCCCTGACCCAAAGTGCTTTTCTAGCAATTTTGAAACCCATGAGTTGTACCTACTAGAGGCACTTTTCAAGAGGCTCACTATCACTTAAGCTAAGCCCTTAACATACTTATGAATGCAATTATAAGAAGCTATCACCACACAATCGAGTGTTTATTCAGTCACTCATGATTAGATATACCAGTCTCTAAAAAAATCATGAAAATAATAGGAAAGTTTTCTGGACATCCTTTAACACAGGACACTAATGAGTTAGTAAAAAATGATGCATCTTAATATCTCAGCAGGTGGCTTGTGCAGAGAAATACCATAATCTTCTATAGGCCATATATGCTTGGTCAGTGCTTTGTTCATTTTAAACATGTCAATGGACTTCACATGGAAAAGGGCATGTAGTGTTTCATCACATAAAATTTTCCTCCTGTTCTTTGGATTTTGCAAATTCTTTTCCCGAATGTAGGCCCAAATTCTCTTGACAACCTAAAAGCCCACAAAAAAGAATGTTAAGGTTGGGTCTAGAAACATCCTCCTATTCCCCTGATCTAATAACATAAGAAAGTAACTTCTGCAACATTAACTATACCTCAGTTCTGGCCAGCTCTGGTGCTCCGACAAATTCTTGAAGTTTCGGAGAAAGACAGCATGGTTTGCTAAAGCCACTTCCTCGTTTCTTTACACCTTTATCCTCCTTGTCTAACCTACTCCATAAGAAAAAACAACTATGTTAAAAAGTATCAATAACAACATGTGGGGGAAAAATAAGAAAATTCAGTAAGTTGATTACATACAGCAATCGATAATCCTCAAATTTGTTTATGAGATCACCTAGCAAATGCGGATGCTCATAAGTATCCCGTTAATCATTAAAAATGAAGAGGCAGCATTAATAGTGCGTTTTTGAGTTTTATTTGGGGGGGGGGGGAATGGAAGGGAAAGTTGGACGCTTTCTTTCTAAAATTGGAAAAGTTGGACGCTTTCTTTCTAAAATTGGAAAGTAAGTGTCCAGCTTTACCTTCTCTTCCCTTCCCTTCCCTAGAGAACTTCTAAAAGCATTCTGGAAAATTTTAGAAATGGTGAAATGTTGTGCTACACTAGGGAACTTTTAAAAGCATTAAGGTATTCATGAGGGGCTTGGCCTTCTCCTGTAGATATCTTTTGTGAAGAATTACAAACTTTAGCTGCACTTAATTATGGAAAATAGTCCATTTGATAATCATATAATAAGCTAAGACCTGATTGGTAAGCAATTTTGGTAGAGGTTTCGGCCAATCTTGGGAAGTAGGAATTATGATCCTAAATTTCCCCTTGTCATGCTATGAGATAATAAGGCATGAGAACGACTAAAATGTATATCGTGGTCAAATCGTAGTGTCCACCATGATACTAACAGAGGGAGAGAGAGAAAGAGAGATAGGCTAATCTAATAACTATAGGCTGACTATCAGGCTTTTGAAAATCTATCAAACCTAAACAACCACAAAAAAAGGATAATAAATTCATTGCCCAACAAATGAAGAATGTTCTATCATTTCAAACTCCAAACAAAAACAACTCAATCATTCATCAGTAAAGGTCAAATTTTTAACAGAGTGTCAAACTATTATGCACGTGAAAATCTATCAAACCTAAACAACCACAAAACGGATAATAAATTCATTGCCCAACAAAATGAAGAACGCTCTGTCATTTCAAACTCCAAACAAAAGCAACTCAATCATTCATCAGTACAGGTCAAATTTTTAACAGAGTACCAAACTATTATGCACACATTGAAATTGAGCTAGTAAAATTTTTAATTTAATCAAATATTCAAACAATCGACAACTCTAATATACATATTACATATACTATATATCAAACAAATATAACCCATAACAGAAAACCAAAAATTACTGGGCCTTTTTGGTAACTGCTAACTCTAATATAAGAAAATAGAAGTACCAAAATATCAATTATATATATTAAAAAAAAATTCCTCCATTTTCTCAGTAACCAAAAACAAAATCAAGAAAATGCAAGGAAAATAAGCTTACCCCTGTTTCTCATCTTCACCTTCATCATCATCATCATCATCATCATCATCATCTTCTTCTTCTTCTTCCACTTCTTCTTCAGGTTCTCCTTCTTCTAATTTCTCTTCAGGTTCCTCTTCTTCAGACCCATTGCCATTACTCTCTTCTTTCTTTACACTTTCCAACTCTTTGGCTTCGTCTTCTTCTCCAATCTCCTCTTCTACGTCGTCGTTTTGAGGTTTTGCCACCTGGGTTTCAAGAAACAAGTCAATTTGCTCCCTAATAAACGCTTTCCGATCAGATAAATCGATGCTGAAGTCTTTCTCGAGTTGCCGGCGGACGGTGGCGGCAGTGGTGGTGTTGAGGTCGGAGGTCCGGAGAAATTTCTGTAGCCGCTGCACCAGTTCCGAATCAGTAGCCATTATCCTATATGTATTTTATGTATTGAGGGAGATTTTGGTTATATGGTGTTAATAGGATTTGTGCATGGTGATAAAATAAAAGAAGAGGAGAGAACAAAAGGGGAAACAACAGAGGGAATGTGTATGAGACAAGAAAATTAACCGCTGCTTGCATTTGCTTACTTCAGATAGACCACTGCTGCTACTTCTCTTTCTAGGGCATTTATTGAAGGGAAGTGTAGTAAAAAAAAAAGTTACTTTTATTTATTTTTAAAAATAAAAATTTGTTGATTTTTTTGTCAAAGATTATATTTTATGTGTGTTATTCTTTTTTATCGATAGTACTTTGATAATAAAAAAATGATTACGAAATATGGATGTAAAATAATGTAATTGGTTGTGCTTGATTGTTGTAGTTAGTTGTTATCTTTAGACTCCGCATGTATAGTGCATTATCAACTAGTTACACTTTGTCGCATCATTTTGTAAGTTTGTTTTTATAAAATTCTTTTGTCACCATATCAATACTCTTCATTTATTGTCAATGTTGTCCAGCAAAAAATTTAGGTCTGACAATTTCACTCGAATACGACAGGGCTCGTTCGATTCTAACCCTAATAGGACCCGGTTTTTAAAATCTTATAGAGTTAGGGTCGGATATAGGATATACCCTCTCACCTCTTAGCATTATATATATATATATATATATATATATATATAATTATGTACTTATTTAGGTTTTTTCATTATAAATTCATAACATTTGTAATATAATATGTTGCTAGTAATTAAAATGTTGCATGTTGTTTGATTTTGAATTAAAAATAATTGTACAAAGTAATATAAAAAAAATTAATTTGAGAAAGAAAAAAAAAAGAATAATCGGGTAAACGGGGGCGGGTCAACTTTGGAGTGTTATATATATATATATATAATTTATAGTATTTATTTTCCCTTGTGGTATTTCCTAAAATCTCGTGTATGATATTAAACTTTAAAAGGCAAACTTATTATTTGGAAATAATTATTTAAAAAACATTGTCTATGTATATTATATGCAAACATTAAAATTTGTAAAATTAGATTAAATTAAAAGCGAGAAGAGGCAACCAAACAATAGGAGTCTCTTTGGGGAGTAAAGATTATACCCGGCCAGAGAAGTCACATATTCCTAAGGGAGGGAACTAACGAGTGTTCATTGCAGAAAACATATCCTAACGAACTCACCACAAACATAAGATGTAGCAAAGAAAAATTACTTGATTGTAGAAACAAAACTATATATGAGTAATACATTAGATACAAGATGAATCTTCATTCATTAGTTTAACAAAATACATATTTGATCTTCACTACTAAATAAAGATTACACAAAACCCCCCTCTAGGAACTGTGAATTGGCGAAGATTTGCCTCATCAAGAAGAAGATAGCACATTCAATACTAAAAACCTTAAATACCTAACAAATTAATCTGCACAATATGGCATATAATTAAGAAAATAATTAGACAGTCCTACGAGTTGTCATTATCACTGCAATCGGTAGCCTTGTTATCAGAATCAGACTCGCTATCAAAATTAATGTTGTGGGTTTCTCCCATTTCATCCAAGGACTGGCCACCTGCTTTTAGAAGATCCTTTAAATCATCTAGAATAAAGGGCTCTACCAGTTTCCAAAACCATGTAGAATTGCTTCCCAGAAAACCTATCCAAAACACTTTCCCCTTCTTTCGAACTCGGCAATCCAAAGACTTTGTCTTCAATGCTTTGACAACCTTATCAACGCCCTCTTGGCTTCCCTTTAGCTTCAACAAAATATCCCCTGATGATGTTCTGAAGCCCCCATACATGTACCAATAGGCAAGAACTCGAGGTGACAACCACCGATTGATTAGCTTTGGAATCACAGGTCTCCCACTTGGCCAGAACTGATCCGCATAGAAACCAAAATAAGAGTGTGATATGGTAGTAAATTGATAGGGTATATCATCACTGCCATCTGCCAGCTTACAGAAAGAAGCTAACCACTCATGATACTCATAATGTATATGTCTCTTTAGCACAGAATGCGTGCCAGAGTTCTCACTGAACAGAAACTGGATTGCATGGTTCTTTCTCTCCTCGTCTGATACTATCTGCAAACCACCCAACAACAACCCAACCAAGATCTCTCGCTGTTCTTTGCTGAGCTTCAGGCTTGTGGGCTTTTTCACAACTTTTCTGCTCAAGCTCAGAACATAGTCAAGTTTATCCATCAACGGGGGCTCAATGTCATATTTCTTCTTGCACATTAAATCATATATCTTTTCAGCCTTCACATAATCTCCTTGAGAGAGATAACCTCTTAAGATCATGTTGCATGATCCAGTATTAATACCAATTGCCCCATTACCATACATTTGATGGAAGATCTCTTCTGCCTTGTCAAGATTCCCAACTTGTAACAAAGATTTTAGGTATATATTGTACATGGTTCGATTGGGATTGCATTTCTCAAGGCACTGGTTGAAAGTTGACTCCAGTCTATCATGTAAGCCTAAACTAAAATACAGATCCAGTAAATCAATAAAGGAAGGCATCAGAGGTTTCATTCCACTGTTTATGAACTCTGTCATGACAGATTCTGCAAGTTCTATTTCTTGAGCTTTACACAACACCTCTATAACTTTATGAAATGCCACAACAGTAGGGGAACCCAACTGCTCCTGCATCATCCTGAATATTTCTAATGATTTCATAGGTTCTCCTACTCTTGCGTAGACCTCCATTCTATAGACAAAAGCTTGAGAAGGAAGGCGATTATCGAAACTAAGAAGTTTGATCCAAGTTTTTTCAGCTTCCACCACATCACCATCCTTAGAGCAAGCCCTCAATACGGAAACAAGAACTTCTTTGCCCTCTTCAATTCCAGCTACTTGCATCTCTGCCCTTAGTGATGCCATCCTTTCCTTGTCTATTACATCCTGATAGCTGTGCAGCCAAATTAGACCGCGATAAATATCCTCGTGTATCTCAAGCCCAGATGTTGATAAATTGTGAAACACGAACTCTGCCTGTTTAATATTATGTTTTGAAGAGCCTCCTGGATTGCTAACAAGAGCTCTGAATAGAGAATTGTGTAAGCTAAGTCGGGGCTTGTATCCTCCCAGTTGAATCATGCGATTGTAAATGCTGCATGCTTGCTCCAGGCAACCTTTAGAAGACGAACTAAGATAAGCAACAGTCAGAATGTGAAACGTAGATTCACTAGGCACTAGTCCTTGGTTGATTATGTCATCAAATATCTCCTGACATTTCAAGTATTTTCGTTCCTTGCCCAAGTAATCTGCTAGCTTAGTAGCAAGAGCAAAATCAAATTGAAACCAATGTTGCTGCCTCATCCATTTGTATACCTATCATGAACGAAAAGGAAGTCAAACTAAAGGTATAAAAACCCCAGCCCTGTGATAAAATGACTTCAAAAGACAAGAAGATCTCTCTGTATAAAAAACAATTGAAAGAAAAGGAAATTGCCTTAGCATATGACAAAGCAACATTTATTTGGATTGGCGTGGTTTACATCCTTTAGATTGCAAATTCAATCCCCAGCATCTACTCTCAAAAGCAGAATGCATATAAAAGTGTTCATACTACTAGATAAGGGGGAAAATAAACAAGAGAAAATAAACAGCACCAATATTATATCGTAAACAACAAATAAGGTTTGATGGGGGCAATGAATGGTATTATAACTTTTCTTTGACTTGGAATGCAAATTAGAGATTTGATTCATCATGCATCATAAACAATAGCAATGAAACATTGTAGAAATTTGTCAACCAGCAGCATCTGATCAGAACGCTAATAACTTCTACAAATATATTCAGTACTGAATAACTAAAAGAAAAGATATTTCATAGTTAATTTTTAGTTTTTATAACTAGACTTCCAAAGAATTTAATAATATTAGAACAAGATTATACCCTGAAACCGGTGGCATTACCACGAAACTATGTTCAACTATCATGAATACCAATTTTAATAAGACATGAAACTTACCCTAAAACCAGTCTCATTTTCCCGAATACGCATACAATGAACTGCAAGATAAGTGGCATCCTCTTGCTTAACCCACTTGCGCTGTGCATTGAGCACGCGAACAAGCACCGATTGCTTATGCGCGGGAAGTTCCTTGCACAACCAAGCCAACTTCGATCTCCTCCATTGTTCAGGAAGCTCCCCCAATTCCTTAACCTCAAATGGCGGAGAATTTACCTTCTTCAAATCAGTCAATCCAAAAGAGGAATCAAAACAAAAACTTTCCGCCTCCCCATTGCTTGAAAAATCCCATCTTTCTTCGACATTAGTGTTGTCCTCAGCTGCGCCATCCAAGTGTTCGACAAAAGTACTAGCTGAGGATAGAGAACGAAGCGGAGATGCTCGGCGTGAGATGTTGGGAGGGGAGAGTGAGAGAGTGTTGGGTGGTGGTGACCGGAGGAAAGAGAGGGTACAGAGGAGGCGGCACCGGTGGTGGTGGTGGGAGGCGTAGGAGAGAGAGCGGAGAATTGAGAGGGCAGTGCGCATGGGAAAAGTTGGGGTTTTGCTAGAGTTGAGGATAGGATTAGGGTTAGGGTTTGAACAGGGGAGGATAGAGAAAGTGGAGAGATTTGGAGGTATGCCCAGAAGCATATCTGTATGTACAGGTTTTGATTTGGCGGGGAAACACAACGACTATGACATTGACAAACTTGGAGCTCACTCCTATTTGAGTATGGTAATTGGCGGAAAACAAGATTATAGATAAACATAGAACTAAATTTTTTTTATTTTTTTATTGTAAAAAAATAAATTATACTACATTTTTTTCGTTCTTTTTAAAAATATAGTAGTACCCTCCATCTGGAGAAAGATAGTCATTTTATTTTACCTTTTTTTTTACTTTAAATTAAGAGTATAGGGGTAGGGGTCAAAAAATACTTACCTATTTATACAAAGTAATAAAAAGTGTGATACTATATATATATATATATATATATATATATATATATATATATATATATATGGGCCTTTTGTAGCCCTCTATAGTTTATTTTTGTGAATTTTTATTTAGAGATTCAATATAAAATAATAAAAGCATTTAGGGCGAGTTTTCGTCCTATTTGATTCATTGAGTTTTGGTTTCTCTTTCGAGTTTTTGTATGCCGGATTGAGTTAATTGTTAAGATATCCAAATATATATATATACTAAAAGACTCCTATAGCTCCCAAATATTCTATCTGGCTTAAACAACATCTGATTCATTATTTTGAAGTATACTAAAAGACTCAATATAAATTCAACCCGATTGATGTTTTAGTTTTTACTTCTCTCAAAACAACTCAATATTTTATATCTCTTTCATTTTTCTCATTTTTTCTTTTTATTCTCCTGATGTTCTTTCTCATTTGGTAAATGGTAATTATCTAGGGGGTTGTTTGATAAAACTGAATAATTTTTTTTTTAATATATAAGAAAGTCTGAAAGAGCTGAATGAAGTAGAAAATCTGAATATAGAATGAAATGATGTGTTTGATAATTGTCTATCTAAAACATCTGAATACGTGTATTATATTATTTTAACCTTCTCGGTTGTTATTAACAAATTTATTATGTAATTATAAATAAACAATATTATCTGAGAAAAATTAAATATACACTTTTGAACAATCTTTAATGAAGTATACTATTAAAAAAATATTTTTATGAATAAAACATTAAAAAATATTAATAACATTCTATAGTACTTAAAATCAAAACAAAAAACTACAACAACATTCATTAAATAAATTGGTTATCCAATTTATTTAACAAAAATCAAAAACAATTTGTACATAACAAAATTTGCTTACAATAGTAAACAAAATGGATATTGAAGTATGTAAGTAAAAATATCATTCATCACTAGTTCTTACTCATTCAGCCACAAATTTTTGGATGAATCGTTCAGACACATTCATCAAATACATTCAGAGTTTAAAAATTGTTAAACAAACGGTCTGAATGACTTATTCGATCAGATTCAGACTTATTCATACTCATTCAGAAGTAAACAAACAGTCCCTAAGTCAATCATTAATCATGATGCCAGGCAATTTCTAAGCCTCAACCACAAGCTGGACCTAATTGAATTGTATCGTTAAGATGGGATAAGCATAGCATGAGCAGTTATAATGTCTTAAATTTATGGTTTATAGTAGAATGTACCCCATTTTGAATTTAATCTAATTTTAAGTAATGAACAAAAATCATGTATATTTGTACATTCCATGGCACTGCTCCCAAATTCTTTTTTCTTTTATTTTTTGTTAGTCCAATTTGAGCTTGAGTTGGTTGTTTAAAGTGGTGTACATTAGATGTTTGGTGAAATGCCCCGAAAGGATAAACGGTATCATCTCGATCCACAATTTTATCAACCACAATTTTATCAAAGCAATGGTTAGTTCCATTTTTTTTTTTAAAAAATCTCCTTTTTAATCCATTTATGATCGTTAGAGTAAACACATTTTTATTTTTCCAAAATAGCCTCTATTTTGGTTTCTTTCAAAATTATAATTATATAGATTTGTGATGCAATTTATTCAAGTTGGTATTACTTTTTACTACTATGTGCAAATTACTATTACTTAATATTTGAAAGTGTCCCTTATGAATTAAAGGTTTACAGGTTTTAATATTTATTCCCTGAGAGGGTATGAAGTTGTATGATAGGAAAAATAAGTTTAGTTGAGAATGTTTATATTTGGGTTTAAATATTATTAAAATAATATGAAAATATTGTTAAATGTATATTTGTTCAGTATAATTTTTATTCGAATAATATCAATAGTCTTTTCTTAGTTGTAATTAGTGGGAGAGAGATTTTTAACAATTAGAATTGTTGTAGCCAAAAAGATATAGCAGGAATTTATAATAGTTTAATTAAGTTTATATCAATTTTAAGTTGAGTTCTGTTGATTTTGTTTTTGTGAAATTTGTAGATATGAAATTATTTGAGTTTTTGGGGAATATATTTAATAAAAGAGCAAACCTTTTAATTCCTCAACTGATATTCAAGTCTATAAGCATAGAATGATCAATTATAGTCAACATGAACCGAGACAATATGAGACAAAGATGATGCCATTGACATAATAGTGTTTGTCGATAACTTATTGTAGTGAAAGATAACGGTTCTCTCTTAAAAATTGATCGTATGAAAATCAAGTTGAATTCTTCCTATTCTCTTATTCAGCATACTTAAATCATGTCCAGTTTGCCTAAAATCAAATTTTTGTTTTTATCTATTTTAGTTCATTCAAATATAGGATGACCACTGATTATTTTTTAGAATACAAATTACAATTATTATTTTCTTCATTTGATCATTATCCAAGTTTTTCTAATTAAAATTATATATATATTCAATTGTTATGGACTAAAAATACTTTCGACAAGTATAAAAAAATATTGATTTCTTTTAATAATCGCTACTCGTGCTTCGTACGGACTCCAATATTAGTGTAGAATAGAAAGTTTGAGTTTGTGCACCAAGAAAAGAAAAAAGAAAGTTTGGAACTTGCTTTTTTCCCATTAGAACCCATATCAAAATATTTATCCAAATGTATTATATAAAAATCTCAATATATCTATTATACAAATAAAGAGAAATGTTATGGTAACAAAAAAAAAATTAGACATAAAGTAATATGTTTGATTATAATTGGTTGATATTGCACTATACATAAACGGATCTGATGGTTATAATCAATTATTATCATACAATTATTTCTTATCCTCTTATTTTTATCATCAAAATTTTGTTGTAAAATAAATTAAAGGAAAAGTAGAATTATTTGCTTGTAACATAAACGAATATTTTAGAAGTTAAAGTTCTTCATAAGTTCGGGTTAAATGTTTTTTTGGTCACTGTACTTTAGGTCAACTTACAAATGGATAATTGATTTTTTTTTTCTTACAGTCAACTCACTGTACTCTATTTTTCTTTCAAAACGTTAAAAAATCCGCTAAGTCTGTTGACTTTAGACGGAAATGAACACCTAAGCTGTTGAGTTGTAAAAAAGAGCTGATGTGGCAATGATGATCTGACGTGACTATGTATAATGTGGCCACCCTTGAGTGGAAATGAAAGAAATTTGTTATAAAATAAAAAATAAAATCAAAAAATTTAGCAAAAAAATGAAAAAAATAAAAATAATAATTTACCTATTTTTGTGATTAATAGAAAATGAGTTTTTAGATAATTAATAACGCGTATAATTATTTAGTAAATTATAAAAATAAAATATGTTGAAATTAAAAATCAATTCTAATTGATTTTATATACATACATATTTATAAATTTGTTTTGACATTATATACATGCATTCTTACTTGACAAATTAATGAATTATGTGTAATAAAAAAAATTAAATTAAATTTTAACATTTAAATTAGCTAAATATTTTTACTGTTCAATTTCTTTTTCATTCATATCTAAAAAATAAAAAAATAAACCCATCATTCACCTCCAAAAGCCTAAATTTACTAATTATTCTTTAAATCATTCACAATAATCAATTGATTCATTTAATCCCAAAAATTAATTCATATACTATATTTACGTTGAGCAGATCTACGACCATTTCCTCGTGGAGGTGCGTGGCTTCTGTTGGATTTCCTCACCCATAAGAATTTGTTTTCTTGGCAGACAAAGCTAGTGGGAGCTTTGGAAAAAGAAAAGAAAGAAAAGTATATTAGTGACATGAAAAAGAGGAAACATGTTTCCATGTTTTCTATGAAAAGTGGAAGAGCCCACCCACTAATGAAATGAAGTTGGCGGAAGATAATGAATGAAAGAGAAAAAGTGTGCATGTGCAGAGAGAGAATTGGTATAGGCTGTTTGCCTATATATATGTGTTTCCTCCATTATGTTAACTTCATGGAGTAGAAGTATTCCATCCGAGAGAAATCCCATCCGGGGAGGATGGATGAGAGCAAGAGAGAGATAAGAAAAATCAGAGTGAATCAAGAGAGAAAAATAGAGAGATCAAGATTAAACAACTAGGGGTGTTGTTTGGGTTCCATCACATAGTTATTGTGGTGAGATAATTTGAGTGTGTACTCAAATTAGGATATATTTGTAATCTTTCAATTTATTCTAGTGAATTTTTCGGAGATCGTCTCATGGTTTTTACCTCTTAGTTATAGAGGGTTTTCCACGTTAAAAATCTTGGTGTCTCGTGCTTGATTATTTCTTCTCATTATTTCCTGCAGTGGTTATTATTTTCGTGGAACTGCAAATTTAATCTGTTTGGCGTGTACTGATATTTTTGGCCATTTAATTTATCAAAGACAACAGTATTTGAGAGGTGATTTTTCCCAACAGCTTCAAGGTTTTCAGGGACCATCCATCTCTATAAGCATTATATGTTGTCTATCCGGCACCGAGAATTTCCGTAAACAAGAACGCACCACGTCTTCCACAAGGCAAATCACAGGGCAGCGTCAGTAACAGATGAACACTACTGCTTTTGTTATAGCTGAAACAAGTAATGCAAAGTCATGATTAGAGAAAAAACTACCCATTCCATTGCCAGTACGTGATGCAAATTTTAACACAGTATCCCAAAGATTTAGTCAACTTGAAGCATAAAGTTATCAACAGAAAGATAGTTAGTAGTTTAAATATATACCGGAGTAAATTCAAACTTAATTTGTGACGTTTCTTGTTGTCCAACACTCCAACATCAAATTCAGATTGTAATGTATATGATTTTTATCATGATGAAGATTACGAAGAACCCTAAATTTTGCCCCTTTTTGATGTTTGATTTCTTATTTAACATGGATGAAATTTGTTTGATCGAATCGGGTGGACATGGGTATTTGTTTATGATGGGTGGCCTATAACTGATGTGTATAATGTTGTTAACTGTAGCTTCCAGCTAGGATTCAGTAAATATGTGCCATTTTCACGTCAATATTCCGTTCAAATACTTAACTGTTGACGAAAATTTAAATTTGTATTAAAAAAATAGAGTACAATGAATTGACCGTCAAAAAAAAAAGTTCATTGTAAATTGACATAAAGTACACCGATAAAAAAACATTTAACCCTTGTAAAAGTCCGGATAATACGGTTTGGGTTAAAAACAGCTCGAGTTGCCGCGACAAATTGAACGTCTCGCTTCTTTCTACTGTACTCGGTCGTCGACCGGCAACCAATCGTGACGGAGATAGGATAAATAATTCGCTTTTTGAAGACCACATCTCCCTCCCCTTGGTTCAATTTTTATCCCCTTTTTCGGGTATAGGTTTTTGTTAGGGTTTATGTATTCGACTCCATGATTGGCTTCTAAAACGCTTTATTTCATAGTGCTGCAGATTCCAATTTTTTTAATTTGATCATGAGATTTTGCAATTGATAAAACTGATTTTACTGCTTTGTTCGTGTAAAGTTTTATGCTTGCAGGTAGATCACAAGCTTCATAGTCATGACTGATAAATACAGTGTTGAAGCTGCGGAAAAGCTTGCTAATGAGGCACTGGTGTGTACCCTTGGAATCTGTGAAATTTAAAAGTGATTAATGGCTTATAGTTTGTAATGTTGTTTCCTTTATTTTTTCAGCATTTGCCGATTTCAGGGGCAGTCCCAATTTATGAGCAACTTCTAGCCACATTCCCGACAGCGGTGAGCTCCTAATCATACTTTTATGTTTCACTTTAGTTTCACCTAATTGATGCTACCCGTATTAAAAAAATGTTACGATGTGATAGTAGTATTCAGGCATTTGGGCTAACAATGGAGGAGTATGATAAGCAATGGGATATGCTGTTGAATTCTGTTATGATAAAAAATATGAACATATTTTTTTTGAATATGGGTAGACCAGTTTTTCACCTTTGGAGGCCTTCTCAAATTCGTTCTCTTCTCAGTTTCTCTTTAGATATGGAGCAAGATGTGATGGGATTGGAACCTTCCAAGGCATGTATTAGTTGTAAAATCCACAACAAGCTACGACATTTATCCTGTGTGATTGCAGCCTTTTCTAGATCCTATTATGAGTACTCTTTTGGAGTTGGTGTGTTGGTTAGACTTGTACCTGCAATTAAGTATTTGGAAATTAGAGATGGAGATACCAAGTGGTGCAGGGCCTTCTCGTTGGGTTCACATACGTGGGAAAGCAAGTCATTACACTACACCATTGAGTGTGAAGCTTACTACTATGAAAGAAAAAGAAAAGGAAAAAAAGAGAAAAAAAGACCGCATTATATTTGCTTTAAATTTTTTTTAATGTATATATAAGAAAGTGTGCTATTGATGTAAAAAATACAAAGAGTTTCATATTTTTACATTTCGTCAAATCTAGTCCAATTTTTTATTCTTGATATAAGGTTAAATTGATTAAGTTAGTATTAGACTATTAGTTGAAAACTATGGTTACAAAGTTTTTTTAACATATGAAAAAAGGGGGGGTGGTGGGGGGTGGGATGAAGAAGGTGTTTATGTGGTCTTCTGGGAATCAGGGTAAGGAAATTTAGGTAAAGTAATTTCTGTTCTGTTACACTGACCAATGGAACATTTAAATTCAATTCAACAAGTTCTTAACTTTATTATCATAAACAATTTGAAGAAGATAAGCCGGTTTCTGATGCCACAACTATGCTTTTCACTGACAAAGTGGGTGCTGTTTATATTGTTCTCAGTTTACTTTATGATTTTCAAATCTTTTGATGGAGAATATTTTCTCTATAGGTGCTTCATAATATGTTACTTTGTAATTATCAATTAATTGTGACTTGTGTAGTAACCATGTGCCAGAAAGGTGCAAGTATTGCCATGCTCTGGATATATATTAGGTTATCTGAACCAAGAGAAACAGATAAGAACTTAGGGTGTTCACTTTAACAAATTTTATTGCAAAAGACGGTAATAAAAATAATCGAATAAAATGTTATAAGCTAGCTCTTTTGGACTTTGCCCAATAAAGGAAGTTGGCTGTTTTTTCCGGGCTTGTAGTTAATGTTGTTGGTGGGGCTTATATGTTTAGTTGCTGAAGATATAACCTCCTTCTCTGCAGGCAAAGTATTGGAAACAGTATGTGGAAGCACACATGGTTGTAAATAATGATGATGCGACAAAGCAATTGTTCAGCCGGTGTCTGTTGAACTGTCTGCAAATTCCTCTTTGGTATAATTCTGCTTTAATCTAATATTATCACCTGCTCTTGTATTGAAGTTAAAATTAGCATTTTTCATTTTTATCTATTGTGAGTGCCTTTAGATGGCTTCCTTTATTGAAATAATTATCGATGTTTCCTAGCATGAACTCTTCTAGTTTTTCCCTTTCTTAGTTGACCACTATCGCTGATTAAAATAATTCTAATCGTATTATTACTATCGGTATTGTAGGCGTTGCTATATTCGTTTCATCAGGAAAGTCAATGAGAAGAAGGGGATAGAGGGTCAGGAAGAGACTAGGAAAGCTTTTGATTTTATGCTCAGCTATGTTGGTATGTTTCCTTCTTTATCTTACCTGAATGACTATTGTAGTGTTTGATTTTTCGATATTTAGAAAATGTCATTTCTGATTGTTGAAATCCTTAGATATTGAAAAACTTGCATGACATATATCCCTTGAAATTTTGGTAGTCTTAGTAAGAGGAAATGATATCTACTATGAGTCTTGAGCGCTTTGAAATGATACCAAAGAAAACTCTTGTTTCATCCATTAGCTATTACAGGAAACACTGGTGAACAGTTATAAGTACATCTAGAGATCACTATGAAAGAAAAATAGAATAATTGAACAGTGCTGGAAACAGTGGCATAGTGCTTCTTCAGGTGCTTTGATGTGCAAAGTAATGAGAAGCAATAATGTTTTGCCTTTCTTAGAGATTGGCGGGTTTCTTAAGTGCTCTTTTTGTCTAGTTCTCCATTATTCCGGTGTGGGTGGACCTAGTGCCAGTCCTGTTTTCTTGTATTCTCTCTTTCTGTTAATTGATATTTTAAGGTCCGCCTATCAAAATCATTTGACCCGAGGCATTGAAAGTTGAAACATTATATTTTTTGCTCCTTTGAATAGCAAAAAGTGTTGCACACTGACATTTAAACATCAATAATGCTCTTTCCAGAGGAAATTAAGGGGGTAAATATAGATGCAAGGTCTCCTTTGACCTGTATAAATATAGACGTTGAAGAATGATTATTTCATGCTAACAGATTATTTTAAAGTTTTTAACGAATGACATTGGTAATGCTTCTTTCTGCCATGTTCTAACAGGAGCAGACATTGCATCGGGACCTGTTTGGATGGAATACATTTCCTTTTTAAAATCCTTGCCGGTCTGTGTAACTCTTCCTTATATTTCATTTGCTGCTTTGGTTAGTGATTCTTTTTACTATATCCTTTTAACGCTCTTATAAGATGTTGGCGCAGGCTCAGACTCCACAAGAAGAATCACAGCGAATGACTGCTGTGCGGAAAGTATATCAAAAAGCTATCATCACTCCTACCCACCACGTTGAACAGCTTTGGAGGGACTATGAAAATTTTGAAAATTCTGTCAGCCGTGCACTGGTAGCTTTTTGTCTTGCTCAGAGTTAGATTGTTAGTATCATATTGAAATGTAACCTTGCAAATCCTTCTCCCTGTTGCCATGTGCTATTTAGCCAGCAGTCCGCGTTGGTTTGAGATGTTTGCCTCCACACCTTGTGAGTCCTATAAAATGTCATGTAGACCATGTACTCATTCTTTAATCTTTTAGAGCCTTTGATCAACTTTTATTTCCCTGAGTCGATGTGCTGGTACATCTAGTTGTCTATCCTCATGGAGCAGTCTCCTCTTGCTGGACCTAACACTCTGATAATCCACTTACATATATAACCTCTTAAGTCAAGTAACAGATAGCAGATCAGGTCCTTCTGGTGTAAATTTTGCAAACTTACATGTTGCAAACTAAAGACGTGAAACATGTGATATGCGGTGTGGCCTTCTGTTATTATATAATCTGTATTTTGTTTTTTGTAATCAATACCATATTAATAACCATATGTATATTGTATATGTATAAATGAAAATTACTTAATTCTATACTGATATATGCACTCTGGTTAAATTATACAATCCAGGCAAAAGGGTTGTTGTCGGAATATCAACCAAAATATAACAGTGCAAGGGCTGTCTACAGGGAGCGGAAGAAATATGTTGATGAAATCGATTGGAATATGCTTGCTGTGCCACCATCTGGTGCTTACAAGGCAATTTTTAGCATTTTTTTTAGCATTTTGGGTGAATTCTGTTAATTTAATTGCTTATGACGTTTCGTCGTTACCTAGTGTTGTTTTATGGCATCAAAGTTTGTACTCTTGGTCTTTTTACTTGAAAGGTGCATTTTTTTAATCAATATTTCTTTGGTTAACCTTGTTATATTTTCCTTTTCCTTTCAAATGATTTACAAGTAGGCCTCTGGAAATAAACTACCGTGTCACCTGATTTTAATACAATTGCATATGTTTTGCATATGACTAACCCCTACATTTACTGAATATGCTGTGTGTATGCTTAGGTATATACATTATTGGTAGAATGTAACTTGTCATTGTCCTCCCACAGGAAGAACTGCAATGGGTTGCATGGAAAAAGTTTTTAGCATTCGAAAAGTAAGAAGCAATGCTCCACTCTCCTTTATCCTGTGTGTACATATATATATATATATATATATATATATATATCCCATAAATATCAGAACTACTCCCTCTGTCATCGAAAGGATGTCTAAAGTACAAATTTCACACTAATTAAGAAAACTAAAGGAGAGGAGAGAGTATTTAATAAGTAACCTATAGTAGACCCCATGCAAGTACAATAATAAATCTGTCTATTTTAAACTTAGTGGACCCCACTTTAGTATACTTTTGAGGGTAAACTAGTCTTTAGGCTTATTTATATTTAACTTGTGTACTTTTAGACATCCTTTTGTAGACAAAATATTTTGTACTTGAAGACATCTTTTTGAGGACGGAGGGAGTATAGTATTTTTAGATTTGCATAATAATACAATCAACAAGAAATGATGTGCTATATGGAAAATGTGGCTGAATTTTTTCACTGAGCCAGGATCAAACTCTTCTTTTGACTATGATTTGGCCCTAGAGTGGTAGAACCTGGTAAACTGGGTGTAGTACTTCCCAGCCGAAAAATGTGGCTGAATTTTTTCATTGTGATTTTTTTCTTTTTCTAGTTTATTTTTGTATCAGGAAAACATTTTTATATAGTTTCAAAACCTTATATTACTTGTAAGAATTATAAAACATGGTTGATAGCTTCCTCATCATTCGTTGAACGTAGAAGTAATCTCAAGAAGAAGACAACTCTCTGGTTAAATCAAACACTATACATATGCTTACAAAATAAATAAGATTTGTTGCAGCGTTTTACATTATAAACTTCAAGATTTAACAGTTTTACTCATATTAATTAATGTACATTGCTTCTCGTTTAACAAGCCTAATCAATTATTTTATTCGACATATTTGTGAATGGTGACAATATATATTGAAGGGGATAGAAAATTTTATAATAACTGGTATGCCAACTAAGGAAAAGCAAGATTAAGGATATATGTATTTTGTTCTAATGTTAACAAATTAGCAGAATTAACGTGTTTTTGACAGACAAAGGTTTAATTTGCAAACAAATAATGAAATTCAAGGCTATAATTTTTTTTGAAAAGAGTTGGCTCATCTGCAATCAGGAGATATATCAGATGACAAACTTCAGTATAGGCACAATGTGGTTCCTCAAATTATATACAAAATTTTAAATCCCTGTACTAAATCACTTTCGAAAAATCTCTCACTCACCCCTATTTAAATCTCCTCTTGGCAGTAGATGTACATTTATATTTCAAGATTTGGACATTTAAAGTTGAAAGTGCTTAGTGCATTAAGACGTGGTACTTCCTTTTTTGCACAGAAACCCCCCCATTTCAGTTGTATTTCTAACTTCTCTCTTTCCTTCTCCGATTGAATTTAGTATTTTGTCATCCAAATGGGTGCTTTTAGGTGTCTTGTATTGCATAGTTACCTTTTGTTTTCTTTTTGCTGTTGAAAGAGTGTTTTTTTTTCCAGCTATAACGGTCTTATGTTTTTTTTTCTTTCTAACTAATGCTTTATTACCGTTACTTTTATTCCAGAGAGAATCCCCAAAGGGTAGACAGCACTACTGCTAGCAAACGAATTGCATTCACTTATGAACAGGTATTTAGGATATAACTGGTCATAGTTTTTTCGTTTTTCTTTTTAATTTATTTTTTATGATAAGTAATAACTGGCTATAGTTTCTTCTGATATTTCATTTACATTACAACTGCATTATGCTAAATTTCTATATCATTCTACTGTAATCTAGGAAGCTTAACTACCATATGTTGGTTCTTTACCTAAAACTTTATTAAATCTCATTCATGATTGATAAGAGAGTCAGACTGCATATATTTTGAACACACTAAGTTTGATACTTCTACATTAAGACAAGAAATTGTTCAAATAGGCCATGGATAAGGAAAGGGCAAACTGTATACAAGTTCAAACTTTTAATATTTGAAGTACTTTGATCTATGTTACATGGACTTAGATAGAGTGTCTGGTTGGATACGGTATTGTGAAGAGTCCGGTACAAGTACTCCTCAATTTTGCCAATTTTTTACACTAAAATAAAGTGTCCAGTACCCATACCTTTGTCCGAGTGTCAAGTGTCGGATACGGATACTTTAGGGAAAACTAAAGAGTTCGTGTAACAAAGACTTTGATATATCAGACATGAACTATGAAAAATGAAAAGTGGGTGGTTCCTAAATATTAAACTTCATTCGCTCACTTTCATTCGTTGTATCTTTTAAGTCTCCTATAAATACCAATCTTTTAACTCGGAAAAGTCCTTCCTACTTTAACTAGGAGAAGGCATTGCTCCTTAGTCCTTAGCCATAATGTGTTAGCATTACAAAGTACAAATATTTGTTGGAGAGGAGATGTTATACATTAGTACATCTAATATTGGCACGGTTCAAAGACGCGGTAGCGGCTTATGTTTCGGAAGGTCATTTTTTGGCTCGATATCGGTTTCGGTATCGGTTTTGGGTGATATGTACCGTTAGCTAGTTAGCAGCTTCAAAAAAAGTAAAAAAATTATGAAAAAAATTCTAAATAATAAGAACAACAAGATAAATCAATTAAGTTTACAAAAAGCACCATCTAGTGCACATAACATTGTCCAAATGATAAAACAAACATCTAGCATATATGTTTAATCAATTTTATGTTTGAATAAAGTTGATATTGATGTTGTCTTAGTTCAAATGGTTAAGCACACATGTTCTATAGAGCACACATGTTCTGTAGAATTTAAGTACAATTTAACTTAGCTAAGTATTTAAGTGCAATTTTTTCAAGTTGTACTTAACTAGATACTATATAGGTACAATTTAATTATAATTTAAGTAAAAATTTAACTTAACTAAGTATATTTAAGTGCAATTTTTTCAAGTTATACTTAACTAGGTACTATATAGGTACAATTTAATTATAATTTAAGTACAATTTAGCTTAACTAATTATATATTGAGTACATTTTTTTATATTTTTTAGTTATACTTAAATAGTTGCTATATAAGTATACTTTAAGTACAATTTAACTTAATTAAGTACATTTGAAGTACAATTTTTTTTTTACTTTTCTAAGTTATACTTAACTAGGTACTAAGTATAATTTATAGAGAAAGATTTGTTCTCTTTTGTCATCTCCTTTTTATAGCTTTCAATATATTCGATTTTTTTTTTGTTGTTTTTTTGTGGCGTTTTTCTCCTTTACGCCGTGATTTCTCCTTTATTTGGTCCGAAACCGTTACGTTATGCCGAGTTGCCGAAATTTCGTCAAAAGTTACTCTTTACATGAATAATTCCCTTTACGTTGTGATTTCTCCCCTTTATGCCGTGATTTCTCCTTTATTTGGTCCGAAACCGCTATGTTACGCCGAGTTGCTGAAATTTCGCCGAAACTTACTAATAATTCCTAATTTTGCGATTTGTGTCAAGGTTACGATTCGGCCCCGACTGGTACCTAACTGATACGCCAAAATATTGGCGTAACGGCCGATACTTTGAACCATGAATATTGGTTATAGCTTAAGGGCTTCCTATGATGCTAGTCAGTAAACAGACTTAATATCACTTATAACTCAATGTTCAGTTTGTACTTTGTACCAACATATATATTACTCTTGTTTTCTTATGTACCTTTTTATTGGTTATACACTTTCTTGTCGTTCGTCTATTTAGTGTGCCAGTGTTCACATTTATTTGATTATGGTTGAGTGTGTAATTTCTATCCTAGTGATGGATGGTAAAAACATGCGGCTTCCTTATTGCTGCCTGATCACCTTTTTATTTAGTTGCCCTGTTCTCAATGTTGTACCATTACTTTCATCTTTTTCCTTAAAAAAATGTTTTCTTTCTGATTTTTCCAGTGCCTTATGTATTTGTATCATTATCCTGATATATGGTATGACTATGCTACATGGCATGCAAAAAGTGGTTCGACAGAATCTGCTATCAAAGTATTTCATCGAGCTTTGAAGGCTCTTCCTGGTATTTATCAATTTCAGATTTTGTCTTTCTTTCACCAGAATTGTTAATTGATGCTTTTTATATGTTCAATCTTTTATAACTTATTAATGTTATTCTCTTTATTTGTCTCAAATTTTACTTAACTTCATATTGCTTTGATGACGTTTGGCTCATTTCGTTTAGCAATGCTAGAGTATCTTGTACTTTCATATTTTTTCATTCTTTACTTATTAGTGTTTTCTTTCGTTGTCAGACTGTGAATTGCTAAGATATGCATATGCGGAGCTAGAGGAATCACGTGGAGCAATCCAGGTACACAAATGTCACTTGTGATTTCTTTCCAACCTTTTAGATTTATTTGCTATTCATATATTCAGTGTAGTTCTTTCTTGGTGCAGCCTGCAAAGAAAGTATATGAAAGCCTTTTGGAGGATGCGGTCAATGCCACAGCACTATCACATATACAAGTATGAGCTCTTGAAGTTCTTAGTTGATACAATATTTTAACACTTTCTATGTTATTAACAAAGTTGTAATGTTTGATGTTCAGTTTATTCGCTTTCTAAGAAGAAATGAGGGAGTTGAAGCCGCTCGCAAATACTTCATAGATGCGCGAAAATCTCCTAACTGCACTTACCAAGTTTACGTTGCGTATGCTATGATGGCATTTTGTCTTGACAAGGATGCAAAGGTGAGTATACTGATTTCAAATTACTGATTTAGGTTACACTGTAGAAGTACATCAGTAGGATTTATGACTAGAGAGGCAAAACTGCATCTAGGAATGGAATTGAGAGGACCAAGTCTACTTGGTGTTTTGCTGTGCATTAATTTGACCTGTGACAGTTTTGACTGCAGCTCTATATATTCATAAAATTTGGTAGTACATTTAGACCCCTTTCGCTCTGATAAAATAAGTTTTTTTGCTGCTTTTTCCCCCCTCCCACATTTAGTCTTTCTAGGATGTGCATTGCTTAGCTCTTTTAAATAAGTTAACATTGACTAGCAACTATAGAAAGTCTATCTCTTTCCTTCTTTTTTTCCTGTTTTTTTGGTTTTGTTTTGTGGTGGCACCCGAAGTCACTACCCTTTTGGTGTGCACTGGATAACCCCCTGGTAGAAAGGATCTTTATGGAGTTTTGGACCGATGATATGTACCTACTAGAGGCACTTACAAGAAGCTCACTACCACTTGAGCTATCCCTTACCATGGAATTTCTGTTTACTTAATAAGGAATAATATGTTGGGTTGTCTTTATAATTGCTTCACATCCATGCAGGTCGCCCACAATGTTTTTGAGGCAGGATTGAAACGCTTTATGCATGAGCCCGGATATATACTCGAGTGAGTTTACTTTTTATTTTATACGAGAGTGCTTGGTGATACTATGATTTGAGTCTAACATACTAAAATATAAATAAAAAATGCGGTGATTTGAGTGATACAGATTGCTGGGAACTGATATATGTTTGTCGGATCCCTGTTACTTTATGATGGTTATCCAGCAAACATGCAATTAGTAGTTATCAAGACAACACACATAATAAGAAACAAGGAATATAGCAGGCAGCAGCCTTACATTTCCTTGCTTATGCTTGTGTGGCAATTAGTGCATACTTCATATGTACATAATTGTCACCACTTTGTCATTTAGTGAATTTTTTCATGAACTTATGCACTTATGAATCACTTTATCCTGACCTAATGTTGCAGATATGCAGATTTTTTGTCTCGCTTGAATGATGATAGAAATATTCGGGCTTTATTTGAACGAGCATTGAGCTCTCTCCCACCTGAGGAATCAGTTGAGGTACTATACCTTCTATGTAATCATTGTTGTGGTGATGGTGGTTGACAATTTTTTGAACTTGAGATGTTTGTCGCTACTTGTTTGCACATATTGGATGCTGTTTGGTTTTAGTTTCTATATTCTAGTTGTAATTAGATTTACGGCTCATGCATCTCTGCTGCCTCATTTTAAATTAGGGTTGCCTGAAGTTGACGTTGCGGTTGTGTGGGCATGGGGGTTTATTATTCCTAAACATAAATGTTTTTTTCTCCTAATTTTTTCTTATTCTCTTTTTCTAATTCTGCTCTCTCTCTCTCTCTATATATATATATGTGTGTGTGTGTGTGTGTATAGGACCGTCCAAAATAATAGGGAACGAGATTTAA
Source organism: Aralia elata (assembly GCA_034770075.1). Lineage (NCBI taxonomy): Eukaryota > Viridiplantae > Streptophyta > Magnoliopsida > Apiales > Araliaceae > Aralia > Aralia elata. The sequence goes on from CM068383.1 coordinate 84,397,269, forward strand.
ATTTTCTTAAAACTATCCGCGGAAGTTTCTGTGGAATGTTTCAAGTTTCCGCAACTATTTCTTGCTGATACTTTTTTAACTTGAAATAACTAGAACATTCATTCTCTCTCTCCTACAACAACTTTTTATCTTTGTTCAATCAAATTTCGGAGTTTAATTACTTCTTCGTTGTAAATCCAAAATTGTTAATCTATATGTCAATGAAATGCTCTCGAAAAGATTTTCAAAACAAGAGGCGTCGTTGATATGTTTTTATACGTCAAGATAAACATATCAATAATGCCTCTTGTTTTGAATATCTTTTAGCATTTTATTGATATATAGATTAACAATTTGTACTGGATTTTGAAATCATTTCTCAAGAACTTCTTTGGGATAGTTCTAAATTTTTTTAAATTGCAACCATTCCCTATTATTTTGGACTGTCCTAGATGGCAGTCCTATAGCTAGGCTACGGATCATTCCCACATGTATGTATGTATGTATGTATGTATGTGTGTGTGTGTGTGTGTATATATATATTTATTGGGAAAGTTGTTGGTGTTTAAAGGGGAATTCTAGTTCTGATATTATCATGCCCAAGGCTCAATTCATGATTGGTGGTTTGCTTATTAATTCAAAAGCTTTTTACTTTCACCATTTCCATTTTTTTTTATAAGATCTCAGAATATTAAGTTTCAGTAACTGCTAACTGATTTTTCAGTTGATAATTGCATCTATTTGTCGGTGTAGGTTTGGAAAAGATTTAGCCAATTCGAGCAAACATATGGAGATCTTGCTAGCATGTTGAAGGTAGTGCTAGTTCAATATTCCGTGTGTAGTTGTATGGTAGTTCAAATTTTGTTCTGTATTATTAAAACTAGTATTGAGCATCAAGGGGTTCTACACCACTGCAAGCATGCTTAAGGAAAAAAGAACCTTTACCTACCATTTCCCTGATACAGGTTGAGCAAAGAAGGAAAGAAGCTCTTTGTAGAACAGGTGAAGAGGGAGCATCAGCTTTAGAGAGTTCACTTCAAGATGTTGTATCACGTTATAGTTTCATGGATCTTTGGCCTTGCTCTTCCAAGGATTTGGATAATTTGGTCCGGCAAGAGGTATTCTTTCAATTTTTTCCTCTCAGGTTGTATATACACAGTATACTACCATTAGTGATGACAAACTGAACCCACTTCTGCCTTAGATGCGAAGCCATCTGTTGATTTGTATATTATGACAGCATCTGATCAATGATGTATGAACAAATTGTAAATTATGCAAGGTTACGTTCTAAATTTTTCTGCATTCTTTGGCAAACTTTAGAAGTACATGAATTTAGTCCAATGTCCTGTAATGCTACTTTCTTCTTCCAATTGAATAAGAAAATCTGGAAGTTGTTATTAGTTCTTGTTACTTGGTTACTTGTGCAGCATTTTGACTCAGTTGATCGCCTGCTTTTGTTCAGAGGGATTATTAAACATTTCTTTTCTTCTATTAATAAAACAGATTAAGTTTGGGTGTATAATGCTTTTTCTTGAAATATTTCAGTCGACGAAGGAACTCTTGTTTAGTAGTATCTAGGAGCAATTCAATTTAATTTTAAAACATAGATAGAAGATGCAGTCGTTACAAGGTTGATAACAAAGGGAGACAAATTTATGAACTTGAGAAAATCCAGCTGGCTTGAGGTGTATGAGTGGAAGGAGCATGAGAAAAAGGATTAGAATTGATCAGGAGAAGGTCAGTTGGAGAGTGTCTGGATTGAAAATTGATAATAATCTGACTTTTATGGCTAATTAGAACGTCCAGATACAATTATCTGGTGACGAATAAAGCAAAGCGACATTCCGTTGACTTCTAAATAGGTTGTTGGAATGTTACACCGGCTTGAGTAGCATCACTCAGTTGACATCTAAGAGAAGATATTGACAGGCTGAGAAGAAACTGTGAGGTGGCTCGATTAATGTATAAGAAAGGTAGGAAGATGGTAAAATGGACAAAAAGTTGGAAGTTATTTTTTGTTTTTTTGGGCAAAAAGTTTGAATTTAACTTCTAAAATGTGGTGAAGTTACCATTTTGTACAAAGCGACTAACTGGATCACGCTATGTGATACAAATTAAGACGCACATCTATCACCTAAGCAACCACAGGTTTACACTAAAAACACACTTGAATGTTTAGTGAACACAAGTTGTATGCTGTAGCCTCCAAATTCAAATTCTATCCATGTAAGCATGTGCGATCAGGCCCAAACATGGAATTGTTTTGACTAGGGATCGTTTGAATAGCATATGAAGCTTATTTAAGTCTATATTTCACATATTTCATTAGTGGTCATCTTCGAAAATGAAACACTGTCAGAAAATGATATATACCATTGCCATACATTCGGAATATTAAGTTTATTGTTAATATTCGTACCAAAATTTAAATCTACACCATATATGCATCTGATATTTTGCTCATTTGACTTTTCAGTGGCTTTCGAAAAACATAAATAAGAAAATTGAGAAATCTTCTCTTGCTAATGGAGCTGGTCCAATAGGTATCTGTTATGCTCAAATATTGATAACCTGTAATAGTTTTTTAGGTTGCACTGGCCAAGTCATGCTCCTTTTTGTTACAGATAAGGCTTCAGGACTGACAACCACTTCAAATTCATCTGCAAAAGTTATTTATCCTGATACTTCAAGGATGGTGGTTTATGATCCGAGACAGAAGCCTGGTATGCTACAATTTAATGACTGCTAAGTTGGCAATTTCTACTTGACAAGCTCATATAATCAGTGTTCATATTGGTTTATGGGTTTAAAATGTAGTAATCCAAGGTGTAAGTTGCTTGCGTATAAACAAAATCTGCAGAATCCTACTGAAGGTCTGTAGGAACTTTGAAGAACAAGATATTGTTGGACAGTTTAACTGAAATTTCTGAGTATTATGAGATTATCATTATCTTAATGCTATTGGAATTGCTCGATGAATATTATTTTGTTAAGAATTTGAAAGTGGAGTGTCAGGTATCACCTTTTTTTAGATAAAGGATGACTTGAATTCATAAAATATTGGGGTAAATTCTAGCATAATTTCATATATTTTACAAATTGTCCATTCGTGGACATCTGATAAAATTGGAACGATAGAGATGAGATTAGCATTGTCCTTGTGGAAGGATGACACATTTAGAGGTGGTCCAAAATTTTACTTGCAATAAATATAAATTTTACAAAACCAATATACTTACATGATCCCAAACTTATTTTAAAAATGCACAAATTCACACATTAGAGGGAAACTAAGTATCAGCTTCGCAATTAGAAGTTATTTGATGCAACATGAACCTACAATTAAATAATTAATTTACGATTTTATCAATTTAATACATCAAGAGAGATGATGATAACAGTTTTATATAACAAAAGGAACTTCATTGATCAATTCTATTTGTTAGAAATAGACACTTGAACTTACATTTCATATATTTTGATTACTTAGAAAGCTTACAAGGTTACCTACTTATACAATTGGAAGAAATAATTAAGACAAAACATGTTCCTTAATATAAGGAAACATGCTAGCTAATACAAGGAAGAAAACATGGAGTGGGAAATATGGAATAAAACATAAGGAAGAATATAGGGAAAAAGTGGAGGAATATTGGAATAAAGTGAAGAAAAATATTCTCCATTATTATTTCCAACACTCCCCCTCAAGCTGATAAATAGAAATCTCCTATTTCTCAGCTTGGAAAACGATCGGCAATTGGACAAAACTCCGTTTGTGAATAGCAATTCCGGCAGTTAACAGTACTCCGTCTATGAATAGCAATTCCGGCAGTGAACAATACTCCGTCTATGAATAACAATTCTGGTAGTGACCAGTAACTCCGTCTATGAATAGCAATTCCGGCAGTTTGGACAATACCTGTAAAAACCTCCATCGCCTTACCAGCACCAATCGTCATCTTCGTGAGACGATCCTTTACTGTAATAAACTTGGGATGGTTGTGGTGTGTTTGAGTTTACCCCAATTGCAAAAGGGATTTCTTGTTGAAAACTCATCACTGGAGTAGAATCTGAAGTTTCTAATTTTTCGCCCATTTTTTTTTTTTTTTTAAAGAACTGTGGGTAAGTTTCAGAAAAAACAGGTTGTGGGGTACAAACTGTAATAGGCAGTTTTAGAAAACTGCATAGATGGTGCCGGAAAAGTTGCCGGAAAAGTCGTCGGAAATATGCAGTTTAAAACACTGCACAAGTGAGTGTTGGAAAAAGTCGTCGGAAAAAGTCACCGGAAAAAGTCGCCGGAAAAGATCAGGCTTTGATACCATGTTAGAAATAGACACTTGAACTTACATTTCATATATTTTGATTACTTAGAAAGCTTACAAGGTTACCTACTTATACAATTGGAAGAAATAATTAAGACAAAACATGTTCCTTAATATAAGGAAACATGCAAGCTAATACAAGGAAGAAAACATGGAGTGGGAAACATGGAATAAAACATAAGGAAGAATATAGGGAAAAAGTGGAGAAATATTGGAATAAAGTGAAGAAAAATATTCTCCATTATTATTTCCAACACTATTGATTACTGATTCACTGGTTTCATACAAGCTTAATGTCAAAGGTCACCGTTGATTAAAATTAAATAAAAACTCTCTTGGACTTTTAACTGAAGCCAAAGCAGCTTCAAAATTGGCATTTTGTGTTATCCAGGTTTCAGATAGAAACCCTTTGTGAATTACTCCATGACGAAATTTCGGATTATTGAATCTTATGCTCATGAATATACATCATATTACATGTAAGTAGGAATAATGTGTTTTTTGAAGTCCTACATATTTTGACTGTAGAAACTGGATTTTCTTTTTCACTGCCCAGGACCTTCTGCGCCAGGAGCTCCTCCTATTTCAAGCACCTTACCAACTTCAACTGTGCCATCTACAAGCGGGGGAACATCTAATGGTCCTAATGACATTTTGAGAGCCGCACCACCTGCTTTGGTTGCGTTTATTGCAAATTTGCCAGCAGTAGAGGGTATGTATCTCAAACTTATGTAGCAAATAAAGTAATTCCAAAAACTAGGCCTTCCATTTTCCCTTGAATGAGCAATATGATAAATAAGTTGCATGCTTTTTTGGAGTAGACCAATAATTTATATCTGCTGCTAGATAATTCTTGTTTTCCTTTTTGCTTTTGTTTGCCTTAAGGTGGTGTTTGTTTGTGTCTGAATGCCTCTTAATTCACCTGCCTCTGATTCGGTCAGAGGCAAATCTTGTTTGGTAATTTTTTTTTGCCTCTTAATGCCTCTTAATCGTTAAGACAGAAACTCAAATCTTAACTATTAAGAGCTGCCTCTTAATAGTTTATTTAAAATTTATGGACAAAAATAGCCTCAATAAATATTGTACTCTTTCAATTTCAAATTTTAAGATCATTCAAATAAATTTTTTAAATAACTCAGAGGTTAAAATGGTAAAATAGTGTCATTCAGATGTTTTACACTTTTTAGTTATCAAACAATTTTTTAGATTCAGATGTTATTTCATTCAGATGATCTAATTTATGAAGATATATTAACTATTCAGATCTTAATTACTCAGTTTTATCAATCACCACCTTAACTGGCACAATCTGTTGATGCTAACATAAAGAAAAGGTAAATAAGTATATAACCTACTCTTTAGAGGTTACACATCTGAAAGTAGTGCAAGACAAGGTTGCTTCTTGTGGAAGCTTCATATTTATTAGGTTATGCAAATTCATCGTCAAGTTTATGTTGCAGAGATATGAACAAATGATTTTATTTTATTTTTTCTGCTTAAAGTGCTACTTTGATTACTACATAAATTATTCTTTCGTTGTATATTTCCGTCTTTACAAATAATTTTGTATAATTTTGTTCTATTTGTTTCTGAGCACTCCCCCAATATTCATTCTGGCTGTTAATTTATGCAACCTCGGGCTTATTAGTAAGACCTCTTGTGTGAGAATATGCTTTCTATGCAAATATGGAGGATAGCTAAGGCTTTGGTTTACGGGATCTGTTCATTCTTTAACATACAGTTTCATTTTCTGATACATGGAATGGGAGTCTTTTTACAAATCAACAGTATCGGTCCAGTCCTACTTTTAAAAAAAAATAAAATTATTTCTCCTTTTCAAATTCATTAGTATCAGTCCTTCACCACATATTTTTGCCTTACAAGTCGAAAGAAAAATTAATGTTCTTTTGGTGCCACCTATCTCCTTGATTGGTGTAGTTGAACTATGGGATTCCAACTCCTCTTCGTGACCGAGGATTTTTCTTAACCAGGAATCTTTCAGAAATCTACAGATCTAGAGATTTAGTCCTTCATGTTGCTCACCAGCTTTATAAGCTGTTATTCTGTGTTTCTCCTTTAATTCTTTGGAATTTGTTGAGTTATAGTAATTAGTTAAAGCAATATTATTTTCCGGAGTTCCTACATTAGACACTTTTGTGTTGCACTGACTTCTAAGTTCTATATGAGCCTGTATATGGAGATCAAAATGTAATAAGAATGTGTTGTGAATTTTACTTCTCTCATTTCTGAAATGTGACTTCAGGCTGACACTCTCTATGGTTCCCTTTGTGGTTGTTAGTCGTTCCATCAATAACTGCAGTTTTAACCCTCAAAACAACTTTTTAAGCATTAAAACCTTGGTTTTCTTGCTAGTCGAAACTTCTTTAAAAATTTTCTTTCAGTTTGACTGCTAAATAAATCTCTTCCATATGACATCCTAAACCCTAATTTTCACCCTTAACATGCCTAAAACCAAATTGCAGTCTGTTGGAATAAATCACTTCTCAGTTTTCTGATCTTATCTGCGTTTATGTTAGGATCATTAATTCTTTTTTTTGCTGATATTACTACCAGTATTCGTTACTGGGTTTAAAATTTTACAGTTTAAAAGATAATGAAAGAATATGAATTTCCACACTTCTAGATTAAAAATAAAATATATGGTTTTAAACTTGAAAGTCCTTTGCACAATTACTTGGGTCCTTTTTCTTGTGCATCACTAATACTTCCTAATGAATCACACGATTAGTTTCAATTTAAGGCATACATATGCAAGTACTAGTCACTTCTATTTTAATAGAAACTTGAATTAGCTCGAGTTGCTAATCTTTGATACTTCGTCGCTGAATCTGCTAGGTCCATCTCCTGATGTTGATTTTGTATTATCAATATGTTTGCAAAGCAACTTTCCAACAGTCCAAGCTGGGAAATCAGGAACTACCTCAATGCAATTGCAGGGTATCCCTGCCCCAAGTACGAGTGATCTTTCTGGATCAAGCAAATCTCATCTAGTTCATAGCAGTTCATCTTTCAAACCAACAAGAGACAGACAACCTGGGAAAAGGAAAGATCGGGACAGTATGTTACTCTCCTAACCTTTTGATGTGTCAGCATGCTACATAATTTGTATCACATATTAACGGTTTGATGTGTTGCTGCATATGGATACATACTTGCAAGTTATACTGTATGCCACCCAGATCTCTATTGTGCCCATTTCTTTCCTCTGTCTTTGTAATAACAGCCCTGTTCTGGTACCAGCATCACATTAGCAATCTTTGTTTATTAGGTACTAGCTTAAGCTCCTGTGTCACGAAGCACGTGCATAGTGTTTTAATATATGTGGAAAAACCTACACTATAAAAAATCATTGAGAAAGTTTAGAAACTTGGAAGCGGTTAGTATTTATTGAATTAGGATTCTTAATGTTAAATCATTTAAAAGATTTATTGAATAAGGATTCTTGTCTCTCTATGTAATTATTGTTGAATTATGATTATGTTCAAGTGTTTCTGTGTTGGGGAGAGTTTTTAAAAACTTGGACTGCCAATCTTATTACGTAATTTCTTAAAAATTGGGTGAGAGAGTGTAGATACTTAAAAGCGGTTAGTATATTTATTGAATTAGGATTCTTTAATTAAATTTAAATAATTAAAAAATATAGTGTAGTTAAAAATTGATATTTATTGAATTAGGATTATTAATGCTAAGTAATTTAAAAGATTTAGTATTAAGGAAGAACATACCAATTTGTCTTCGTATATAATATGGGCTCGGTTTGCAAACTACGCGCTATACTTCGTTTCACATCTCCTTTTACTATCTTCTTCTTCTTCCCTATTTTTTTTCCATGTTAAACCTTCTACTGACTAAAGCATGGCTTTGGTTAGGATTGTGGTTAATTTTTGTCACATATTATAAATGTGTCCTTGTTTGACTGTTAACTTGTGACTTTTTTTCCTGGCTATTTTATTTAATCTTATTTTTTGAATACTTAGGCTTGCTAGGCTAATTGTGTGTGTCAAAAGTCGTGTTATATAGCTCATCTATGTTTGGACCCTAAGAATCTTATTTATTGTATGTAGGGCAAGATGATGATGATACTGCTACTGTCCAAAGCCAACCGCTTCCAAAAGATGTTTTTAAGATACGCCAGTTACGGAAAGCTCGTGCTACTGGTTCACAAACTGGATCAGCATCATATGGAAGCACGTTTTCGGAAGATCTCTCTGGTAGCACTGGCTGATGTACTTGTACCATTCTTTATGTGTTGTAACTTTGTATAGTAAGTAACTGAAAACAACGAGGTCGTAGATCAGTGGAGCATAAACCCACCCCTGCACCGGAGGTGTGGGCTTCAAATGTAATCCTTCTCCCCGTTTGAAATGCCCCCTTTGAAATGCAATGTTCTTAATTTGCCCCAGCAAAAAAAGAAAAATCTCAGAGAAGAAATGTATACTAGTTATTCTTGTATTTGTGACTTGCCCATTAATTGTTAATGTAAGAGAACAGGGGGATGGAGAGAGAGAGAGAGAGTATTGAGATTGTATTAGTCTGTATTACAATTTCTCGTCTGGAAAACTCTTGAAAATAGTTGAAATAATATAAATAAATAAAAATTCTCCTGTCTCTAGTAAATTTATTTGCTTTTTCAATTGTTTGTTTTAATGAGATTGAGAAAGGGATATTCTGCATGATTTTTCCTATTATTTCATCTGCAGAATACTGAACTTATGTGTTCTTTATGCAACAACAAATGCTACGATTAAAGATTAATAGATATCTGGATTTATGGATTATAATAAACAGTGTATTTGGTTAACTTTATATGTTGAATTTGAGTAGAAAACCAGTACATAACTGTGCACCCAACTCTAAAGTCTAAATCAATCTTCGTGAATTACTTGGTTACCTATTTTTTCCTCGTTGCTGATTTTATTTGATTTTTCTTGTGATTAGTGGGGTAGATTGTCTGCACCCTCATGGTACACAAACGGTAAATTTAAAATTTCAAGACGAGGTGAATATAAAAGTTTCGTATTATATTTCATTCATTTCACTATAGAATCCTATTTGTAAAGTTAAAAAATATTGAAAATATATTTTTGTTTCATATTAATAAATTTTATATTAACGATAAATTTAAGGACACAATCATTTTATATTTGATTTCACTAAGAAATGGACTCGTTTTGTTGAATAAGTTATTTTTTATTTTTTAACAAACGAGACCTTTTTTGTATTCTAAAGAGTAAAATAACATCAAAAGTAAAATATATTTCGATGCAAGCTATAAAAAGTCATCTAGACAAACAAACTGTAATCTCGTTAGATAAAGCAGCATTAATAGTCAAGAATCAGTATTAACATTGACATCAAAACAAAAAAGTCATGACTGAAAGTACTATTTATTAGTAACTTAATTCCTTATATAAGGATCCATCCAAATAAGGGGCCTTAGACTCTCTTTATATAACAACCCGGCAGGGGCGGATCCAGCCACAAAGTTCAGTGGGGTCAAATTCAAAAAAAAAAAACCGTTAAAGAATAAAAATTGTAGCTATATGTACGTACTTTTCTAAATCCAATATAATTTCTCAATACTTAAGTAGTTAAGTTTAATATATTCATAATTTTCTTATAAGGAAAATACTAGAATTTTTTTTTTTGATCAACAATTTTTTTTTATTAAAAACCCAATGTAGTACAAATGTGACAAATCCAAGAGATTTGGATAAGGCCACATGGAATTAGAGAAAATTAAGTAAATAGGTGTTTTGGAGTTTTAATTTGGAGAGAAAAGAAAAGAAAGTCAAGGAAAACAAAAAAAAGATAATGTCTTTGAGTTTTGTAATAGAAGAGAAAAAAATTAAGAAAAGTGGTGTCTTTGAGTTTTAGTTAGAAAAAAAAATGTAACTAAAATGAGTTTATTTCGAGTCAAAAAATTTCTTCTCATTTTTATTTCCTCTTCTTCGTTTCGTTTTACAGACCTTTAGCTTAGGCTTCTAAAAAGAATGTTATTGTTAAAGCATTTTTAATAATCATAAAATATATTGGTAGTGAATTTTTAAGCAATTAATTTTGGCTACGTGGTAAGATGTCGGCCCACAAAATGGAAGAATAACTGGAGGGTTGCTCTACCCCATATGTATGCAGCAGAAACATTTAATACAGCAACATCATATTTTGAAAGTAGTAGTAATTTGAGAAAGAAAGGGATAGTTATTATAGCACTACTATAAACGCATGGAAAAAAGTTCAGTGGGGGCAGGTGCCCCCCCTGCCCCCAGCGTAGATCCGCCCCTGCAACCCGGGAGGGGCCTTAGACTCCTTATATAAGGACCCGGGTCCAAATTGAATTCATCCAAATAAAGTCTTAAATTCCTGATTCATTAATACTTTCTTGGGTCATCTCAGCCCACCACAGACTCACCCATAAGGTCATGATTGAAGGTATTATTGATAGCAACTTAATTCCTTATATACAAACAAATTTTTCTCATATCTTTCGATGTGGGACTGAGGTGTTATAGATACCATGAGACTTATGCATCCTGAATAACAAAAAAAATATTGTAAACATACAAAGTTAACGACATTTTCTGTTCTTTCCGTCCATTTATTTTCAATATAAGATCAGGCTGAATAAAATAACAGAAACAATTAAGGTCGGTGATTATATATATAGCATTGCAATGCATATATGATCTAGTGCCCCAAACGTAAATTGTTTGTTGTAACTTGGGGACATTCTTACTAGATTGATTTTAGCCAATCTCACGAGATTGTGAGCAAAAGCATCACGTATATTTGAAAAAGAAAAAATTGTTCGTTTTGGTCGAATCATTCATTTGACTCCCAGAAGACTGGCATATATTCATCTGATGAGGGGAAAAAGGGGTGACCCTGAATCATTATGGCCTCCTTTAATCAAATTCTAACCCAAAAAAATCATTTCGAATAGACTACAATAAGAATCTATACATTCTTTTCTTGTCCAGTATACAATTATCAATTTTTCATTAAATACACATGGCGGCTAAGCAGCTTTTATATAAGTCAGAACTATACTGTTAATACAAGATACTATGAGATAACAATTGACTATCAACTCCACAATTCAGCTAAATAAAAACCTATTGTTGTGTTCATAACTATCAAGTTTCCATGCATCAGGAGACTTTAGGGAGCAACACCTAATGAACATTTTTTTAGAATTGACTTCCTTCCATCTTTTCAGCATAACAATTAACATATCCTGAAAAAGAAAATGAAAACAGAAGAGCCGCTTGAATATATAAAGCACCACATTAATCTAATTCCATTATATTTCAAAGGAAAACTCCCTACGTCCAACAAAAAAGTCTCATTTTTTAAAATTTGCAAACTTCCATGAGTATCTAGCTTAGTGGTGGTATGATAGTGAAATGGTGATTTTAAACATAAAGGACATTGTGTCATTTTATTTTATCATCAATAAAAAAGACAATCTTTTTGTTGAACAAATTTTAAAATACGACTCTTTTTGCGGCACTGAGAGAGTATTAGATTTCATACGATGAGAATTATTGTATTTCGAAATAAACCTATTTCCACACTGCTTATAAACCAGTAACTCGAGTCATCGTAAACCCATTTCCTAAACCTAATTTACCCCATCAAATAATCACACCCAGAAAGTAAAGAAATAAACAATACCCTCCAAATATCGTAATCGAACCAAAATATACACACATACAAATACATATACATATACATATACATATACATATACATATATATATATATATATATATATATATATATATATATATATATATATATATATATATGGGAAGCTAGAAGTGACCTTAAATCCAGTGGCAGCAGGAAAAGTAAGTTTAAGCGCCATGGTAGAAGAAGACTGGAGGTGCGGAGCAGCAGTCAGCAAATGAGCAGGTGACTTTTTTTTAACTGTTCAATAGCTACTGAGGAATATGCTATGATTCTCTACAACTTGCATATTTATTACACAAACTTTAAAACCTTTCAAAATCTGCAATTGTTGTCTAGTAATGCATTGTAGATAGATTATGATATTCATTTTATTAAAACTAAATTTTGAGTTTGAAAATTTTGTAAGTTGATTTTAAAAAATCAACGGAGTATATCAAAATTCACCAACCCCGAACCCATGTGAAGCACGGTGGATAATAATTTATTATATTAATTATTAAGCTACAAACCACACCAAGTATGAAGTATCACATACTACTCATTGGCCTGGAACCATTACAGACTACACCATTCTTTGCACCTCATCAGCACTTTGGACCCATATGAATACCAGCTTAAACAGATCAAGGGTTAAATTTGATTAGAACAAGAACAGCAGAATTATTATGTGTGTTTAGAAGAAAAATAAAAGAAATTTGATGGAGTTTCTTTTGGTCATCTTACAGCAGATTAGAATTCTTGCAAGTTGTTATTGTTACAAACTTACAACATGAAAAACAAAAAACAAAAAAAAAAAACATCCATCTGATTACATTTGTAACTTGTAACATGGCTTCAAAAACTGAACTTCAGACAAGGCCCCTCAAGCTAATGCCACTGAAAAAAAGAAACAGTAAAATGTCAGCCTAGTTTATATTTAGGTTACAACTTTGAAAGTTAAATATGATAATTGATAACACCTTCGATTATTACTTTTGTATCAACTTCAGTTTGATGTCGATATGATATGCTTTTTAACCTGAGACTAATTGCTTACTCATGCTAAGGGCACAATGAAAGAATGCTCTAAGGAAACAACGGCATATAGAGAAGCCCTGTGGTCTCTGGAATTCCCATCATCAAGTTTAGATTCTGTATAGCTTGACCAGAAGCTCCCTTCACAAGATTGTCAATCTGCAATAGAAGTTTTTTAGAGTCTTGCCGTTGATAAGATAAATTAAAAGATGTTTAGTGAACATATAGCAGGCTGCAAAGAAACATACTACAGATATTATTATCGCTCTTCCAGGAATCCGGTCAGGAAAAACGTTAATAAAACAATAATTGGATCCTCGGACATGTCGAGTATGAGGAGGTTTGTCATCCTTTAACAACTTCACGAATTCTTCATTCTGCATAGATAGAAATGAAAGAATAAAAAGATGCACAAATCCTTGTCGATAGTCTATCCTAAACAACAAATATTCTCCAATATTTAGTATAGAGCTTTACTACCACTTTTCTTGTATTTAGATTTTAACTAAAATTATTCCAAATAACAATTTTGGTGCTTTCTATTTATTATAAGCTTTCATTTTCTAGAGCTCCCGATTTTGTATTAATCCCTGCTTAATTTTATCTAGCAGTAAATCCGAAACAAATGCAAGCAAAACAATACAAAAGAAATATAAAATAAAATAAAAAAGATCCACGTAAATGCATCATTCTACTTGGGAATGGCTTTTAGTACTACACATATCTTCCTTAGTCTCATTAAGAGTGTAAAGTGCGCATGTGCCACTGCAACCGACCCCTAAAGGCCCAAACTTATTCCCCATGTGGGATATCCAGACATATGCATGACAAAAGTTGCGCTAAACATGGAATGATGACAAGTAATGGAGCAAATATACTGTAGCTGAAGGTGGTCTGAAACAAGAGAGAGAATATGTCATATACCTCGTAAGAGCTCCTCAAATGCTGGTTCAGATCCTCACTTGACACTCCTGGAGCCATTTCCACATAGATAGTTGATTGCATACCTCGGCTCTGTAAAAAGTTCATTAGTAAAACAGATGAGGAAATCTATAGAACTCCATACATTAAAGTGCAATCATTACCATTGGCATCAAGTGTGGAGTGAAGCTAACAGTCACTTTTGAATTCGCTGCATCAGATAATCCTTGTTCAATCTCTGGCGCTGAAAATCATAGTAGAACCATATTATGGCCTCCAAAATCTATTAATAAGGCGTGCACTGATAAAGGATCTGAGATTTATGAAAATTGTCCTTAATTAACAGTTAGACTCAACAACTAGTGAAAGGAAAGGAGACAGCAAGCAGTGCTCAACTACATGGAAAATATCAATGCATAACTTAGAAGATCAACTACCAAAGGCTGGCAATAAATCCCCTACAATTAGTAGCCACTAGGAATCTCCAGGACACGAGGTGAATTAGGCAGTGAGGCATGGCTATTGGAAGCGTTTAGCGTAATATGATAGTTAGTACTCCCTCCGTCCTCAAAAGGATGGCCAAAGTACATTATACACACAAATTAAGAAAAGTAAAATAGAGGAAAGAGAGTATAAAAAGTTCCAAGCTTACCCCTAGTGGCCCCACAATATTCAATAAAGTGATGAGTCTTTCTTTTTCTTTTCTTTTTTTTATATACCAGTGGATCCCACCAAATGACATCTTTACCCTTTGCTTTATGTACTTTGGCCATCCTTTTGAGGACAAAAAAATTGTAACTTAGGCCATCCTTTTGAGGACGGAGGGAGTAGTTAGTTTATCAAATCATACAACTGGGTTAAGCATGAGAACTCTAACCATGACGATGCCTGGTAACACCATAAGAATGAACACCTTCAGCTACTTCCGTATATAAATTTGCCTCCTTTGCACCACGTCCTGCAGGGGTACTGAGTATCAAAAGCTGCAATTGCTGCATGTGGCAATATGAATATTGCTAACAAAAGGTTATGAATGTAGTTCAAACTTCAAACCTGCTCCACTGACACCAGATTTTGAGTCGATGATAATATTTTTAACTTCAATGAGGTTAGCCTGCAAGCCCAAGGAAACAAATAGGACAACAAATACAAGCCTTAGCTCAATAGTAATGAATACATAATCAGATGTCTGTCAAGACTTCTCAATCCAAATAGTAAAATAATAAGTTCATATTTAACAATTACCCCTCTACATAAAGAAATTCTGTCAATGTGCCAAGATTGGATTCATTTTGACTGTTACTTATAAATTATATTTTCCTTGTCCAATCTGAGAAGCATAAGCAGATCAGTCTTCTGGAGGCATTGCATTAGTTTCAAGTAGTGGTACTTGGTTTAAGAAAAGCATATAAAATATCTCTCAAAACTGGAGCTGGGAACCATCACCATACTTGGTTATTAATGTAAGTTAATGCATCCCGAAAGGTATCATAAATTCTTAATTCATGAAATGAAAGCAGTCTAATTTTAAAAATAAAATCATCGATACACTGTTATTGAGTTCCTACAGCTAAATATGTATCTTCCAGCAAGAAATTGCAGCAGCCTTATCAAAGATTTAACACTATGACGTTAACCAATATATCCAAGATGAAAAAGTTCGTACCTTTATCAAGGGAATAAGTGGAAGCAGGATGGAAGTGGGAAAACAGCCAGGATTTGCAACCAGGCGTGCTGATTGGATTTCACTTCTTAAAATCTCTGTCAAACCATATACAGCTTCTTTCTGGATCCAGGAAAAACAAAACATTTCTTCACCTAACGAATGCAAGTCAATTGATAAACAAAATACTATTTGCTAGAAAATTAAAGATGAAGATAGTACTTATTCAAGTTGTTCTATAGACATGCTTCACATGGAGAATCTAAACTTCATAAGATTATATGCATCAGAAAATACTATTTACTGGAACATTTAAAGAAGAAGATAGTGTTAATTCATGTCATACTGTACACATGCTTCACGAGGATAAACTAACTTCATAAGAATCCCATGTTTCAGAAAATATTGTGACAAGACTAAAGTATAAAATATTGACTCAACCTGCAAATCTGTTGCTTTGTGAGGCTGACCATACCATTCCTCATATTCACCAATATCCCGCAGCCGGAAGTCCTGCATATTAATATTATATTACTTTAATATGGGTTCAACTAAATATAAGAAACCTACAGGACAGGTGCAGATTTGTGCAACCATAGTATACCGCGGAGAGATCAACAATCTTTAACCTGTTAGGAAGACCCTTAATAATTTCCTGCAACAATAAAATAAATATAAGATAGATTAAATAAAACATAAAAAAGTAAAAACTGCCTTCATATATCCATAAATCAATTATCTGAGTGGAAAAGAATTTAAAAGATGTTTCCCGATTTAAAGTAATGCGTTATATAAGTCCTATGCCCTTAAATTAATTGAAGTGTTAAAGAACCTGAGTAGTTCCATGTGGCAAACAACAAAACACAGCATCCACATCAGAAAAATCTGCATCCTTGACAGCAACCATATCTGGCAAATCCTGCAGAGATACAGGAAATCCAGCATCGTAATTCTCTCCCAAAGTTTTGAAAATTATACCAGAATATCACCATGTATGATTAATCAAAATTTAAGCAAAATCAGTAAGAAAATAACTTCACTTCAAAATATTACTATAAATAGAAATAATTCCAACTGCTTCATGGCATCTCCCACCCATAACTGTTAAGAGTAATGCCATCTAGCATATATTTCAGGAAGGAATCAATAGATTTCCTCTATAGACCGTCACTAAATGGTGTTCTTGTCAGATGTGTGCATACATCTAAATTTTAGGTAAAGAATCAAAATGAAACAAGTCAAACAACTAAACCAAATTCATGTATAGCATTATAAATATATCTGTAAAATGCACATAAATTTTTTGCATGTCACACTGCTTTTATAGCCAGGTAAAACTATGATACACCGCACAGTCTAAATGAATATTGAAAGTGATTTCCCATGTTCACAAATATTAGCTTACTACTTTGGCATAGTCAATTTTGGCATAGTCAATTCACACAATTCATTAGGATTATTTTCTTTACCATGGAATCATTACCTATTATCTTCACGTCATGTATAACTCAAAAAATGTATATGGCATCTCAGCATTATTATGGTTTTCCAATTTCATATGAATGACTTTGACTTTAGAAATTAATAAAGTGAAATAAATGAGTGGAGTAAATCAGTCTAGAACTTATTCTATAATTCTTTTTAATAAAAGTGCAGAAAATTTATGGCATATATATCTTCTGACTCGATCCTAAGATGACGAATTTAAGATAGGAACAAATTCACCAATCTTTGAAGAACAGACACTATGCGTAGAAGGACCAAGAAGTAAAACAACTACACCAACAAGGAGCACAGGAACGTATTACAATCCTTCATTTAGCAAAAGCTTAAGTTGCCTTGAGAAAAAAATTCCACAAGGCACAAACATGTGTGAGTAAAAGTATAAACAGAATAGAAACCATGAGACGGTAAAGACATATACTTGTGTGACCAAATGCGGAAATACTGATCCAATTGATTGACCAGCTTTTCTGTCAGCAGTCATCAGAGTAATGTCAAAGTACGGATGGTTAGCAAGGAGCCGGACAATCTGCAAAAAAAGGATTAGCTTTTCAGTTAGGCAAAAGAAATTCAAGGATGACAAAAGAAGTAGTGAAATGCTGAAAACCCAAAAAACAGAAGAGACTCGGAAAAAAAGATGAAACAAGACTTAAAGGAAAAGAGAAGATGCAGATTTCTCCGTTTCTGCATAGAGCTTCTCAAGTGCTCCCAATAACGTGGAGTTATAAAGATGTTATCTTTTAACATTATCTTGTCATTATAGTGTGTGGAACTTTCTTTGGTAGCATTATATTATCAATTTTTACTATTGCAAACAAGTTTGGAGTTAAATTTTCTATTTATTGCATTCATTCAATCGCCAATTTCAAACATAAACTGATAAACCCCTCTCTCTATTGTTAACTCCTAAATTTTAGATAACTTTTGGCAAAAACATACTTTGGGCTCACATCATTACATTGGCCCAAATATCTGCCTGCCATACATTGCAAAGTTAGATGTTATTATTGGATGGGAAAATGCATTCCCAACCTAGAACATATCATCTCTCAAAAGGGCAACAAAGCTTATGAAAAATACATCAGCTTGTAAATCATTTTATACAGCAACAGTGCTAGCCTTTTCTCGCACACTAAAAATACGTATTTGGTGTGACATTGGTCATGTAAGTGGTGAAGTATGAGCTTTTATCTACATTCACCTATTGCTAACCCATTAAATATTATCAAGTCATAGTTTGGTGGTAGAGCAATTGACTAAACATAATAATAAATATAGTTTTAAACACATGGAAAGGGGACCGATTACCTCTGATCCAGTGTAACCACTAGCTCCAAGAACACCAATTCGAATTGTTTTCTCCAGCTTCTGAGCTTGAACCTTGGGAAACTGCAAACTCTGTGGTGTTGAGGCAACTGAACCTCTAACGCACAGCTTCCTAAACTTGGAACACTTTGTCTCATCCTAAAATTCAAAGACATCAAGAAGAATCTCATCTTTGTGTTCTGCAAACAAACTTAAAATAACAAATTTAAGGGTGGGGGCAATTTCCAATTAGTTTGGTTGCTTAAAACATAAACCCCATTTGCAAAAATATCATCAAAGTATAATGGAAAGTTAACAAAGCTTTTATCTTTCTCAACTTTTCATTTTCGTGTCCAGGTTCCGACCAGCAACAGACTTTTCATGTTTATTGGGCAGAGTTCAGCTGAGTTATTAAAGTTTTGCTCGTAAAAACTAGTAATTTCAATCCATTGAATCAAAACCAAACACAGCTGAATTTCGAGTAGAAACGCGAACCTGAACTTTCAAGAAACATCCTCGATCGTTACAAATGGAACGAAAAGCCGCAAGTGAAGTCATTCTCTACTGAGGAAACAAAACGATTTAGAATTGAATGAAATGGAATTAGGTTATTTCAATGGCATCCATTGATTCCGCAAAATAACCAGAGAATAGGAGAGAGATGAACAGCACTAACCTGTAAATAGATAGACGCAGGAGCTCACGGAAAAGAAGAGAGAAAGTTCTCTCCTGCGTTTGGGAGTTCTATGGGAGAAAAAGAGCGACTAATTTTTCTTACTTCAATTTCTCAAAATCACCTAATACTAAATTAAAAATATTTTTAATTTTTCTCCTTTTGTTTTTATTTTTTTTATTATTTACTCTCTATGTTTAAACATAAAGAAAAAAATTGCTTTGTACGATCAATATTAAAGTTGAAAATAAAAACATGTCAAGGAGATGGTATCTAAAAATATATAAGAAAATAGAAATTTTTATATATTTTATTTTGCTAGTTTTGAACAGAATTTAACATTCAAGACCTCCTCATGCACCAAGCCTAATTTACACTAGTTTTTTTATCATTGAGCCATGAGGGACTTGGTAAAATTTATATATTTAGTGATTGTTGCACGTATTATTAAAGGTATTTATGTTGTCTTATGGTAAAATGACATAAATATTATTACCTTAACTTTACCTGGTTAATATTTATTTTGTTGACAAATAAAAAAAATATGGTATGTTAATAATAATTTATAGAATGCTAATATCAATTCTCTGAAAATTTCTATACAACTCTTCTCTTGATGCTGAAAATAAAATATGCTTAATTTTCTAGTCAACTCTTTTTTTTTCTTCTCATTTACGTATTTACGTTAATTTTTTCTCATTCAAATGGTATTGGGTCAGAGTTTGGTTTATTGACCAGATTTTTAAATTAATAGTGTGTGTTTGGTAGCACTTGTAAATGGACTTCTATAACAAGTCATTTGGTTTATTGGTACACTTCCATGGCATAAAAGCGCCACATTTTGAAAAGTTGATTTCAAGCCAAGTCCCCCTACCCCTATGTAGGCTTCTCAAATAACCCAAAAAAGGACTCTGCAAAAATATATGCAACCCCAAACACTTTCATTACTAGCACTTGTGTAAAGGAATTTTGATGATCATTGATTCTACTATATGTTATTTACATTTGTGTACCTATAATATACACCTTTGAGAACCACCAAAATGCACACAACATAACTGAACTTGAAGAGGCAAAATTGCTGGCAAAAAGCTATCTTTCTGTTCACTTGAATATACCGGGCTTATCGATCTAAAGAAGAAAGAAATGGAGTTTGAGATACTCTATTTGGAGTACTCTGACGGCTCCCTTCGGCCCTTGAACTCAATGGTGAGCTTTGTAGTTGTGGCATGAGCTCGGACAATCGATTCCTTTCATTTGTAATTCTATTCTGTAAGTAAATCAATGTGATATCTTAGTTCCTGCATTTTGATAAGCACTTACAAAAGCAAATAAAGAATGTGCTAACATTTACTTCTATATGGAAAAGTAAGAAACTTTTTTTAACCTTAAGCTTGACTTCTTGCAATTCTCTATCAAGTATATTTGCCCGATCCTTGAGCTGCTCAAGTGCTTCTTCCGCCACAGAAAGACTTATATCAGATGCTGGTCTTGTTACTCCAGCAGCCTGCAATACTCATCGTTCAAACAATGGATGGGATGAAGGAAGGGTAACGATTACTGCTAGTTAAAACTTGTGCTATATTCTTGTGGAAATTGGAACATAATACATAGCATTGGGAAAGAATTACCACTAACCTTTAAAATGCTAGTACACAAGCCCAATAATTTATGTGCTAATTGCAGCCTCTCCTCTTCAGTTTCCTATTGCAGCTAAAGCATTAGCCTCACACATAACACAGGTTACAATACAAAGAATTCCTGGCAGACTATATAATATATTATATTCCCAGCCATACTAACCTTCAATCTTTCGTTCAACCGTTGCTCCTCGTCAAAATGGATAGAAGGGCTTCTTCCATTGGTTGCACGAAAATGGGCAAGTTCTTCCTTGACGCGTGAAAGGACAGCTTCAC
Source organism: Aralia elata (assembly GCA_034770075.1). NCBI lineage: Eukaryota > Viridiplantae > Streptophyta > Magnoliopsida > Apiales > Araliaceae > Aralia > Aralia elata. Next base: position 84,418,284 of record CM068383.1, read on the forward strand.
TGCGCCGCAGCTTGCTGCAGAGGTCTTCATTTTGAGCTTTCAGCAAATTGTTTTCTTCCTGTTTACATTGACTAGAAACTTCAGAATACAATGGGTTGGCAGACAACTGAAACATTACACTCTTTGACCTAAGGAAGACACGCACCCACAATTTTTTTTTTCCAAAATAAGTTCATTCAGGATCTTCTGAAGCTCTTACCAAGTGTGTAGTAATTTCAAAATAAAAAAATTAAAAAAAGAAAAAGAAAAAAAGAGCTGATTGATGATCTTGCCTTTATTTTAGCATGATGATGAATACGTTGCTGGATGTTTTGTTGACCTGACAACTTCTTCACTTCAGCTTCTAGTTCCATTACCTTCTTCTTATGATTAACATTCTCCATCTGAGGAAGAAAAAAAGAGTGTTAAGCAACAGTTCAACTTTGTATAGTGAAGATGCAATAAGACATGATAATTCACAACCTTGAACATTTCATTTTCAGTTGTGAGTAACCGATCACGCTGACGAAGTTTCTCTAATGCAATCTGTGCTGCCACAATCTCAGCTTGTTTTCTGTCTATTTCCTCAAGCCATCTAAAAAAGGCGGCAAAGCAGTTTAGTCATGCAGAAGAAACAATGGAAATGATTAATCCTCAAATTGGACTTCAAGGTAACAGCTTCTTACCCCTTTCTTTCCTCAACAAACTCACTCAACTGCTGCTTTAGCTTGATGACCTCCTGGTCCTACAAAAAGTATTTTGTTTACAATAATAAACTCATAAAAGGTCTCAGAATGTAGTTTCACGTTAAGCGAAGTGTACCTGAATCTTGACTTCAGCATTATGAAGTCGAGCCTTCTCTGTTATCTTTTGCACTTGCTGGTTATCCAGTAAAGACTAGCATTAATAAAAAGAGAACAAAATAAGCATAACCACATAGCACTCATTTATAGATTCTAAATGCTCATCATCAAGACCATTATATTCACTATGCATCCTCTAAGGGCAGGAAATAGTAGCAAAAACAAATAATACTCCGTAAGTTCTAAGAGAATTCTTAAAGAATCAAACAAATGCATATAAAATCACAAGTATACCGCATAACCATTCATGTCCGACTTTAGTCCCAATAAATCACGTAGTACGTCATGGGTCATGCTCTCTGCAGTAGCTAATCTCGTATTCAGCATGAATATCTGGAAGAGAACGTTGATTCAAGGAAACATAATGACTGATGTTGGTCAATATCTAAGGGAATGTAGCAATAAACTGTCAAACAGATGCTTCAAGCCTACCTCCTTTTGTCGTTGTGCAGCCAAGGTTTCAAGCTCTTCAATACGAAGTCTCCCAGCAATAAGTTCATCATCCCTCTCGGACTTGATTTGCTGTACCAAGCCCAATCCCATGCATTTGAAAGGAGAACCAGAACCCCTCGCCCTTGAACCAGTTTTTTCTATTTTGTTTGTTGATGAATTTGTGGTATTGGTAGCAGGTCCCTCAGATTTAACTTGTTCAGCCATGACTTCCAATGCCTTGAACTATTTTCAAATCGAAAAAGGATTTGAACTTATTAATATCAGCTGCTCTCTGCTCACACAGAAATATTTTCTAATGTGGTCTATTAAATTTGTGATGAAGTACCTTTTGCTTGTACTCGCAAGCCTGTGCCTCTGCATGCAGATTTAGCTCAGAGATATGAGCTTTGCATTGGCCTATCTGTTTTGAAAACACAAAACATAAAACTCAGATGCTGAATTGTCATAGGCTCCAGTTTCAACTAAATTGTGGAGAAAGGGAGGGTTCAATTCACCTCTGTATCTTTGGCAGCTATCTCTCGCTCAAGAATCTGCATACGCTGGAGAGCTTCTTGAAGGCTTTTCTCTTTATTATCTAAACCCCTGTTAAAAATGTATTATATATTTACATAGTTATGTAATAGTTCCTAATTTTAAATAAATATTAGGTTGTTTCTACATTTCAGTTGCTTAGATGCATAATGTTAGTTAAACCTTTTCATCTCGGCATCACCAATTTCGACATTTTGCATCTTCTGTTTAACATCATGAAGCTCCAATTCTAACTCCTCTCTCTGCAACCGTTGCAGCTCGGCCTCTCCTTTAACAAAGTCAACCTTACATATTGAAAACCAGGTTAGTAGACAATGATATATACATGCATACACACAGATATATAGACATATAAATAAAAAAGAACAGTAAAACAAGTAATACAAGACTGATTCAAAGAACTTACGTTGCTTTCAAGTACATTCACAGTACATTCTAGCTCTTCTACAGACTTCTCTAATAGCCTCACCTCCTCCTCTTTCTCATCAGCATAGAGCTTTCTACTTTCAGCTACCTAATTTTGACACAACATAATAAAACATCCAAAACATTTAATAATTAATATAGGTAGTTACTGACTTATAAATAATTTCAAAGTTAGAATGTACCTGTCGAGCTTCTACAGCAATTGCTTCATGTTCTTCAGCAAGGGCTTGTGCCATCTGAAACTCCTTCTTCAAAGTAAGAAGTTCTGCACGAATGTCATCCCTCTCGCAAGTAACTGAGTTCAAATCGACCTTCAAGGATTCGATAAAACTGTTCATTTGCTCAAGAGCTGTACCCATTTCAAGGAGTTCCTGTTCTAAGCTGACATTGTGATTCCTTCTCTGTGTTAACTCCTCCTCAATGGACCCTTTTTCTTGTAAGGCATTTGTGATGTTGGTTGTCAGCTCAAGATTTGTGTCGGAGAGTGATTTTACATACTCACGCTCTCTTGAGATATCCAACTCAAGGGTGGAGATTATTTCTATCTTCTCCTGCAACTGAGCTTCAAGTATTTGGCTTTTTCCAACAGCCTCATCAAGCTCATGTGATTTTACTGAAAGCTCATTTTCTAAAGCCTCCAAAGAAGCCAACAATTGTTCAATTTCATTGTTCTGGTCCTGGGTACTAGAAGCAGATTCCTGTAACAATCTAAGATCAAATAACAATCCTTCTAAAACATCATCCTTCCTTTCCAACTCAGCTCGAAGAGACACATTTTCAGATATCAGCTCTTTAGCAAGATTTTCCAATGACTCAAACTCTTCTGTAATCTCGGATGCTCTTTCCACGTTTTCGTGCATCTCCTGGAACATTTTTTCTAGTGCAACACTTTCTTCATTGAGTACATTAAATACCCTGCTACACGTCATATCTACATGGTCCACTGAAGCAGCACATTTCTTAATTTTCAAGCTCAAGCTGCTAAGGGCTTCATCTTTATTCTGCTCAAGGGATCTAAGTTCAGTCCTCAAGAAAACGTTCTCTTCCTTCAAAGTATAGACTTCATCAACATGGATTTGCAAATCATGAGTTTTTGAGCTCAATGCATCCTTAAGTTCAGATTCACAAAGTCGGAGTTGATTGAGTTCCACATTCGCTGTATCCAAAACAGTTTGTAAATTGGAAACTGAATTCTGCAAAGAAAATATATCATCTTGCAACCTATGATTCTCGGTATCATCTACCTCCTTTCTCCTTAAAGATGATTCTATCTCAGATTTCTTCTCCTCCAGGTCTTGAAGGATTGAGCAATATTCTGCCTTGGACTTCATTACCTCACTTCTCCATGACTCATTCTCTTCCTCGAGAGACCTCATTTTTGTCAGCTCTTCATTTTTAATATCCAACTCATTTTGAAGTTCGGACAATAACGTAACCTCAACTTCATTGTCAACCAAGATCCATTCTTTCAACTCTGCATCTAAATGAAGAAGTACCATATTTTTCTTAAGTTTGTCTAGAACAGCAGCAAAACCTATTTGCTCTTTCTCCAACTTATCTTTTTGGGTAGCCATCTGTTCCAACTCTGATGCCAAGACAAGCAAATGAAAGTCTTTAGCTGACAGATCAATCAGAAACTTCTCCTCCTGATATCTTAAAGCATCCTCTTTATCCTTCAGCAATTTCTCCCGAACTAAAAGAGATGCCAATACATTTCTGTTACTACTGTCCAGCTCCTTCATTAGCACAGCAAGCTCAGATCCCATATAATTGGACCTTTGTAACATTAACTCCTCTTGAAGCTGCAAGTCTGCTATCTTCTTCTCAAAACTGGTTAGTTTGACGGTGAGCTGCCCAGTTTCATCTTCTTTCCTTGAGACGCGATCAAAACTATTCTTAATATCAGAAAGTAACTTCCCCTCAAGGACTCTGCACATTTCAAGCTCTCGCCTGGATTTGAAGTTGTGCTCCCTCAATTCAAATACAAGAGAGTTTGATTCACATAGTCCGTGGTGAAGGAGACCATTCTCTGCATTCAGTCCAGTAACTGTTTCCAACAGTATTCCCATGTGACAAAGGTGTAATACAGACACAGCACAATCCTTTACAATAATCTCAGACCAGATGTCCTCGACCCATGACTGCATCAACTTAGTCGAGTCATGTAGTTCAGACTTCAGGCAAAGGAAATCGGAGGATACAGAAATAAAATCCTCCTTAAAAGTGGTCTGGACCTGTGAAACTATATCCTCCAGCTCCTCCACAAGTCCCTTCATTGCCATAAAATCTGATTCAAACTGTTTTACAAGGCTTTCATAACACCAATCCTTCTGATTGTTGCTGGATTGCAAGCTCTGGACCTCGTTGATTAGGATATCCCTATCATTGACTAAGGCAGCCCTCTCTTTCTTCATTCTTTTGATCTCAAGTTTGTTCGTCTCATTCGCAATCATTAGCTCATTGACCATAATGTCTGCTTCTCTAATGGTGTCTTGAGCTTCTCCAAATTTAGCTAGAACACAAGAAGTTTCTGCAGTTTTCTGCAATGCAAGCATCTTTGAATCGCTAAGTTCACTCTCAAATGACTGCAGAAATTATAGGAGGCAGCACAAAGCAAATGCAGTTGTTAGTTCACTGAAAGTATATCATTGCCATGAATATATGTACAATTGTCATCTAGATAATTTTATTTTTAGTAAAAGATAAGAGATGATTTGCTACTTGAAGAAAATAATGGTCTGAAGAAAATCATAATTGATAAAGCTTCAAACAAAGCAGAGTTCACTGCATTATTTTGTAACGGCAGTAACATACCTCATTTTTCAGAGACCATGAAGTGACAAATTCTTGCATAGTTTCTTCAACCGTTTGTAGCTTATGATCCAAAGTAACCATTTTGAGACCAACTTGCTCTTCAAAGTTACCCATACCTTCTTGCAATACAAGTACTTGTGATAAAAGAGATTCAATGCCCTCTCGAGTCCGATTTTCAGAATTACAGGCATCTTCTTTCTCATTTCGTAATTTGGCCATCCCAATTTGCACCCCTTTTAAGCTTTCAAGCGCAGATTCTATTTCTTCTTTTAAAAGAGCAATTGTAGCATCCCTATCACTTGCATCCTTCAAGGTCCTTCCACATGCCAAACTTTTCTGATCACTAGAGTATTTATGCAAGTTCTTGACAACTTCAAAAGGACAATCTGAAATATCAGCTTTAATTCTTGCAACAGCATATGTCTCTAGACAGTTGATGGATTGATTTTCTCCAGTACCTGTCTGCAACAATATCCATATAATCGAATTAATAAATTAAGTAAACTTGAGGCATGGCTTAAAACATGAATGAATGAAATGGTCTTCGCCATATGTTAGAAAAGCAAGAACTTTAGGTTACCCGTGCTTCACATTTGCCATCAGATAACTCACAAACATGACCTCCAGCAACACCATCTTTCTCAGGACTGGCTACCTTCTCCACATAGCTGTTCATGCATGATTTGAGTGTCGAAACACCATCTTTTAGCTCAGTGAGTTTCTGCCTTGTCTTCAGAATGTTATTTTCTTCGATTTCATCAAGCTTTCGTTCCATATCATTTACACGTTGCTTCTCTTCGGACAGTTGCACTCTTAGTTTACTACAATCTTCCTCTGCCACTTCTAGTTCCATTCTCAGAGAACATATCTGTTTTTCTCCTTCATCAATTACAACAGCCTGATTATGGAGACAAGCGTCTTTCTCCAAATTCAGTACTTTAGATTCGGCAAGCTGGATATCCTTATGTTTCAATGCAGCAAGGTAATCACAATTTATATCAGAAAATCTGCTTAGAACCACAAAAGCAACAGTGGCACACGTTGATGCTCCTCTAAGTTGTTCTTCTCCATGCTTAATTTTGCTTTCCAACTCTGTTGTGATCAATGTTTTCTCACTCAATTGTGACGTCAGTAGCAAGATATTTTCCTCCTTTTCAGTGAGTTTCTGCCTTGTCTTCAGAATGTTATTTTCTTCAATTTCTTCGAGCTTTTGTTCCACATCACTTACTCGTTGCTTCTCTTCAGACAATTGCACTCTTAGTTTACTACAATCTTCCTCTGCCACTTCTAGTTCCATTCTCAGAGAACAAATCTGTTTTTCTCCTTCATCAATTTCAATAGCCTGATTATGGAGAAAAGCATCTTTCTCCAAATTCATTTCTTCAGATTTGGCAAGCTGGATATCCTTATGCTTCAATTCATCAAGGTACTCACACTTTATCTCAGAAAATCTGCTTATAACCACAAAAGCAACAGTGGCACACGTTGATACTTCTCTGAGTTGTTCTTCTCCACGTTTAATTTTGTTTTCCAACTCTGCTGTGATCAATGTTTTCTCAGTCAATTGTGATGTCAGTAGCAAGATCTTTTCCTCCTTTTCGGCTAGTTTCTGCCTTGTCTTCAAAATGTTGTTTTCTTCAATTTCTTCGAGCTTTTGTTCCACATCACTTACTCGTTGCTTCTCTTCAGACAATTGCACTCTTAGTTTACTACAATCTTCCTCTGCCACTTCTAGTTCCATTCTCAGAGAACATATCTGTTTTTCTCCTTCATCAATTTCTACAGCCTGATTATGGAGATAAGCATCTTTCTCCAAATTCATTACTTTAGATTCGGCAAGCTGGATATCCTTATGCTTCAATGCATCAAGGTACTCACAATTTATCTCAGAAAATCTGCTTATAACCATGAAAGCAGCAGTGGCACATGTTGATGCTTCCCTGAGTTGTCCTTCCCCATGCTTAATTCTGTTTTCTAACTCTGCTATGATCAATGTTTTCTCACTCAATTGTGACCTCAGTAGCAAGATCTTTTCCTCCTTTTCAGTGCAATCTTGTTGGTGCGCTTCAGTTATAACCAAAGCCGCTCCTCTTAAGGAGCTCAGCATTCTCTCCAAGTCATTTCTTCTAGTATTTGCATTTTCCAAGCAGCGGTTAAGTTCTTCAATCATCAACTCCTTTTCAGTGATGCTTCTGGTCATCCTGCCTAATTGTTCAGATATCCAAGTTCTTTTCCGACGAAATGAACCACATATACTATCAAGCTGATCAGAGGCATCTTCAAGTGCCCCCTGTCCACCAGCAAGAACAACTTCAATCTCACTTGTCACTGATTCCCACTCTCCAGACAACATTTTTAATTGTTTATCCTTCTCTTCGAGCTGTTCACAAAATCTTTTGTTGTTTTGGGTCATTACTTCATAGTTTTCCTGAAGCTCCTTTAACTCAGTCTGCAGAAGCATCAGCCTCCCTTCAGTCTCTAACTCTTTTAAGTTACTGTTGTGGACTTCCTGCTGGAGAACGCCAAGTTCTTCCTGTAAGCAAACAATCACCTCAGCAGTTTCAGCCTCAACCTGCCTACGAACTTCATCCATTTCTTCTTCGTTAGATGCATGAGATGCAATATCACTTTGGTAACGCATATTCAGTCTCTTGGCTTTATCAAGAGAATCATACATCTTCTTCAACTTTATTTGTAAAGGAGAATCTTCAATTTTCAAAAGTTTAGAAGATGCCAGATCTTTTAACTCTTTGGCAAACGTTTGCTCTTTCAAAGAAGAGATTTCAAGCTCCTGTTTCCGCAAAATCTCCACGTAACGGTTGCTACTGTTCCTTAGATCCTCCATTTCACTGATTGATAAAAGTTGTTGAGACTGTAGAGCTTCAATGATGGATTTTGCTTCTCTGAGCTCTTCCTTCACATCTTCATATTGTTTGGTTAGCAACAAAGTTTTTCCTTCTGCCAACTCAAGATCCCTAGTCAAGCAAAGTGCCTTGTCCTCCAGGTCACCACAAAAAGACCTCTCTTCTTTGAGAATGGTCTTCAGAATATCCAATTCCAGCTGTAGATCCACAACTTCTTGTGTGTGCTTCATCAGAGTTTCATGCATCTCTCCATTCTCCTGTTGTACAGCCTCCAATACTTGGCCATCAAGAGATGGAGCTTCTAAAATGGACTCCTGAAAGATATGTAGAACTAATATAAATTCATTGTAGAAATTAAAACCTGAGGTTCTTGGTGCTATCAAATGTTAAATTTCACTTTTCTCAGTTCTCTTGGATTGGCCTTGTACAGTAACAACACATTGGCTGATGAGAGGGATTCATTTCATTGAGATCTCATATTGCTTTTTCATCTTGTATCTCTCTACGAGAACAGAAATCTTGGTGTAATTAAAAGTTAAGTCATATAAATAGTACCTTTATGACTTCGACACTGCCATCATAATCGTGTGTTGCAGATTTAAGGTGGTCTAATGGAGCATGTAGATCATCAATTTCTCTGCAAAAAGATTTAAGGACCAAATAGCATTATAGGAACTGACATAAAAGATGGTTGCATTTGTAAAAGGATAAACCAAATAAGCTTTAGACATGGAAACTTTACAAAGTGAAAAGCATTGTTACCTTCTGAGTTTTGCATTGTTTTCTAAGCAAGAATTTAGGTTACTCCTGCACTCCTCTAACTCATTGAGTGTCTTCTTCAACTGAATCCAAAGAGAAGAAGATGAGAGTGAAGAAGTATAAACACAAAGAAAATATTCACAATTTATTGGAATACAAATAAGCAACCTCTAGATGAAGAGAAGCATTTTCTTCACTGATACGGTCAACTTCCTGTTTCAGTGGGGAAAAACTTGTAAGGATTGGAATAAGGTGGCAGAATCAAAGTCCAAATTTTTAGATTAGTTGAGAAAAGGAGTTGAGAAAAGGAATATGCAGAAAATTTAATAATGTTACCTTCGGAATATTCGGATGACTATGCTGCTTTAAGTTCCCATCAAGAAACAAAACCAGCTGTAAACAGAGAAATTTGATTTAGATAACTAGAGAAATGAAAACATGCAATCTAGTTTATATTTAGCAATACCTGATCCCGCAATTCAGATACTTCAGTCAGCAGCATTTCTCTCTCTCCTTCCTCATAGAAATCTTGAAACCTATGTAGCCAATTTTAAGATGAATACAAAGGAATCAATAATTGCTAAATATTTTAAAAGCCCTGTCAAATGGTTTTTGTTCAAAAGCAGCTACCTTCTAAGTTGTTCCAAAAGCCTAATATTTTCGAGGGCAAAGCGAGTTACTTCTGGGTTTTTATCAACTTTAGCTCTAAGGTTTTGAATTTCTTCAGAGAGTGCATTGTTCTCTTCTAGTAAGTAAGCATCTGCAGGTACTAAACCACCAAGAAGAGCTTCCATTCGTTGAATTTTCTCTTCCCTAAATTTCAACATCATCTTTGTGCACCTAGTATCCTCCTCTCTTTGACGAACCTAATAAGCAATTAAGGTAATGGAATCAAGTCAGCAATTCATAACAGAATCATCTAGTTCTGTTAGTAACAGCCTTCACAACAGTCTTTTTCAGTAAAAAGAAATCAAAAGAAATTAATAAATGGAAGGGAGAAAATACGATTCATACCAAACGATTTAAATGCTCAATCTCAGCTTCAAGCTGCTTGATAGAAGTTTCTGCCATTTGTTCTCTCCTCAAGGCTCCCATAAGTGTTGTCTCAAGACATTTCAGCTAGAAAAATTAATGGGAAGAAAGAAAATATTTTAAGCACCATGACTTGCAACTGTAGAGTCCAAATTCGTAGTATGAGAATGATATACTCATTGTAACCGCAAAAGAGTAAAACATAAGAAGCTATCAAGTAGACACTAGATTACAAATCAGTATAAACAAAACAATGTTGTACATATCTAAAAAATGATTGTACTCTACATATCACACTGCATCACTAAATGAAAGATGTTTATGGATAGGTGAATTATTAATCCTAGTATCATCATTTTAGTTTGTTAATCCAGAAACAAGAATAAATAGGCAAATCGCAGATCCACTTTTTCAGCCTATTTATTAGCTTTAAAATAATTTTACTCTATTTATAATAACACTTCATCAATAATGAAAAATGAATAAAACCAAACTTAGTATACCTGTTTAGAAGAAACTTTCAGAATGCCTTTGGATTCGCATCCAAGCATTTCATCAGTACTCTGCTGTTCCATTTCAAGTGATTTTATTTTGGAAGCATTGTCATGTTCTTGTCTTGTATCTCCAATTATTGGTGAACCAAATGAAAGAGACCTGGATACATTTTGACGTTTGAGCACAAGAAGCTCCTCCTATTTCAGAAACATTCATTAGTTTCATAAAATTATCTTGTTTCAAGCAGAAATTTTATAATATAGAAAACTAAAAAGAACCTTTAAAAGTCGTATCTGGTGTTGTAGTTCAATCACATCTCCAGAAGAATCTTCATTTACTACAGCCTTCATCATGAAAAGTGGAGAAAAAATATATGGGTAAATAAGGATTCTTATGATGATATGCGACGACCATGCTCAATCAAGCAAGAAAGAAGCTTACATTATTTTGGATAAGCTTTGCCCGTTGTGCAAACTTTAGAGTGTTCAGAGTTTCAGCAGCAGAACTAAAAAAATATATTCTAAAACATTAGAGGTTTCAGGCATCACAATTAAAACATGTTAGAATGTGTTAGGTAGGGAAAACATGTTTCCATGTTTTCCTCTCCATGTTTTCTTCCTATAATTTATGGAAGTACTACCCATAAATTAAGGGAGCACTACATTGTGAAACTAGTATATAAACCAATGTAACTTAATGTAATGAAATAAGAGAAGCAATGTAAATGTTTATGTGAGAAGTATTAATGGAGAAACCCAAAATTAGTTTCTCTCTTTCTACATGGTATCAAAGCTATGTTCCTTATTCTTAACACCAGCAGCATTGTTCACGCTGAAGCACTGTTCACGCCGGCACTGCAGCGTATCACTGTTCACCGACATCTTAATTTTTTCTCTTTCGCTGCTACTTTTATTCTTCTCTTCCAACATGGTATCCGTTGTTGATGTCGCTTCCAACATGGTATCCATTGTTGATGTCTCTTCCAACATGGAATCTATTGTTGATGTTTCTTCCAACATGGTATCCATTGTTGATGTTTCTTCCAACATGGTATTCATTGTTGATGTTTATTCCAACATGGTATCCATTGTTGATGTTTATTCCAATATGTATCCATTGTTGCATTTGTTTCTAGCGTGTATCCATTGTTGGTGTTTCTTCCAACATGGCATCCATTGTAGTGCTTTGTTGACTTTCTTTCAAGCTTGGTTTCGTGGCTGCACATGAGCTGATTTCCAGCACATTGCAGCTACTTTTCTGCATGTGGGGTGTCCACATTTTCCTCCTTTTTGCAGCTAGTGGGGATTTATTTCCTGCATGTGCTATGCTTTCCAGCACTTTGAAGCTAGTGAGTTCAACTTGTGCTATGCTTTTTCCTGCATGTGCTATGCTTTTCATCTATTCTGTTTCAAGTTGGGTATGCGAGACATCCATACACCAACTTGAGAGGGAGTGTTAGAATGTGTTAGGTAGGGAAAACATGTTTCCATGTTTTCCTCTCCATGTTTTCTTCCTATAATTTATGGAAGTACTACCCATAAATTAAGGGAGCACTACATTGTGAAACTAGTATATAAACCAATGTAACTTAATGTAATGAAATGAGAGAAGCAATGTAAATGTTTATGTGAGAAGTATTAATGGAGAAACCCAAAATTAGTTTCTCTCTTTCAATCTCAGTTTCTCTCTTTCTACAAAACATAATTGCAAACCAGTAAAAATATAGGGACTAACCAGACTGAAGGGCTGACATTGGCAATAATCATTGTTTTCGAGTTTCCACCCAACGAGTCCTGCATTTCCAAGGGAGTTAAATATTGAATAATGGAAACAAGTTAAGTTAAGCATGGTGACAACCGAAATTGGATTTTTAATTCACCTGAAGAAGAAATGTCAGTCTTGAATCTCTATACGGAACATGCCTTGTCTTAGCATGTGCCACATCCACAAGAACCATAATTACATGACTGTGAAGAAAGATAGTTAGCCATAAATCAATAAAGAAGGGCTTGTGCAAAATGAAAAGACTTCATGATGGGAAAAGAAAGAAGAAAAAAAAAGATATTAAAGCAATTCAGTTACCCTAGTGTAGATAACGATTTGTTAATACTTGCAGCTTCCTTTAGACGTTCTCCCTCAGCACCAGAAGTTTTCTGCCTGAAATGGTAATGATAAGATTGTTGAGTGTGCCATGCTGCAAATATTCATTTATAAGAGAACAATAACTCGTAAGTTTGGGCACAATTCTTACCTTTCTGAACCAGCAAGATCAACAAGGTTTAACCTTGCAAATCTTAGGTTGGATGTGGAATCCTTTTCCCACCTACTCTCAATTACGCATGTAAATACACTATGTGAACGGCTGCTCTCCCTATTCATGTTCGTTGCAGCAACTTTCCTATTTGAAGAACCCTATAGCGACAAGCAACGCCTCAATGCTCCAAAATACATTGTGGCATAAACATAAGCAAATGCACGCATATGTATGTATCTGGATCAACAGAAACTGAACAAGTTAAGGACCCAGGAGTTACCAGGCTGAGAAGCTTAAGAATATCAGCTACAGTCTGAACTTCAAATTCTGAGAGATTTTCAACGTATACACCTGTCTTAATATCCTCCCGTAGCTACAAACAGAGAAATAAGCATGAGATGGCAGAACTCATTACATTTTTCACTACTCATAAGCATTATAACAGAGGCAATCTTACTAGCAAATTTGTGGACGTTGGATCAAGGAGATCCGTGATTTGTTCGTTATAGATCTCTAAGAAGGAGCACTTGCAATTGTATGTCAGTCTCTCATCCCTTCGGCTTTCCTCCTCCTGCAAAGAGATGAATAATAAAGGGTGCATAAACCAACTGAAATTATAATGCTTATGAACAAACTAAGAGGTATATGGAATGCACAAGCAAAGACTGAAGAAAGTTACAGCTCTTATTCTTGCAAACAAAAATTCAAATATTCGTGGTGTCATTCCACGATTGAGACTGAGCTTGATTCCTAGCTCATCGATGTCGCCAAGCATTGTGTATGTCTTCCCGCTTCCAGTCTACAAGGTTAATTATCCATATCGAAGTAAGAATATTTGTCAAGGAATCCTTATTAGAAAATAAGACTAGGAAAAGGAAAAAGAACGAAGAGAGGCAGAAAGGAATATATAGTCTAAAGAAGATGAGCAAAAAATATGTACACTCCAAAGAACTAAAATTTCTGTTACAAGCATGCCTAGCGCAAAGTAACAGAATAAAATGTGATGCATAAATCAAGCCAGAAAAACTCAGATCCACAACATAGTTTGAACAATTTTATTGATCAAGCGTCTACTATTTTCCACAATTATGAATACCGGAAACCTTAGTGACTAGAATGCTAGAAAAATAGAAATGAAATAATACAACTTAGTGACAGTAGATTAACCAAAGATACGCATCTATACATTTTGCAGCATTAAAGATTTTTTTAATTAAGCAACAGAAGGGGGAGAAGTTTAAATCATTGTTTAAGATCAATACCTGGCCATAGGCAAACATACAGCTATTGTATCCAGACAAGCAATTCTCCACCATTGGCAGACCAACCATTTTAAAAAGTGTTTCCTGCATAATCCCTATAACTTTAAACAACATATAACAAACCATAAACAACCTTAATAATACCATTATATTTTCTAGTTCTCCAATACCTGGTCAACAGTTTCACACGCTACGTGATCAAATGTAAATCGAGTTTCTGGTTGGCCAACCCAGGTGATGCATTGTGCACTCTCCTGCTTCAAGCACCTATTGTAACCATATGTACTTTTCTCCATGCTATTGAGAGGTCGAACTCTTATCAATACCTAAAATCATGATCAATACATATCAGCATACCTTAACATAAACAGTAGCTTGAATAATCAAAATACCCAATTTGAAGTCTTCCTCGATGCAAAATTTAGCAAATTAAGGAGCTTACTTGCACATTGTGATCCATCCAGAATGATGGATCTTCCTTCATAGCAAAATGGGGCACCTCAACAGAATTAACAACAGTTGAAGAACTACTAGAAATCGGAATCCCTTTCGACAATGCAGCAAAATTAGCCACTCTAGCACCTCCATTGGCAGGAGGAAGTCTATGACCACCAGTTAAACAAAGACCCGGATTCGGAGGCTTGGTAACACTCTTAGTAGGTGTGCTTTGAGTCGAATTACATTCCGAATAACTTGAATTACCTCTCCCTACTGCCCTACTTGACCTAGGTGTAGTCATATTTGCATGACCCCCATTTCCATTCTTATAATTACTCAAATCAACCCCCATTTCCGTAGCATTTGAGCTAGATTCATTCTTTTGGGGCCACCCGAATCGATTACCGCCTGAAACTCCTCGTCTATCCGGAGTTCTAAGCGGCATTCCGGCATCTGAATATCTACTCTTACTGGCCTTAGTGGGGGTTTTATCAACTCTACTACTCTTTAAACCCACTTCTTGTCCTTCAATTGTGTTAGGATTTATGGGAATATTTTCTATTTCATCCAGATTGGAATTTTTGCTCGAATTCCGACGCATTAATTTGAAATCCCGCAACATTCTAAAGCCAAAGAAAGGATTTTTAATCAAGAATAAGAACTGGGTACTGAAAAAGAAAGGATTTTTAACCAAGAATGATAACTGGATAGTGAAAATAGTGTGATTTGGGATGAGAAATAGATGAGGAAGTGAAGAATATGTGCTTACCTGGAAGAGAAAGTGTAAAAGAGGATTCGAAAAGTGAATATATTTTAGCTGAATGAGAATCAAATGGGGTTTGATTCAGCAAATTATGCAAAACAGCAAATCTCTCTCCTCTCTAGGGGACTGTTTAGATAGTAAAATGTTTAGTTGAGAGATTCAAGAAGAAGTGAGCTGAGAATGGACGACTGAGATGAGGTCTTCTTTAAATTTGAATTTGCCACCGCGCTTTGAAGTTTTGAATCGTGTAATGTTCTTTTTTGAGAATAAAGGAAAATAAAAGAAAGGGAGAGAAATATTAAAGTTCAATAATTATGATTATTAACGGCTACTTATAATGGTATTGACTATTGGGGTAACATGGATGATAAAACGATAATTATGAAACTGATGGGGGGCGCTTAAGTTTTCACTCGAGGGTGTTTTAGATGATGAATTTTACATGGATTTTATGCTAAAAAATATTTCTATAATATTTATATGTATATATATAAACAAAACTCAGCAATTTTTTAGGAAAGAAATAATAAATACTCATGTTCATAACAAGTTTTTCAACCTTATAATTTTGTAACAAATAGATTTAAAATCGCTTGTTCTAAAATTCTTTGACATTTCGAAAATTTTCCAATCAAACACAACTTGATAGAAAATGCTAGTATATTATTATTTTTAAATACTTATATATTACTCTCGATTGAAATGTTGTAATGAAGTAGTAGTATAAAAAAAGTGATGTTAGGAATTTCAAATTTTTTATTTTAAATGAGATGTCACCATAACATTGTTTGGATAGATCATATATAATTGATTATGCCATGAATTATGACAATGATATGTTGTTTGAGATTCATTTGAAATCCCTAACATTATTATTAAAAAAAATATCAATCAATTTTAGAAAAGATACACGTTCAAATTGTTTGTTTTTAGGAATTTAGAAATAAACAAAGGAAAAAAAACATTGTTTTTAGTTTTGTTCTTCCTCCCTTCCAATCTCGCTTTCTCCATCTTCCATTTGTCTTTCTCAAATTGACTGTTTGCGAACGATAACATCAAGTCATTTCAGTATAATTTTGTTAAGAAAATAATAAAAAAAAATATAAATAATATCCAAACTGTATAAATAAATATATGCAACAGGAAAAAGAACAAAAAAAATCAAAAATAATTAATGAGTTAGTCAAATTTGATTTTTCTATTATTGATATCATGCTAATCGATTGAAATTTTGCTTACTCATTCCCTCTAGTACAAAAAAGACATTTACCTAAATAGTTGTTAATGATTTTACTCTACACCATTTTTTTTAGATGACCATTACTCTATATTTTCCATAAAAAAAAATCATTTACATTATGATGAGCTTTTTTCAAAATGCAAGGAAAATGAGAAAATGTAAAAGCCCATGGGACCAGCCGAGCACATTGTACCTTGGGCCATGAACTTCACTTTTGTAGCCCAATAAAAACTGGGCCTTTTTAGCCCAGCCCAATCATTTCATGGTCCAGCCCGTTTACTATATATTTAAGAAAATATAAGACAAATATATCTTCCTTATCCCAACTACCAACTCCTTTTTTAGATCAGTTAAAATAATGAAAATAAAATCAATTTGAAAACAACCAAAAAAGGGTCCCTCACTCAGCTAGTGTCAATTATACTAGCATATTCTTTTCTAAATATAATTTTAAATTTTGCACTCAATCATTTTCAGACTAGAAGGTGGGGTGTTTTCTAAGTTCAAAATTTTCAAAAAAGGGTCACTGGTCAATCAGCTAGTCAATTATACTAGCATATTCTTTTCTAAGAGGCTGTTCGGGAATTACTTATAAGTTGGGTTGACCAACTTATAAGTAGTTTGGGTAAAAAAAGTGTTCGGCAACAACTTTTTTTTTTACTTATAAGTCGAAAAAAAAGTCAAAAAAAATAAGTAATATTTACTTACTTAAAAAAAAATGACTTATAAGTCATTTTTTTAAGTTGGTCAACGGCTATGAAATGACAAAAATACCCTCTTTTATTTTTAATGTTCTTCTTATTGAAGGACATTTTAGTAATCTTCTTATTTTATTTTAACTTATAAGTCATTATTAGCCGAACACATCCACAATTATTACTTATAATTCCTGACTTATAAGTAAAAATAATGCCGAACACTATTACTTATAAATCTACTAAAATTTTAACTTATAAATCTACTAAAATTTTAACTTTAAGTCAAAAAAAATAAGTCATTCCCGAACAGGCCCTAAATATAATTTTAAATTTTGCAATCAATCATTTTCAAATGGATAGGCCATAGTCTTCCTATCAATCAATTACTCCTATATACACCATGTTCATTAACACAGCACAAGTAGTTGAGCTTGAGATATAATTGTTCCTTGATTGAGAGAGGAGAATAATAAAGAGAAGATATAGTTGTCCTTTGGGCTTATCCAGAGGCCAGAAAAAGTTATATAGAGAGACATATATCTATATATATATATATATATGTATGTATGTATGTTCTTGAAATGGGTACATAAACCGAGGCGGAAAATTGAAGGAATTAAAATTATAAATAGTAGCAGTGAAGTATATATAGAGATCTCAAAATGGTGATGATACAGAGATTGGAAACGTGCATGGAAATATTGAAGTTGGCAATTGATCTTGTTTTCGTCATCATCGAAGCAGTTTCCACAGTAGTTATGCAGATGCAGCAGCAGCAGCAGCATACTTTCTCCTTGTTAACGAACACGCACAGCTTAAGCTTATATATTGGTATTCTTCCATGATTAATTCACTTCATCTTCTTCATCTACATCCACTTGTATTCTATTACGAGAGAGAGAATCAGATGCAAGAGTAATGCTCTAGGTTGATTTTGGCTTGGGTGTCTAATTATTGTTAATTAATTCCAGATTAATTCTAGTTTAAGTTTGCGTATTCTACATTTCTATGCCGATATTAAATAATTACTTGCAGAGCCACCTAGTAAGTACCAAGAGGGCTCACCTCAAACTAGTAAACATTAGTACCAGTTAATTCCATATAACTACCAACCATACAAATTTTATCCAAATTTGGCATTAACAATAACATTTGGTAAAGATTTTTAACCAGTCAAATTGCATTGATAAATTATAAAATATCTAAGTTTACATAATTATTGATTAATAATAGTAGTTTTTTTTTTGTTTTTTTTTTCTGGGTCAAAGTTCACATTCTGAACCAAACAGGCAAAAAGTGAGAATTTATGGTCCTCACATGGCTGGCAGGTACCAATTTTTCCATTAGGGGACGGACATATGTGACCAGTTATAGTCAGTCATTATGAACATCATCTATTACTAATCAGGCCTCTTTACACCATAATCTAGTAAATGAATACGCATACCAAGTACAGTAAAATAAATGAATTAATAATAATAATAATACAAAAGGCATGCAAAGTTTAATTTTCTTGATCAAACTCCAAACACCATATCTAGTTTTCCATCCCTTAGAAAAACCACAGGAATGGAAAATGTTCAACTGGGAATTTTATGCAGGTTCCACAATAATAGAGAATAAGAGGTCCGAGTTCAATTCTAAAAGAGTTCAAACTGATAGAAGATTGATTTAACTGAGACTAGGGGGTCACACCCATTTTAACATGTAACTATGTACATAGTGTAACTAGGACAACAAATAATGGCGTATGCTCCCGCGGAGAATTTGTCAAGATTTTACGCAGCAGGCATCGAGGTAGAAAGGACAAGATAAGACAAGTACTGGAGCCCATCCTGAATTTTTCCCATGGCTGTGGTCTGATCGACATGAAGGTTCTCAGAGAATGCCCGTGTTTTCTCCTGAATGGGTTTCTGTGGAAGAACTTCATTCGAATCAGCAGTAGCACCTTTAATGGCTGCTGCAAAAGCTTCAGCGACGTCTGATATACCTGATCAAAACAATTTAGAAATTAAGACTATCAAAAAGACATTATAATATTTCCCGATAACATACATCTTTCAAAGGTGTATAAGCATCTGGCATATTGATTAATTGGGGTTTCTAGAACCAATTCGCAGTAGAATTAATAACAGAGTAGGCCATTTTACAAAATTAAAGCATTTCCATAGAACGCAAACTCTACCAGATACCAAGTGTCCGAATTGGAAACCCAAGGAGTGATACCAAATCAGAACGCTTACAAACACATAATTTAGCTATAACTAATAAAACAAGGCCTCTAGACCAGGAGCATCATATCTGGATTCTGAACAAAAAGAAATCACACATTGCCTCTCCTGAAAACTAGCACATGGATAATTCACTGCATATCGAAATATCGTCTTACCAAAAGCATAGTGCATATATCTTACCGAAGACATTACATACCAAGTAAGGCCAAGATGAAAATTTCTTACACAAGCGGGAAAAAAAACACACCTCATCTTAGCAAATCAAACCCGTGGGTAACAAGCAAATAGAAGAAATCTAGAAATTAAGAGTACCCGTTATAAAACTGTTGGAAACTGCCTGCACATTTTCAGTCATCGATTGTGCCCTAATTCTGATTATCTTAGCTTTCTCAACAGAATCCTCAGGCCAATCAATATTCACAATATCATCATCAGAATCATTATCCGGAGCGTTGTTTGCGTTAGACATGACTGATTTCCCAAGCATCAGAAGCTGGGACACCGCAAAACAACACATTTCTGAAATCCTCTGCATATACATTTATAAACTTTCATTTCATTAACACCAATCACATAGAATCAAAATCCTTATAGTTAATTAATGTGCATGAAGAATTCAATAAAACCAAAAGTATCTGCATACATGAACACCCTCTGAGTGAAGAGTATCTAGTCTGCCAGCAGTTCTTAGAATTATATCATTTGGAGCCAGTCCTGCTAGGGCATTTGCAAAGCTGTAAAATTTCAGAAAAATATTTATTATTGAAGATTGAGAAATAGAAGTACATGGCAAATTCCATTATTTTCACAAGAAGTTGCAAGGGTTTCATACGAGATAGGAATTTGCAGTCAACAGTTCATGGCTAGAAATCAGAAGATTCCTTACATAACTCGCGATAACCAGCTAATTCTCTACAAAATTTCAAGTTGAATATGTAAAACAAATTTTGCATATCTCAATAAGACTAGATACCCAAAATATACCATAGACCTCTCTCTTCACCAATCTTTAAGGTGTGGAACAGGTACCAACACAAAAAAAAAATTGCACATGCGGATTCAGAATAATTTATTGATTAAGTAGATCTCCTGACCTATCTAAAAAAAGTGAATTTAACTTAGTGATATTGTTAAGTACAGTCATGTTTAAAGCAATAGTTAGAAGTGTTTTGGGTAAGTTGGGGTTCAACTAAATGTAAAACATTACCGAAAATGGGGTCGAAGCAGTGTGCAATTCTCAATGCAAGATTCAAGGTGAAAGACTACTAAGATGACCTATATCATGTAGCTACCAAAAGACTTAATTCCATTCTTAATGGAATGGAATGAGCAGATAGAAGATGAGTGAACCTTACCAACCAAATATCCAATTTGGAATAATTTTGTATGCACTAATCAAGGACACTGTTGTATAAACCTATTGTTGTTTGGTTTTACGTGAGGTAGTGAAGGAGGGAATTTATATATGCAGTTACTAACAATATTAGGCAATAGGCATGAGGTAATAGTTATGTACAACTTGTAGCGGAGATCTCCTAGAAGCCCTAATGTCTAAGGGAGTTATGAAGGTATCAAGGCTAATGATAGGACACTGCAGAATCATCAGGAACTTCCATTAGCCCATAAAAAATGCAGATGTGATAATGATTATAAATATATCACCTACTCCTCCTTTCCACCCCTTCAAGCCCAAAAACTTTCAGCATTTGTTTCATTACTTCATATTTGGCATAAGATTTTCTTTAAAGGAAACATGAAAGGCAATATTACCCTGCAGCCATTTCAGCAGCCTTGCTGACACTAGAGTCATGAAGATTCTTCATCTCATCAATTGTTCCATCAGCTCTAGTTTCTACCTGCTTCCCTTTTTCTAACTCGACGCCATTTCCATCAAATTCAGAACTCAAACTGAAAATTTGTTGCACCTGTTTAAGCTTTGTATCATAAAACGACTTTTGCTCAGATGACAGCTTGGCTTTTCTTCGGTTGAATAAAAGCGCATAATGGTTGGACAAAGCCTCCAGTTCCTGACAGTCATTAAAATTCAAAAGTCTCAAAGTGGACTATTATTACCGTAAGTGTCAATGACTATCTAAAACTAGAAAGATAAGAAAGATGACCTCCAATTGCTCTGGACCTCCATATATATAAAAGCACCGATCAAATGTTACTTCCTCAAGTAATTGATCCTCGTCAGCTTCTTGTGAATATTTGTCAACTTGAATACCAGTTTCTGCAATCAGAAGATCCATGGTTTCTTTACCAACATGTTCAAGCACTTGCATTCCCCTGGCAGTAAAGGCTTTCCCAGTCTGTTCAATAAAGGCAGGATATGCAATTTGAAGGCTAAATTGTTAAGCAAAAATGAAATCAAAATTAATAAGCAATCTGAAGGGTGTTGTGCAAACCTCTATGAAAGATGGGGCAACAGTGCCTGCTGCAGGTAGACTACCATGATTGATAGAATCAGCAAGATTTGCAGCAGAACTTTCCAGCCTAAAGAACACGATTCAAAATCATTCAATTAAAATATGAAAACTGACAGCACCTTGGATATAAAAAGAATTGCATCTGATCGAATAACTTAGCATGGAAACTAGATATAAAAGTTGATTAAGGTCATTCCTTGGTGCCCTCATGAATTTCTTAGTGTGCAAAGCATAGGAACTCAGGTTCAATTGGGGACACATTTGGCAAACAATGAAAGTTAAAGTCTCAACCCAATTCACTCCCTCTGTCACAGAAAGAGAGTGCCATTTGACTATTTTATGCATACGAAGGTTTGTTGATGACACACTTGACGTAATCTTCTTTGATATCTTCTTTTCAAACTTAAATTCTCGATCCATTCATTAAGAACACTACTTTAGGACTCATGCAGAAACTAAGCCACTACGCATACATACTTTTGAACTAAACTAGAACCCCCTTTCCATGCATTTCCAAACGCCTGCCAAGCTCCTGAAGCAAAAGTCTCCACAGAACTATCGAGAACCTTCAGACCCTGAAGATAAATAAAGGAAAGATACAATAGTAAATTAACTGATCCATAACATATGTGAAACTCACACTCCAAAGCTGTAATGCAAATCATTTATATAGCACATACATTCTTGCTATCATGCCATCATCACATTCAATTATGGAAACACAACTTTGACATACAACACTAACGTAACTATAAGTGATGACATGTATAAGTAAATGAAATAACTAGATGTACAAGGTATTTAATAAAGAACCTATATAGATCTTATAACCAAGAAAGGAGAGCACAATCATTTAAGTGAAAGTCTAACCACTCACTGGACACCTGTATCAGGTATATGATATCATACTAGAGATCTCATAACCATGACTTGCCTGGCCAAGGATTGTATCCTCACTAGCTTTCTCTAGCTTTTCCAAAGCAGCCTTGCGTCTCTTGTCATCCTCGTCTTCAGCATCCCCTTCTTTATCAGATGTTTCTGTTTCATCCTCGTTCGAAGATTCTGAGTATTCAGCTGTGTTTTGCATATCTGCAATGCTTTTTGCTGCTGTCTTAGCAGCTTCCGCAGCCTATATCAACAAACACACCACTGATGAGACTTCAAAGGATGTGTAAATTAACATAACTACTAGCCAAAAGACAACAAAACGAAACAAATGTTTGGAGAAATAAGTTGTTCGAACCCAAGCAAAGTAATTCAGATCAGAAAATCTTGAGAAAGATCAGTTTCCAAATGTGCCAATCTATTTTGGGTTTTAATATCTTATATAGTACAACTGACAACCCATAATTTAAACAACAATAATACTAACCATAACGAAACTAATGTAGCTAACATTAATTCATTATTTCTTACTACACCCATAACCCCAGTTCAGTCCGACGATTTCTAATACCTAAATTAATAAGAAAAACAACTTTCATTTCTAATTTTCCCATTTTCCACAGCAAAAAACGAAAAGAAAAAAAACAAACAAAAAACAATTTCAGAAAGCAAAAGCACAACAAAAAAACAGAATAAACTAAAATTAAAAAAAAAATCAATAACACATCTACAGAAAGAGATATACATTGCGCGAGATCTCTTCGGCGGCCTTCTGAAGATCTGAGAAAACAGATAACGGAGAGAAACCCCAACCTCCCCATCCACCACCTCCACCGCCGCCTTCTGTCGGCGCCGGAGGTGGTGGTGGTGGTGCAGCTTCTTCTATTTCTTGATTTTCAGACTTTATTTCCTCTTCCTTGGGTGATTTTGTCTTGTTGTCCTCCATTTTCAAAAAAAAACTTTCAAATTTTCTCAGCTGAGTATTAGTTCTTCTATCCTTTTGATCAAATTCGTCCCCGAGATTTCGGGAATATGAAAATTTTCCACTCTTCGATCGATAGACAATGGAAAATCGAAACAGGACTTGCGATCTGATTCAGTAGTCTCAGTGTGAAGTGTAAGGTCGAAGGCAACCGATACCGGAACGACGTCGTTGGGTGTCCTTTTAAACGACACCGTCGTGGTTTTTTTGGCCTAGCATGGATTTTTTATTTATTTCTTTTGTCGTGCTTTGTTCTTTTTCGGTAAACTGAATATGTTGTCTGTGTTTTCATTAAATTAAAAATAATATTGCCTCCGTTCCAAAATTAGAGATACAGTTTTATTTTTAAAGTTAAAAAATTTTATATTAAACTTTAAAATTAGTATGACTCATAAAATTTTATAATGAAATAAATTTTGTGATTAATAGTTTTTGTTATATACTATACAAGTATAATAATTGTATCAATTAAAATTAAATAAATTCACGTCAATTTGAAATTTAATATGTCGTCGTCGTTTGATCTCAAAAATTAAATTATATCTCTAATTTTGAAACAGATAGAATAATGGAACTTCTAGTTTAGTTCCAAAATGATTAGTTTAATCGTAGATAAGGATTAAGATTATACTTTATTTATTTGTAAGTATTGAATTTGATACTTCCTCTGTAAATTATGTTTATTTTCAATGATCAAAAGCAAGTGTAATTCGATTATGAACTATTTGTCCATAACTTTTTCATTAAAAAATGACATTTAATCTTGTATTGGACAGAGGAATACAATAATTTCAAAATCGGGCTTTTCTTATACATATAATTTTTATGTTTCTCGGAAAGAAAAAAAAATACAATAATATTATCAAAAATCGCCATCTAACAGCCTTGCATAATTTATTAGTCTTCACTTTCAAAATTGTATGTACCAAAAAACCTCATCCTCCATTTTTGTCGCAGTTATTTTTTGAAAGAAAAAAAAATTAAAGGATTTTCATGAGTGGACTCTCATTTTCGGACGGCAGACATCAATCATGTAACATTAATTTACATAAATAGTTCTCATTTTTTTTTTAAAAAACAAAAAGAATAAAATTATTTGGTAACCTGTAATTCTCACTAGAGAGGTTCACTGATAGTGATTTAACACAAGAAAATTGTGGACTGGCTAGTACCACACTGCATATACTCTTACATATGACCATACAAAATAACATTAAAAATTAAGGTTAACAAGATTCTGTTGATATTAACAAGTTTATTGCATCAACTTGGATGATGATTCCCAAGATTCAGGTGAAAAAAACAATAAAAGCTACAAACAAGAACCCAATTCATCTGCACTCTCTTTGAGCCTGTCAAGATTGCTGAAGAAAACTGGCGAAAAAAAGGCCATCCTGCACAAACATGGAAAAATTTGTAGGCAACTGGTTGTTAATAATTTTCGTATTCTTTTCAGTCGTCTGCATATGCAAAAAAATCAGCTCAGTGCTAAAAAAAGTTGCTGAAATGAAGTCCAAAAGCAATGGAAAACAAACAAATGAAACTCCGGTATCACTGCTGGAGGTAAAGGTGTCACTCCCCACCAGAGTAATATTTGGTGATGAAGCCATTGTAGAGAAGTATGATCCGTCCGAACTGGCTCAAATTCCAAAACTTAGGCTGGGGGAGGGAACATTAGGGACTTTATATAAGGCTGTTCTCAAATGTGGTTCCACAGTTACCATCAGAAAAATTAGAGAGGAGGTGGCTAAATCAGATGATTTTGAGTTTTGGATCAAGTTTTTTGGAGGAGTACGCGATGATTCGCTCTTGACACTGCTGTTTGGTTTCTGGTATGGTGGGGAAGCTTTTGTTGTATATGAGTATTTCTGCTTAGGGAGTTTGGAGGGGCTCTTACATGGTAAGTTACTGTTTTACTTGTTTTTGAGTTTCTCCCTTCTGATATTTCATTTCGGTTTTTGCTTTTGTTTTGTACTCTTGGACAGTGTCTTTGTTGTGTCAAAATTGCAGCATTGTTCTTTTGCTACTTTCAAGATATTGTAAACAAAATTTTCATGTTGGGGAATGGAGTATTTCTTTGTGCCGGCGCTAACAGTTGTGCACTAACAGAGAGAAAACAGTACGTGGGTCCAATTCAAAAACCTCATCACTAACTAAAATAATAGGATATATAACTGTTAGTGCACAGTTAGTTTACATAGAATTGTACTCGAGTGTTTTGAGATAAAAAAAGTTTCCTTGAAGGTGAACCAATATACACTTAAGACATTGTTATAGAGGCATAACCAAATTTCTACATTTTTGCATGCAGGAACCGAAGGAATTCAATATACACCTTTAACTTGGAAAATTCGACAGCGGATAGCACTTGGTGCAGCAAAGGCAGTGGCTGCAATTCACAGCCAAGTGATTGAAAATGGTAAAGCTCTTGTGTGTGGATTGATTAAGGCTTCTAATATCTTGATTCGTGTAGATTTTTCCGCATGCCTTTCTAGCTATGAGACGCCTTACGTTATACCACCTGCAACAATCATCAGAAGAAATCCTGGCCGGATAGCACCCGAATTAACACACAATCAAAACAGACCTAAAGTGTTTACACAGAAATCTGACATTTACAGTTTCGGAGTCCTGCTTTTAGAGCTTGTTACAGGGAAAAGAGCTTCAGTGACCAACTTGGGGGAGTATATAAAAGAGAAGAAAAGAAGAGAAGGGTTGACAGGTGTACCGGACAAGAGAATGGTAGATGTGAATGAAAATGTGGTTGCAGTGATTGGCATTGCAAGATTGTGTCTTCAAAATGACCCAAAAGAGAGGCCTTCAATGGACCAAGTGGTACAGATGATCCAAGAACTGGAGTGACAAGAAAAAATTTCAACCATTTTTGGGCTTGGAATCTTTTTGCTGTTAAATTACATTGATTTTCTCCCTAGATATGTCTTGAAAAACAAAATTTTACACCTTTAAAAGTTTTAATCTTAAATCTTCTGGCAAGAACAATATGATTCAATAGTGAAGTAATTGTTTCAATTTATTTTTCTTCATAATGTTGTATATTACATAACCAAATTGGAAGCAGATTGCGAAAGATATAATATGGCATTCCTTTCTTATTCATGTCAGATTTTTTTTTAACCCACAAGGAATCTTTAACATATATAATCTCTTGGTCTGCAACACT
The DNA here is from genome assembly GCA_034770075.1 of Aralia elata. NCBI lineage: Eukaryota > Viridiplantae > Streptophyta > Magnoliopsida > Apiales > Araliaceae > Aralia > Aralia elata. The sequence goes on from CM068383.1 coordinate 84,444,866, forward strand.
ATTACACTAACATTATATTTAATAATTCATACAAAGAATAAGCTGAAATCCAAGGGGAATAATAGTGTTGAAATAAATGATAGGAAGAAGAAGTTAATTTATTCCCTGATGCGTTTGGACATAGTATTTTGACCTACAAATGGTGATAACATAAAAGAATGTGTATTGCGCACTCTGCTTAATAGCCTGGAAACATTGGCGGTGGTGGTGATGAGTACAAGAATCCCAACTCCGGTGGTAAGGTGAAATCGGTTGGTGGTGGTGATGAAACAGGTGTAGGAGGAGGAGGAGAATGAACAGGTGCTGGTGGCGGAGAAAGGACAGGGGTTGGAGGAGGAGGAGAGGGGACCGGTGCTGGCGGTGGGGATGACTTAACAGGTGGTGGTGGAGAGAAGACTGGCGGTGGTGGAGGTGATTGAACCGGTGGTGGAGGTGAATGAACTGGCGGTGGTGGGGAGTGAACTGGTGGCGGTGGGGAGTGAACAGGTGGCGGTGGGGAATGAACAGGTGGCGGTGGGGAATGAACCGGTGGAGGTGGGGAATGAACAGGTGGTGGCGGGGAATGAACCGGTGGAGGCGGGGAATGAACAGGTGGTGGTGGGGAATGAACCGGTGGAGGTGGGGAATGAACCGGGGGTGGTGGGGAATGTACCGGGGGAGGTGGGGACTGAACCGGGGGCGGTGGGGAATGAACCGGGGGCGGTGGGGACTGAACTGGCGGCGGTGGGGACTGAACCGGTGATGGGGGAGGGGATTGAACAGGTGGTGGTGGGGAATGTAACTCGGGGGTGGGACTTGGTTTTACAGGAATGGAAGGAGGAGATGATTTTGGTGAAGGGGGTGATGGAGTTGGTTTAGGTGTTGGCGGAGGAGTAGATTTTGGTTGCGGTGGAGGCAATGGGGTTACTTTAGGAGATGGAGATGATGGAGTTTGAGTTTTCGGGGTCTCAGGGGTTGGAGGACTATATTCCAAGGGTTTTTCTTTTCCCGGGTTCTCTCTGCAACCAACAGCTTCGCAATCAACAGGCTTGCTCACCACAGGCAAACATTCCTCCACTGACTTTTGGTTTGGCTCATCAGGCAAACAATTCTGTATGCTATCCAATGTAAGGCCATGTTTTGGTGCCTGGCAACTTTTCATCTCTTCCTCGAAAAAGTTAAAAGAATATGTGAAGTTCTCCAAGCTTGGCAATTCACAAATAGAATCCAGAACTTGTCCTGCCAATTTGTTGTGTCCAATGTCAAGCGTGTTGATCTGCTTCAATCCGGATAAGCCCTTTGGCAATGTCCCAATAAAATTGTTGCAGCTAATGTCAAACACATTCAAGTTTGTCAGCAATCCAATCTCTTCTGGCAAGCAACCAGTGAGGTTATTGTTCAAGAAAATCAGCTCATTCACCGTCTTTGCCATCTTACCGATGCTCTTGGGCATACAACCAGAGAAAAAGTTGTTGGCCAGCACCGCCACTGAAACAGTAGAACTGCCGAAATTTTCAGGAATGTTGGACGAGAAGCGGTTGTTATTCAAGATCAAGGCATCTAGAGGTTTGTCGAAGAGTTCTGAAGGCAACGGCCCTTCAAAATCATTGTAACGAAGATCAAGGTACACAAGGGCTGGCAACCCCAGAACAACTTCTGGAAAACTACCAACAAAGCGATTGTTGCTTACATCAAGCTCTCGCAATATTGTTAGCTTCGAGAATTCCTCGGGAATGATCCCACAAAACCGGTTACTATTAATATGGAAAACAGCTATATCTGTCAAGAGCCCGAGCTGGGGGACAAGGTGCCCAGCAATATCTCCATCATTAAGATCAACACCAGCAACAACAGTCAAGTTGGGATCATCGAGTGCTTTTTCACAAAAGATACCAGTGTAAGCACATACATTGGCACCAACCCAATTGCCAGTCATGTTTTTGGGATCAGAAAAGACAGCTTTTTTCCATGATTGAAGGGCAATGTAAGCTCTCTTGAGCCTGGAGTTAGCAAAGGTGACACGAACATCGACCTCGTATTCAAATCCTTCAGGAACATCATCTTTATTAGGTGTAGCAGAGGAAATAGAAAGGAGAGAAAGCAAAAGAAAGCATCCTAAGGCCTTCATGATGGTATTGGTAGGAAAAGCCATGCCCGCCAAGACCTATTTGGCAAGGCCCAAAGGCACTGCTTATACTACTCACCAATGGATGGAAGCTATTAATATGGAGATTGAGGAAAAAACTAGATCAAGAAATTGAGTGGCTGTTGATGAAGTTGGCCAAAATTAGTACACAGAAATTCCGGAGATGTTCCTATGCCACAAAATTGGAAGGTGCATATGAATTTTAGAGACTATTTTGGAGAAGAAAAAAAAATTGATTGGTTTTCGATTAATTGCCTGAATGGAACAGAATCATATTTGCTAAACGCTGCCAATGACCAAGTCTTCTCATGGTTATTTTGATCATAGATCAATGGATCTCAGTGGTTAAAATTTTACATGGCGCCTAGCTCTGTCTGTTTTTGGTGTTTTTACACGCCTCTGTTTCTCATTTCTAGCCTCAACATGTTCTGTTAATTTCATTGTATAGGTAAAAAAAAACTTTTTAATTATTTATCTAGTTCTTATTTTCTTTTTGGTGCAACATGGCATACACATATCCTGCAAAATTCCATCAAACTTTAGGACATTTTCTTAAGTTAATGATAAAATAGACAATTGTTGTCGCAAAAGGAGTGTGTTTCTTTAAATTTTTTTTTAATTAAAATTTAGTTCTTACATATTATTATTATTATTTCCTTTTTTGGGGGATTTCCTTTTTGGCGCTTGCTGGAAAGGGGGAAGAAGAGGTGACAATTATAAAAAGCATTTAGTAACTTGGTATCATCATAAATATTTGCATTTTGGAAAATTTTCTGCAACCATTTTCATTAAATTTTTTTTTTTTTTTTTTATTGCAAGTATTTTATAGTTCATCATTTACGTAAGTCTGCCACTAGCAACCAATGGCTAACAGTGAACATTTAACTTCTGCAATAATATTTGTTGGTTCCCATTGCGGTTTAGGTGTGTCTGTCATCTGCAGCTGCTTTTTGAGAGAGTTTATTCTTCAAACTAAGTGTTTAGCACAATACTAAATCAGAACATTTTGATAGTTCAGGACAACTTTTAGCTTTCCTTTTTTACCTTTCATCAGAATAGAGATAAAAAGAGTACAAGGATTCAATCCAGGTAGCTTTTCGACAGCCATTTCAAGCAACAATTATCTGTGTATTAATCTTAACCTCTTTAACCAACATGAAAAAAGAAACAAAATTACTTGTAAGATTATACATTATGATCCTCACTTGGAATACATTAGCCTGCCCGGAATGCAGAGATCGAAACATTATACAGATACCTTAAACCAAGTAATGATGTATATATATACAACAGAAGCAAAAATCATGTTTTTGTTTAATAGGGAGGAGCAGCACTTGTGTTCTTGTTTCGGTTGGAGAATGAGATTCATCTACGGATACACAATAGTTGAGCTTAACTCACAAAATCTTGTGTTTTGCAGCCATGCAGCTGAATCTATTTTTTTTTGATTTCCCTTTGTGTTTCTCAAGTATTTAGAAGAGGCAGGAACACCAGTCTTAGATACAGAGCTTCAAATCCACATCAAGAATATATTTTTGAGTCATGTTAGCCTCCTTTTTGTAGTTATCTTTTAAGGCTTTAAGGTTAGGATGGGATCAATTTGAAACACTGACCAATTCAAACTAAAACTATCAGCAACTCATTATTCTGATTTTTGGGAATATTCAAGCATTTGAAAGAGAGGTAAGAGCATAAGCCCTCTTAACACTGACTTTGCATCCATCATCAAGAATTCACAAAACTCTGCAACAAAAAATTGCATACTCCTGCTTCCCAAAATGAAGTTCCATCCTCAAAAGTAAGAAAAATTATAAAAAGAATGAACTTTAACATATTAAATTGCCAATATCACAATTTTCTGAAAAAAGAAATTTGAATGTGAACCCTTATTTTGGGAATGACAGAGCAAGTAAATCTAAACTAGCCATGTCTTGCACCCCATTGTATTCATTGTAGTCCTTTTTACTTGGGTCTTCTTGGTGCACTAAAGAGAATATTAAACCAGACCCTAATAAACATCAACAAGATTAAATATCTATAGACAATACAATATCATGTGGAAATTTTATTGCTACAACAATTTCCCAAATTAAAGCCACCATTTATATTCACAAAAAGTAGAAAACATCGTCCAATACACTTAACTATAAACCTAACATATAGTAGTAACTTAGAAAACTAAATAAAATCACACAAGCCAAATTTGAGTAAAACACAAACTGAACCATACATATATCAATCTGTTTCATGGTCAGGTGCAGGGGAATACCAAGCAGGGAACCTCCCTTTGTTTCTAAGCAATCTGGTAAAAGGCGAATCAGGCATTCTTCCCTTTTCTTCTTCCTCCATTTCTTCAGCTGATTTTGGCAATCCATCCGGCACCGGACATGGGTTCTCCCCTAATTTATGTGCATTTAATTTCTTGTTCGATTCATTAATTGAATTCTTTTTTGCTTTGTGAATTGCCGAAATTCCGTGTAAGCAGCCTATCAGAGACTTAACTCCTCCTGCTTGAAGTATAACCTTCTCTACCTCATCCTTTGGGGCCTCATTCTTCAAATTAAAAAATTAATAAAAAAAATTAATCAATTCTCTGTTAGATTTAAGATCGGAGTATAAAAATAAATAAAACACCATATACTCAGATTAATCAAACTGTCTAATGTATTCATATATATGTGCCTCTCACGCATCAAACCAAGCCAAACAATGTTTATATAAAACTCAACTGCTATAACATGGGGCTCAAATCTATAACGCCAAAAACATTAGTAAAACCCCCCAAATACACACGTCGCTAGGCTTCCAAGCTCACCGGCGAGCGGGGCAGCCGCTCGCTCACCGGGAAGTCACCCTGTCGGGGTGGCCATTCTTGGGCCGCCAATCTTAATATTATGTAATCACTAATCCAAAAAAGGAAAAAAGGTTTAGATTTTTATCTAAAGATCAAATTATAGTACATACTTCGAGATCTTTGAGTTCGAAATAAGCTTGCCAGCAGCTATATGAATTGTCTCCTTCAAGCGTTGAACAGTAATCTGAATATGAATAAGAAGAAGGGAAGAGTTACAGAATATTCAAAGCAGATCTTAAATTCAAAACATTAAAAAGATCAAAATTTTATACAATATATATATTATACCTACGAGTTCGTTTTCGGATTTTTGAATCAATGGAGGGTCTTTAAGGACTCGATCGAGCTTGGTTCTGCTAAAAGGTTCGAGCTTTGGAATGTAAGCATGGCTGTTTCGCGAAGAACAGCAGATTGTAGCAGGATAGGGGTTCAATTTGGAGATGGGTGTTGACCTTGAAGAATAATAATGAAGGTCATTAATGGCTTCCAGAAACAGAGAAGAAGAAGAAGAAGGTGTCACTGATCTTATCATCATTGCAATTGTGTAGAGTTTAATACGAATACTAATACTGTATCTATTTTATATAGAAGTACTAGTCTTTAAAAGTGTTAGATATTTATTTATACGAGTTAAAATGATGAGAGGATACGGTGTATTGGATAAGGATAAGATATTTCTTTATTTGTAATTGATGGGATGGGTGTGGGAGCTAAGGTGACAGGGGAGGTGTTATTTTATTTCACAACAATAAGATCTTGACCGTTTGTTAGTTTGATGATGTTGTTGCCTTTTGTTTTAGTTTTACGTTTTGCATAAGAAAAGGTCAAAATTGGACGGGTGATACCCAAGTTTATTCATTTTAATGTGGTTGATGCGTTTAAAAATCTATCTAAGAAAATACAATTCTTTTTAAATTTTTCTTTCATCTTAATAAAATATCAAAATCGTCTAAAATTTAAAATAAATTTTATCGAAGGTACAGATAAAATGCTAGTATAAATATATATCGCAAATATTTACCTTAATTTTGTGATCATTACTTATAAAATAAATATTAATAATAATTTTTTTAAAAAATATTATCTTCGTCCTTTAATATAAGTCGTTTTAGAGAAGTGTTTTTGTCTCTTAATATATGACGTTAAGAATTTTAAGCAAACATTAATTGTTTATTTTCTAATATTATCCCAAGTATTAAATATAATTTTAATTCTCTAACTATTTTTTACTTAATAAATAATATTTTTTTTAATATAAAAACAATATAAATAATTAACATTATATTTAATATTATATAATTATTTTTTTAATATTTATGCATAATTCTAAAACGGAAATATATAATAAGTGGCTCTATACCAAACAAACTTATTTTAATTACTCAGTGATCGATTGGTGATTGGGCCAAAAACCGGAACCGCTGTTAACGGATATTTTGATGTGCTTGCGCCCATTGTTTTCTCTTTCCCCTCTCCTTCACTCGCCTTTTTCGCTTTTTCGTTCTTTTTGGGACCACACAACAGTACATGAATATCTTCTCGATCTAAACACAAATTCTATCCCCAGAAACCATTATTCAATCTAGTGCCTTCTACCTCTTTTTTGTTAAAAATAAAAAATAAAAAAATCCAACTTTTCTCAATATTTGATTACTCCTTCTCCTCAAAACAAATTTAAAAAAAAACAATCATTTATATATTAAAAAAAAGTCTCATTTTAATGATCGTATAAATGATTCAAAGAACTTAAATTACTTTCACATTTATATTATCGTATTATCACTAATAAATAGAGATTTAATAAATTAAAAAAAATTATTTAAAAAAAAATTATTTAAAATTTATAAATTTTGCGAATGATACTTTTTTTATGAAGTGGAGGGAGTATTATTTTTTTAATTTTTATTAAAAATAAATTAATCCTTTGAATGTTAAATATTGGAAATTTTAAAATATTCTTGATGTTATCAAGAGGTTGCAAACTTGCAACAATAATTTTGTAGCTTTTAAGTTTTATCTTCTTTTTTTCCCCTCTTTCTATAGTTTAGGTTTGTTTCAACTATACTACCACTTTCTTAGGATCTAAAACCTTGACTAATTATGTATTTGTCCCGCAAGATTATGTATTCTAATGGATTTTTTTGCATAATCGTCTCAAAAAGAAGGTATATGTATTCCATTACTTCTTGTTGGCGTTTTGTTCATGCTAGTTGGTGGTGACACGCGTTATAAATTGTGTGGATTAAAATATAAATTTTATAAATTTAGATAACTAAATAGAAAGATAAAATAATTAATATAAAGATGACAAAATAGTAATATAATCAAATTTATAAAGGCAAAAGAGGAAGGGAAAAAAATACGATACAAAATCACTAAGATGATGTCAACTTCACATGGACGTTTTATAATCTACTAGTTTACATGGCACACACTACCTGTGTGTTAAAAAGAGAAAAATAAGATGTTAAAAGATATGAGTTGAGAAATAATGAGAGATAGATGGTCTCAAACAACAGTTATTGGATAACTTGCAATAACTGCATGATCACGTCTTCTCTCCTCCTATGTTGAGTAGGAAAAAATAAAGTACAACGTAAATATAATTCTTAAGATAAAGTGTGACACAAAATAACTTTCTAAAAAGCTGAACGCTTTATATATGAATATATTATTGAGAGAGAGCGAGTAGTTGGACTCTTGGTATCCTCACTCTCACTTTAATATATAGTTTGAAATTAGTAATTTTAATTTCTTATTTTCCCTCTCCCACCTCTCTATTCATTGTTCCTAATTTCTCTCCCCCACTTATTGTTTTTTACGATTTTTTGAATTGCACACATGTTACTAAACTATAGGAGAGCAAGAGGATCGGTTAATTTTGAACTCTTTGGTTTCTAATATTATTTTTGACGTTTTTATCCTATTTTTTTTATTTTTTTTCATTTCTATCCATTATTTATCACCTCCTAATTTCTCTCACCCACTACTCACTAAATTTATTTTATTTTTTTTAGTTTGAACATACAATTATGTTTTGACATATCATTTTATAAATTAATTTTTATAAAATTCTTTTATTACTATAGCAATGGTCTTCTAATTTTTGCCACTTTCTCTGTTCTATAATTATAAAAGATATGAAATGAAGTTCTTCATGTTTAAAAAAAATGGGAATCTCAAGCCCAATTTTTGAATTGAGGTTGGCCTATAATTATTATTGGCTTAACAACTCAAGGGCTTGGCTATAAACTATGAGTAATAGGTTTGAGCAGTTATGCAACTTATTTGGAGAAAGCGACCTGAGACAAAAATGGAGCCCAATTTAAAAGAGAACATTTTTGAAGAAGAACAGATAATGCACTGGTCATGATGGGCTGAACCCCCTCTGTAACCTACTCAAATAATTTTTGATGTTTATATGTTTTACTATGACCTGTTTCGAGATGACTTATTTTAAAATAATTGTGACTTATAAATAAAAGTGTTTAATATTATTTTGACTAATAAATTAAAAATTAAATTAAAATATGAAAGTATTTGGCTAAAATGACTTATAAGTTATAATAAGACATGTAATGACTACTAAAATAAAGACAAAAGAGTTTTTACATTTGGACAAACTTATTTATCTTAAACCGACTTATAAGTCATTTTTCAAGAAATTTAATTCTCAAAAGTGACTTATAAATCAAAAACTAAGTCCGTTCCAAACATTTCAACAGTAAAAAATAATTTATAAGTTGGTTAAACCAACTTATAAGTTCTCCTCAAACAGGTTCAATATCCGTTTATTTTTAAGGATTCCCATTATACTATTAGATTATTTTTTTTACATCAAATATTAAAAATTAAAAGCTAACCCTTTACCAAGAAAAATACTGAATGAATTTTAAGTGTGTTCTCAACTAACCAAAATAAAAATAGCTACAAGTCTAAAGACTGAATGGGACTCTCATTTGTTTTAATAATGGAGTACATTATACGTACATTATAGAGAATACTCTGTTATACCAATTGTTTATTCTTGAAACTTATTATACATCTATTGGGGTTTCATATATAACTGAAATATAGAAATTGGAAACTGATATTTTTATAACAAAAAATGATATTTTCACATGAAAATTGTCGTTATAGATTCTATAGTGACAGTTTTCCCTGTCGCTATATATCTATAGCGATACTTTTCATTTAAAAATATCAAAAAATGGTGTGAAAATATCAATTTCTTAAAATATAAACTGCAACATTTAGCTTCTAAAACCTAGTTGGAAACTTGTCTATAGTTTTTTCGAAATATTGGATTCATGATTTATGGTCAAATACCTTTGTGATTTAAGTTGCTATTTGTAACATTTTTTAATCTTACTATCTTATTACATTCATTTTAATATTTTAAATAAGACTTAGCTTTAATTTTAAACATTGCATGTGTTATTTTATAATAATAGGGAATGGTGTCAAAAATTGCATTTTAAGTTTTTATATATATATACTAACTATTTTGATTTATTTGAGATGTAATACAAAGTATTTAACTAAATGAAATTTTATGAATGTTTACGAGTTTAGAGAATGGAACTAAATTATCAATAAAAATAATGCAACATATATATTGTCATATTTAGACCAAACTTATTTAACAAAAATTAATTAAAAGAGCAGTTTCACAATCTCACTTAGTGCATGCATGCATGCTTAGTTATATTTAGAACGTTTAAAAGTCTAAATGTACATAAATTTTTTGTTATTATAAAAATTATTTATTTTAAATATAATTTATTTAATTTATAACACTTTATAAACGTAATTATTTAGATTCAAACCTAAATATATTGAAAAAAATAATGCAATGTGTTTAAAGATTTAAACGTTATACCATGCAAATATAAAACAAAGATGCCCTATAATTGTACGTAAAACCATTTATACGTACAAACATGTCCTATGGACTTAAAATGAAGGCTATGGAGACTTTGCAAGATCTGATCGAAGAAGCAAAGCTTCCAACTGTGTGTTGGGCTCTATGTATATTCGCGGTCTCTTACTTCTTAACAAGTATGTTCACCCTCTACCTTTTTTATTCTATTCTGTTCATAAATAAAGCACCCCAATTTATTTTTTTGCTGAGTTACTTTTTCATGATCCCGATATAAGTAATTAGCTCTTGCATGTAAGAGTTGGATGAACAATTTGATTTCAAAAAACCTATTAAGCTATGGGTTTCATGTGATTGAAATTTATATTGCCGTAACATTGTTTTTGTCTTGTGAATTGGCATAAAATTCTTTATTTTTTAGCTTCCTAATTATATAAGTAACAGTAGTCGAAGTACCGTGTATCTTACTAGTTAATACTATTCTGTTTGGCTGCTAAGAAATGGACTACGTACTAGAGAAACAAAAGGTTGAAGAACTGCAATAAGCTCACTTTTCTCTACAATGGCAAATTGGCAATATAATGTAAAATGGAAGAAACAAAAAATATTGTTGGCTTTTGTTCGTCAACGCTGCATTCAGCTTGACAAGTATTTGCAAGCTCATAGCTGCTAAGCTCTAGCAGTAACCTCGTAATACCATTAATCATGCAGAACTATATTCGTTCTGGTTTAAATCATTTATTCGCTGATCAATTGTGATTTTATGACTGACTAAAAATCTTCACTTACTGTTAGTACTGTCATTTTTTTTGCTTTACATCACACAGTTAATGTGGATGATGTCATGGATGACATTGTGTGCCAGTTCAGAGGGGTTTCAGATGGTTTGATGCGGAAAGTTGTTGCCCCATCTTCCTCAGCCTCTAAACCAGCTTCTTCAATTTCACGAGGAAGGTGATAAAGATGCAAGCCATGGCAGTGAGGAAACGGAATCTGGTGCACAAGGTAATGGATGGCATTTGGACAACGAATTGAACTCAAGGAATTTCCACCAAGGTTGGTTAAATGTGATGAAGATTTTAGAAGCTTAGATTCTGAAGATCTCTAGAGGATCAAGTTTCCTACTAAAATAACATGAAGGGAAGTTAAGGGAAAATATTTTATGCCTTAAGAACAGCGGTGGACATTTTTGGCTAACCATAGAACATTGAAAATGAAAATCATGCTAAGGGATTTAGATATTGTACTCATTGGAGACACTATTCAAATCTGTACAAATCTAATCAAGAACGTAGTTGCAAATATGGCCCTTAATTTACTGGGAGAAAACAGTTTGTTTATTTATGATGGAACATAAATTTTAGAATCATCCACTTACTGATTAAAATGTGTGTTTGAAATCCATATGTTTTTTGTACTATTTTTTTAGTTCATTACCGATTTCCTTTGCAGTGGACGCCACCAAATTTAAGTGTACCTGTGCCGAATTTAGTAGATAATATCTTCCAGTTAAAGAGAAGGGGCTGGCTGGCTAAGGTGAGCTAGTTCATAATTATGCAGTGTTTACTTTCGTTTTTCCTTTCCGTCATGATATTGCAAAACTAGTTATATTTCGCAGTCATATTCCTGAAGTTACGTGGTGCTTTCTGTTATTATGTACACCAGTTTCTATTTTGGGCCTATGATATAACAAATATATATTTGAGTAGCTACATTTTGTGATTTTGGGTGTTTTCTATCAGATGTTTTCAAAACCAAGCGCGACTGTGACCTAAACATCTTCCAGTACAATACATATTTGACAGCTAGCGCATGAGCATACCATTATGAGTCAGGGTCATCATATATAGAGTTCATATTTGGACTCTTAACATGGCTAACTCTAGTTTTAATCTGTGTGTGTGTATCTGTTTGTTGGGGAGGGGGGAGGGGGGGGGGGGGAGTAATAGTATAATATGCGGGAGTACAGTTAAACGATTGAAATTAGGAGTTAGGACAAGTATCTTGCAGTTTATGGCAACTAATTACTGATCAGGGAGTAATTGCATGCAGTTTATGACAACTAATAATATTAAAATGGAAAGAGGACAAATACATTTCGACGCAACAAAAAGAAAATTAAAACAAATATATAACTTGGACGGAGAGAGTAACATTAAGAAGTGCATTATTGGAAGTTATACAGTTAATGTAGCACTAACGTGTAAAATGTAAAAAACACTTGGCAAGAATAGTAATGCTCGGGGAAGGGAATATCAGAATGAAAGTTGATTAATAGTAAGGAACGATGTAGAAGGAAGTGCTTTAACTAAAGCAGCTCCAAATTGAATGGAATGGTGAAACAAGATTATTGCAACCCCAATAGTTGAGAAATTGGATTTGTTGAGTTAATTTGGTTAAATTTTTTGATTTATCATTGGAGCATGACATCTATGCTTGTTGTTATAGTATTCTAGGATTGATTTGATTGGCATAATCATATATAGGATCAATTTGATTGACATAATCAGTGGTGTTAGGATTTCACATTTCTTACATTTTTTTAAAATCTACATTCTGGACCATTTATTTCACATTTCTTTGTTTACCAGGCAGTTGTGTTTGTTTAATTATTAACCATGTCTTTAAAATTTTTTACGTTACTCCATGTTCAGCAGGTCATTTGGAGGAAGTCACTACATTAGTATGTTGATGGCTGGTGTGAATGTTATTTTGGTAATAGTCACCTAAGAATCTGTTTGTATTGTTATAAAATGAAGAATCTCCTTCAAGTGGTTGATGAATTGAAAATTGCAGGAAAAGCTTTCTGCTAATATTATCTTATAAGAAGTTAATATATGAAGCCTGCTAGTTAATAAAGTGCTTAAAGAATAAAATAACAGAGAATTATTTTGCCTATATAATTATTGTTGGGAAAAAATCACTTCCCAAATACTGTTGTCTTTGATAAATTAAATGACTAAAAATATCAGTATATGCCAAACAAATTAAATTTGCAGTTTCACCAAAATAATAATCACTGCAAGAAATAATGAGGAGAAATAATCAAATACAAGACACCAAGATTTTTAACGTGAAAAATCCTTTATAACTAAGAAGTAAAAACCATGGAATATACTCCAAAAAATCCACCAGAATAAACTGATAGATTACAGCGATATCCTAATTTGAGTACACACTCAACCTCACCACAATAACTATGCGATAAAACCCAAACAACACACTCAGTTGTTTAATCTTTTTCTCTCTATTTTTCTCTCTTGACTCTCTCTTGGATTTCCTCTCTCTTATCTCACCTTTCTCTCAGATGAGATTTCTCACTCTTCCACTCTCCCGTACAGGATTACTCTTTCATCCATCCTCCCCGGGTGAGATTTCCTCCGATGGAATCCTCGGCCTATTAAATACTTTGTTAGCAACACTGGAGATAACATATATAGGCAGAAAACTTCTCATGTTTTCCACCCATCTCTTTCCACTAACACAAAAGGACAGAGATTCTTTTTCTCTCCACCAAATTGTGTGTCATGCACAATTCATGCCGAACTAAGGAATATTGCCTTTTGTTTTCCCCCAGGCCACTAACTCAAAGCAAACAAAAAACCTTACGCCAAAAACTAATAAAGAGGCTGCCCATTTACTACATGTACTATACATATATATATATGTATGTATATATATATTCGTGTTTTTTTCCATGCCACCAACTTTCCTTGATTTATGCAGAAAACATGGCTGCTCTTTTCATTCCTTTGCTCCACTTCATGCATGTTTTCATGTAACAGGTTCTCATGGGTGAGGATTAACCCAACAATTATGATCTTGTTTGACGGGGAGAGTATGTAGTATATCTTAACATTATCTTCCTACTTTATAAACATATATATATATATGTATATATATATACACACACTTTTGCTATACGTATGTTTTGTAATGATTTGTACAATGAACTTTATAAAATTGTAGTGAGCCCTCCAAAAAATGGTGGAACCCACCACAATTTTACAAAGGTCATTGCACAGATCATTACATACAGCAAAACTCTCTCTATATATATATTTATATATGTGTGTGTCTGTGTGAAGAGCTCGTGTCCTGAATCCTGACTATTGCACGACCTAAATGTTATATTCAATGATTGACAAGTCACAAATTTGGCTTTTATTTATACGCTCATATGACTCTCCCAGTAATATTCATTTTGTAGACGAACAGGTTAGGTAGTAATGTAGGGAGGCGTAGCTTATTGATCCGTCTTCTTATTTGTACAAAACTTGCAATTAGAATCTGTAGAGAAGTAATCTTTGGTGTAGCACTTGTACCTATTTCTGCATACCAACCATTTGACAGGTTTATGTAATTATTTGTATTGTTGAAGTCTCCAAATTAAAACAGTGATATACTCCTCATTCAAGGTGTTTATTTTTCTTCAACATTTCCTTTTCGTTTTATTTTCCTTGCACTGCAATTCTCAGCGTCCTTCTGCAAATAATTTAAAGTGGAAGTGTATGCGACAAGATAGAAAAAATTAAAATGAAATCCTTTTTAATTCTTACGTATACATGGAGGTACGCTGCAATCATAATGAGCCTAAAAATTTTTGCAATGTACATCAAGAGTCGGGGTAAATTTTTTGGGAACTGTTCTGTTGCAATGACAAAGGGTAGTATGTGAAAGGAAGTTGTGGGTGAACTGGAGGGATTAAATGGGCCGTGTGTTTAGGAGGTTATCGTTAGCCCAGGCAATGTATTAACAAGAACTTCATATTATAAGATCAATGGGAATATAATTTGTGATGCAATGTATTAACAAGAACTTCGTACTATAAGATCATAAAAAGGTATGTTCATATTTCTTACTATTGTGATATGAGTAGTTAATTTTATTTTTCATTGATACGAGTAGTTGGTCAAATTTAATCTAAAAGTTATTGCAACTCACAACATCATTTTTTTAGTTTATGTCACTAAACATAAATTGAAATTTTAAAATTTAATTTATAAAATGTCTATATTATGATTTTTATTATTTTAGAATTCATAATTGATATGAATTCATTTTAAATTTAGATAATACAGTAAGATATTTCGTCTATTCGTTTTACAAAAAAGAGTATTATTTGTAAAATTTGTAAACTTTAATATATATATATATATATATATATATTTATTTTTTCACATTTATTTCTTAATATAATGAGAGGTGTAGTTTAGAAATAATGTTATAATAATGAATTTATGTTATTATACTCGAATATAATTATTTTTTGTTATATACAGTTATCAATCAAAAGAGTTTTTTTTTTCTCTCATAAATGGGAATTTGTGTGTGTGTGTGTGTGTGTGTGTGTGTGAAGGGAGGGAGTATTTTTATTTAGAAGGGAGGGAGTATTTGAAATATTTTAAATTCTAGTGAGTGAACCAAGAGGCAAGTCAGACTTTTATTCATTCGCAGATTCTGTCACTCTCTACAACCCTTTCCTTCCGAGCAAGTTTTTAGAGAGAGAAACAATGGCGATTCCCAGGCCGAGAGGCGGACCCCCCAAAAATCCAAAAATTAGACAACAAGAAGAAGAAGAAGTAGAAGAAACCCAAAATGAGAGCAATAATGGCGGAACTACTTCAGAGTATGAACAATCCAGAGAACAAAGAATCAAAGAGAACCTCGAGAGAATGGAGAAAATGGGGATTTTGGACCTCTCTCGCAAGCTCAAGTCCGATTTTCTCCCTCCTCCTCCAAAGCGTCGAAAGCCTTCTCAAATCAAGCCCCCTTCTACTTCCCCAAGACGATCTTCTAGGTAACAATAACAATACCCTGCTTCTCATCTAATTTCCCCTGTTCAGTTCCCGCCAAAATTCCAGTAAAACAAACACTAGCATTTTGAATTCCATCTAGTTTTCATTTTTTTCCCCTTACATTTTCAGTTTTGTTTATTTCATGAGAAAGATGGTTAAAATTCCTATGCCTTTTTAAAAAAAAATTATTTTATGGCTGCTTTGCTCATACTGATGGAGAAAATTAAATGTAGAACAATCCTATTGTAGCAATAGGTCTTGGGGGATTTTGGGGGTTTTTTTAGGTACCCCATTTTACTTCGTTTTATTTTCGTATGATTTTTCAGGAAAGTGGAAACTAATTAGCTTGTTTTGATTGCTTTGTTTGGTTTAGAAAATAATGACAAGAAATTCTCAAGTCCTATACATCTTTCTTCATTTCTCTTGGTCCACTTTTCTAGGAAAAAAAACTCAGAAAAATCCTAGTAGTAGCGATGCGGACTTGTTTGGAGGAGTTTTGGGTTTTGTTGGATCCCAAATGTCACTTTATGCTTTCTGTTACAATTTCGTGGAAGAAAGTTGGATTCTTTATTATGGATTTCTAATGTTATTTCTCATCATGGGTTTGTGTAGGCTGAATAACATGGCTCGGGTTAATTATTCCTATAGGGTTCCTATTCCCAAGAATGAGGGGGTTCCTAAGCCCATGAAAGAGAAGAAACTTGAGGGAAATGTCAGGGTTCCCAAGCCCAAGAAAGACTGGAGGAAAGTTGTGGGGAATGTCGAGATTCATATAAAAGAAGGTTCAAAACCTGAGATTTATACAGAAGAGCATGAACAGCTTTTGGGTGATTGTAAGACAACTTGGACTCTGGATGTTGATGGATATGATGAAGATGGGCAACGCATATATGATCAATTTGAGGGGAAGCATTGCCACCAATGCAGGTAATTTGTACGTACTATCTATTTCATGTGTTTTTATTTTTCAAATCTAGTTTTTTGTTACTGGAGAGCAACTAGTTGGGGAAACAACACACTTACTGTTTAACAACACTGTTTTGGCAATGTGTTAAATTATTCTCCTTTTGCACTATAAATTTGAGGGGAATGTAAGAGTAGATATAGATATTTGTAGGAAACAATCTCCAATTCTTACCTAATAAACCATTATAGAATTTAATGCATCAATTAGCCTCAAGAGCTGGTGGATTGTTCGAAGAATAGATGCAGGTTTTGGTTGATTGAAAGAGAATTGGTTTGGTCTGTTCTGCTAGTTTACGGGAGAGGGAACTCTCATGGGTCTTCTTCGCTTGCCTCCTTGAGGCAATGGAAGTTTCAGGCAGAGTGCTGAGGAGATTTTTGGAGAGCAGGAAAGTGTTGATGGTGGTGAGTCTTGCAAATAAAAATAGGATACTTTTGGAGTGATTAGTTACTTTATGAATTTGTCAATGTTTGTCTATTGTTATAGAGTTAGACGAGATGCGAAAGGAAGTGTTTAAAATTGTAGTGCATCAGATAGGTATATCATCTCTTATGACATAGTACCTTAATAATCTTTGCAAAATTATTTCTGAAGGGTGTTGACAGTTTATTATTGTTGGGGCATAACACAAAGCAAGCATTTAAATTGGAGTACAATATTCTGGTAATCCTGTATCACTTGGTTTACGTATAACTGGGATAAAAAGTTCTTAAGCAATTAGAATGTAATATGGTTTACTTTACCTGAAAATGTGATTCATACGATTAGCGATCTTGTCATTTTATAATACTGATCAGGCAATCACATATAATTCTTTTGTCTAATACTACTGTGAATTCAGAAATGCTCGTCATTTTGATCTGCTTCATTTATAATTACCCTTGTCCTTCCTTTTCTTCGATTTATTTATGTCGGCTTTGATTCAAGTTTATTATATCTATCATGCTTATCAAGCTACATTTTTCATGTATTTCACAGTACATTCATTTGCTAAAACACTCGTAACTAGTGACAGCCTAATTTCATGCAGGCAGAAAACTCTTGGTCATCATACTGAGTGCAGCAGCTGCAAGGTGGTTGAAGGGCAGTTTTGTGGGGATTGCTTATTCACAAGGTATTTCCTATTGATACACATATATGATATATATTATTATTTTTTACTGTTAT
This sequence comes from Aralia elata, assembly GCA_034770075.1. Classification (NCBI taxonomy): domain Eukaryota; kingdom Viridiplantae; phylum Streptophyta; class Magnoliopsida; order Apiales; family Araliaceae; genus Aralia; species Aralia elata. The sequence goes on from CM068383.1 coordinate 84,462,656, forward strand.
TTGCGTTGTAATGTAGTTTATTTAGATAATTAAATTATAGTTTATAGATATTATGATGTTAGCGGGGAAGGTTAGAGTTCAGCTCCTATATCTGCGTGCAGATATGGCGAGAATGTTTTAGAAGCAAATGAGAATCCGAGTTGGACTTGCCCTGTTTGTCGAGGAATATGCAATTGCAGTCGCTGCCGACGGGAAAAAGGATTGGAACCTACTGGTTCTATCTATTGGAAGGTTAACTCCATCAACCTTGCATTAGTTCATACTACATTTATTTGCTGGCACACTATTCTCCTCTATGTTATAGGTCTCCATCAACCAAGCGACATTCCCGCTTTCATGGATGCTCTTATTATTTAACAAATCTAATTCATTTCTTTTTCTTTGGTTGGTGAGATGATGAAAACATTCCACCATATGTGTGGAATACATGCCCTACATCTTTATAAGAGGAGTTGTTAATTTATATTTGATACTTCAGGTAGAAAAGCTTGGGTTCAAGTCTGTGGCACATTATCTCATTCAAACCAAGCGTTTTCAAAAAATCCAAGAAGTCCCAACTGGTGAAAATCAAAATCATGCAAAGGGATCACTGCTACTTGCAGATGGAGAATCTAAGCGACTGATGGGATTGAAGACATAAAAGCAGGCAGTGAACATGGCGGGAGTAATGGCGATCATGAAGATTACAATGCTATTGATTTAAGAAGAGGAAGGTGAAGAGGACACTAATTAGAGTGTTAGAATATTCTCGACTAGCAATTGAGTTTAATCCGAAATATATACTGCTTTGGCACCTGACTAGCTTTCAACTGATTTTTGGAAAATTTGAGCGTCATTGTATATTTGCATTATGTCTAGTAATACTTAACTTTGTTGTGACAATATGGTGAAGTGTTTGATCTCCTTTGCATGATTTCATTTGGAAGAGTTCTGATATTTTAAGTAAAACAACATTTTGGTAAAGTTTTGAATTATATAGGGGAATATGTTCTGTAGCCACTCTTATATATAAGTTGGAAACTAGATAAAAAAAGTTTTGCTATATCTTGTGACAAAATATTGTGATTAGATAAAATAATTATCTATATTATAATGGAAGAGGGGGATGGTGACATCAGCTTTGAGGCTATGTCACAAATTTCCTTTTCTTTTTGTCATTGTAAATTCGGTTGTTTTACTATTTTGTCAATTTAATTTTAATTTTATTATCTAAATTTGAAAAATTATTATTACATTCTTAAAGTAATTGCACGCGAGTGTCACGATGACTAGCGTAAATAAATGCAGATACATTGGTAATTTGTGGATGTGTGATTTTTTTTTCCAGCAAAATATATAATTTTTCTTGGATAAAAGAGTATTTATTTTAGAGTATTCGATGCCAAGCAGGAGGCTTTATCCAGACAAATGTGTTTAAGTTGCTTAAAGTTTAGTGAAAAATGGAGGTAATTTAAATTACCTCATTAGCATCTGCTGCTGCTTCACTGCTGCTGTACCAGCCCTTGAACCCTGGACATAGCTCTTAGGAGAACTTTTAGTGTTGCTACCAATTCTACAAGGGGGGGGGGGGGGGGGCTGGTGGGTATTTGTTGTTTTCATAAAAATATAAAGCTTGTGAAATCACACGATCAAACCAGAACGTTTTCATCTCAAACATCAAGATTTTCTTTCAATTTTTCTAGATTATTTGGGTATAGCTACAAATTTTGTAGCTGAACTCGCGAGTGTGAAACAGCTCCCTCCCACACCTTGTATCGGGCGATGGACGCATGATCAATGAGTGCCATTGGTGGCTGGAGTATCTCGTCTTCGCTATTTGGCATAGCCCCGTGATGATAGATGGGTGTGGGAGTCCTCCAGAAGTACTGCCCTTCAAAGCCCTCGAGATCGACTCCTGAATGACTAATCCAAAGTCGATCTTCAACCCAGTCACAATAGCGAAAAGTAAAACTGCCCTCTCCTTGGTAACATCGCTAATGTGCCGAGTTGGCATTAAGTTGGCACAGATGAAGCTATACCACGCCTTTCCGTAGCGGCTAAGCTCAGTGTGCGAGAAGCTAATCTTTTCATTTGTAATTTCCCGTAGCTTCCAAGCAGTTCCTGGCTTACATAGCCGTGTGATCACATTGTCCAAGTCATAACACCCATAACTGTTTTCCAAGTAGTCCCCGTGCATGTAATTTGGCAATTGGAAACAAGCGTTGATGGCCTTTCTATCGTATGCCACCGACCTACCGCGAACCTGAACCACAAACTCATCTGTATTCACGGCATTCGCATAAAATTCCCTAACCAAGGAAATGACTGCGTGTTCCGGCTGTCTTGTAAAATGGATCCATTTTCGTTCGATTATCATAGCAGCCATCTCCCCATCCTCTCTCAAATCCGGCCTAAGGCCCCTCTCTGGCACCAAGCTCTTGTTTGCTATCACTTTATGGTACCTCAAGGCCGTCTCAGCACTAACAAACTTTGTTCTGTCGAATTGTTGGGACGACTGGGCAATGTCACTACGCTGCCTCTTGGATGCCATTAGAATATCCCCCAATCAGTTCCACAGCCACACTCACGCCAAAAAAACCAAAAACTAGCCAAACTGCTCACTCAGGCAATTCAACAAGCACCTGTCGTGCAAACCAGTTTTCAACTCTTAACTTCCGTTGTTGGTTGTGCTTAAACCCAAAAATTTACCAACCAAACAATAGCACACCAACAATCAATTCAACCCCAATAATCAACAATACAAAGCCACAATAGCAACAAACCTCCAATTCAAGAATACCGAAAGCAAAATTTTTCTGACTGAAATAAGAAAACTGCCATGACTGCAATATCCTTCTATATCCTTCTAGGACTGAGTGTAATCAACAAAAATTCTCACTTACGTGCGTTGGGCAAGAGCAAATCACAACCGTCCAAAATTTGGAATGGGAACAGTGGAGAGGACCCTTGAAGCTTTCCTTGATCGAGAACCAAGTGATTGCCAGGGAAGTTTCGAAGTTGCAGAGAAATTGGAATTGGAAGCGAAGCCTTGCTTGAGTTCGAACGGGAATTGGGGCTTGAATTGGTTTGGGTTTTAGAGTAGGCGAGGCGATTTGGTAAGCTAGCTGAGAATGGAAATGAATTGGGAGTGGGGAGAATATGTACATATATATATATATATATATATATATATATATAATATTAATATATTATCAAATTTGATGTATGCATGCAGTGTTAATTTTTTTTTGTTGTTGTTGATGAATTCAGGTTTATTAAAAGAGAAAAAAGAAGAAGAAGAATTGTGATTTTTGATACTAACGTTGTTTTCTTTGATGTGGTTTTTGATACTAACCCTGAGGCGAATTTTTTTTTCTCTATTTGTGCTCGGCCGATCTTTAGTGGGTTGCCTTGGAATTTGAGTTTTATTTTGAGTCAATTAGGTTTTCTATTTGGATTTCTTTTTATTGGTAGAAGAAGTTTGTATAATTTTAATTGAAAGAAGAATATATGTTTATTACGTTAAGAGTAGAATTCACATGTGATTTTTTGATTTTACCTAAAATCACTTCTTTCACTTTCGTTCGATCCTTTGTAGATGAATAATGGCAGTAGGAGCAAAGATTAATGTACAGAGAGAATAAGAAAGCTAAACAAGAGAATATGAATAAACTTTTGAGTAATAGTTAAAATAAATTAAAATTCAACTTTAAATTGGACATAAGAACTAGTCTACTACAGAAAGAGTTGGTTTAGTTAAAAATGATACCTATTTGTGGAAATATCACATTAATTTGTGAAAATATCAATTCCCTATATTTATTTGCTGACACACTATTCTCCTCTATGTTATAGGTCTCCATCAACCAAGCGGCATTCCGCTTTCATGGATGCTCTTATTATTTAACAAATCTAATTCATTTCTTATTCTTTGGTTGGTGAGATGATGAAAACATTCCACCATTACCATATGTGTGGAATACATGCCCTACATCTTTATAAGAGGAGTTGTTAATTTATATTCGATATTTCAGGTAGATATTCTACTTGCAGATGGAGAATCTAAGCGACTAATGGGATTGAAGACATAAAAGCAGGCAGTGAACATGGCGGGAGTAATGGCGATCATGAAGATTACAATGCTATTGATTTAAGAAGAGGAAGGTGAAGAGGACACTAATTAGAGTGTTAGAATATTCTCGACTAGAAATTGAGTTTAATCCGAAATATATACTGCTTTGGCACCTGACTAGCTTTCAACTGATTTTTGGAAAATTTGAACGTAATTGTATATTTGCATTATGTTTAGTAATACTTTTGTGACAATATTGTGGAGTGTTTGATCTCCTTTGCATGATTTCATTTGGAAGAGTTTTGATATTTAAAGTAAAACAACATTTTGGTAAAGTTTTGAATTATATAGGGGAATATGTTCTCTAGCCACTATTATATATAAGTTGGAAACTAGATAAAAAAAGTTTTGCGACAAAATATTGTGATTTTTGTTGTGACCAGATAAAATGATTATCTATATTATAATGGAAGAGGGGATGGTGACATCAGCTTTGAGGCTATGTCACAAATTTCTTTTTCTTTTTGTCATTGTAAATTCGGTTGTTTAACTATTTTGTCAATTTAATTTTAATTTTATTATCTAAATTTGAAAAATTATTATTATATTCTTAAAGTAATTGCACACGAGTGTCACGGTGACTAGCGTAAATAAATACAGATACATTGGTAATTTGTGGATGTGTTTTTTCCCCCCCCCCCCCCCAAAATATATAATTTTCCTTGGATAAAAGAGTGTTTATTTTAGTGTATTCGATGCCAAGCAGGAGGCTTTATCCAGACAAATGTGGTTAAGTTACTTGAAGTTTAGTGAAAAATGGAGGTAATTTAAATTACCTCATTAGCATCTGCTGCTGCTTCACTGCTGCTGCTGCTGTACCTACCAGCCCTTGAACCCTGGACATAGCTCTTAAGAGAACTTTTAGTGTAGCTACCAATTCTACAAGGGGGGGCTGGTGGTTATTTGTTGTTTTCATAAAAATATAACATAAATGCCAACTGCTTAAAGCTTGTGAAATCACACAGAAAGTTTTCATCTCAACCATCAAGATTTTCTTTCAAATTTTCTAGATGATTTTGGTATAGCTACAAATTTTGTAGCTGAACTCGCGAGTATATGAACCAGATTCTAGAATTTCAAATGCTCTTTAGAACTTAAACAACATAAATTAATGGTATCCATCGTTTCAAAGGCTAGTTCTAGTTACATCGCGGTTAAGGGGCATTGAGGTTTTGGTTCTATCAACTGGTAAAAACATCACGGATATTGGAATACAGAGCGTACAGGGAGTATTGCCGGAGTTTTGCAACCTCATACCAGGTGTTAAGTACATTATTGTTCTTGTCTGTGCCCGAAAATGCCAACTGCACGCCTATGTTGCAATCAACAGTGCCTCCATTGCTTTTGCACTTTGATGATGGCACTGCACAGTCTGTATTGTTAAGGCAAACAACGTTATCCCCAGAGCATGCAGCGCACCCATACTTTTTCCAGAACATGTTTTGGAGTGTACCCTTTTGAAATTCAAGAACCTGCAAATACAAAAAGAAACCAAAAAAAAAAAAAAAAAAGTCACTCCTTTTCCCACCAAAACTACCATTTATAATTTCTCTTCACTCTTCTTTTTCCTCCCCAACTTGGTGTGACACGTTCATTAGATATAGAAGAAAAATTAAAGGAGTACGTTGAATCTAACTGTCTTACCAGAGTAAAACTATTAACGGTGTGTGTAAAATCTGCAACAAACACTGGGGGCGATCTTGCAGCAAACTGTCTTCCAGCAAATGCGACCATATGTCCGCCAGACAAGCTCTGAAAATTTCATACCTAAGTCCCAACACTAGACTTTGCTTTTCAAATTTAGCAATAGCTGGGAAAATAATAAACTTATGGATATTTACTTCACCAAAGTGAAGATTTCCAATACAACTACAACCAAATTGAGATTTTCGACAGAAAATTCATCAATTTCTCATCAAAGATCCAAACTTTTTATCTTTAATAGTTGTGAGGTCAAGTTTACAAAGTTATCTTGAGTATGAAAATATAAACATGAAACAATATAGATGGGAATTTCCTCCACTAAACTTTGATCAGAAAGAACTAAAGCAACACAAAATGTAAATGTAACTCTCTATAACACAAAATCCACAGGTGCAGAAGGAACACAAAGTGGCTCAAAATGAAAAATGACATACCGGATTGAAGTTGGTGCCATTGATAGTGAGGAGAGATATCTCATCAACCTTTGGCCTAAAAACGGCAACCTTGGCGACACTACCAATGAGGGGTAGGCGCTTATCGCAGGGTGAAAGCTGAGTTTGATTGAAAAAAAATGATTCCTTTGTCGAAAAGGCAATACCAAATGTAAATCCATCAAATCTCTGAACCTTAGAATCTGAACAAGGATCAAATACAGGATTTGTGTCATCGGCATGGCCGGTGATCACCATCATCATCATCATTATTGTCGATACAATCACCTTTTTCGTCATAGTTGATTTTCCTTGTCCCAAATTTATGTTCTTCTGTTAAAATAGCAGCTTCATAGATAATTAAATTTGCAGACCAGATGAAAAAAAATACTAGGAATTGCTATTATAATTATATATGGTGATAAGAACAATGAAAATAAAATATTTTTAATCTAGCAATAACAACAATTGAAAAGTTACTTTTCCTACGAATCCAAGAAATTAAAGACAAGATCCTAGAAATTAACACATCGTGACAATCCTAGAAAAACAAAAACAAAAACAAAAATTATGTAAAACTCATCCTGTCTAGCTAAAATATCAAAAGGGCAGAACCCAAATTTTCAAAAGAAAATCAAATCATAACAGGATTTACAAACAAAATTAGACCCTAGTTTTAAATTTTTGACATAATAGGATACATCAGCCATAACTGTCCATGAGAAAAATAGAAGAAAAAAGGGTTAAAGGGTATCAATCTTACCACGATCAAGAATGATCTTTGACACGGGATCCAATGAAATTCCACTGGTAAAAAACGTTTCTTCAAATTTTATTTTTATGATGTCAATCAATATATATTCTTGGGTATTGAAGAAAATGAGACTCCCATAATCTTTTTCTTTATATGATTCAAAGGTTTATGGAGATTGGTGAATTATGTTGGTTCCCGGAAAAGCCAAGAACAATGGCACGGAACGGCTAAATCGGCTGGCGGGGTGGGCCCTGTCCTATAAACCGTTATGGAAGTTAGAGCTGCGAGCCTCCTCGTTGTGAATATTATATGCCATTTTAGTTATTTTTTAAAATATTTTTTTCCTTTTTTTTTTCTTCAAAGTTTGCAATTTATAAATACTATATTCGTTTTGAAATATAAGATCAAATTTAAGGTTTAAAATTCAATATACTATATTTTTAAATTTGAAGTTGATGTAATTTGTTCAACTTTGACAAACAATAAAACTTGTAAATAGTATTTCTAGATATATTATAATTTTTATAATTGTATTAGTAATATCTAAAATTATATGAACCAATATTAATTTTGAACTTGAAAATCTCTCGAATTATCTTCAAAAAGTAAAAAGTAATTTCTATATTTTATATGGAGGTAGTAATTTGCTTTATTTGTCAAGGGGAGAGTTTTGGGCAGTAAACTTGGATTCAGCTGCTTTAATTTTGAGATTTTCCTTTTCTTTTGTCTCTGCTTGCCCTATTGATTCTCATATAATTATTCAAAGTGAGACAAAAGATTATGATGAGTTAAAATTTAATACATTAACCATATACACGAGTAATATTAAGATCGTGATATATTATTAAAATAAAAATAATTTTATTTAACATATACTAATATTTTGTTTCTGCTAGTTAAATATCTTGCTTAATTGGACACATCTCTGAGGACTTTTTAATCTCAAACTGAAATAGATTGGCCCACCCTCTCTCAGGCCTCAGCCCAGTCTTTGTGGTGGTCCATCACACTCGTTGTACATATAATATCCAATCCACTTCTGCAAATAAACATGCTCATATGTAGGATCCAAACAGTTGTTATTGAATAGTTTATTATTGGATAACCTTATAGGGAGTGTCCGGAGCGGGTTGCATTTGTATAATTAGAAAGTTATAAATTATAATATCTCTTTTTCATATTATTTGATTATTCTTAATTTTGTAATACAATATGCTATTATATTGATGTGACATTTATTATGCTTAGTTTACTTATTACGTGTATTAGTTAATTACAAATGTAATACTATTACATTAATTTTTAAGCTTTTCATAACACCCACCAATGGATGTTCGTATTAGCCTATTACATCGGTATTGCAATAGGTAATAGAGGACAAAACAATAATAATTACAATTGATTTGATATTTTGACTTACAATTTATTTTATTCATTACATACAATCATATAATTTAGTGAACCAAACACAAATTTGAACATAATGTAATAACATTATAGTTACTACACAAATACCAATAATCAATCATAACATTATAATTATTACACAAATATCAAGAACCAATTATAACATTACAATTACTACACAAATACCAAGAACCAATCATATTTATACGAATATGTCGTAATAACCTATTACAATATACTCTCTCTGTTCCTAAAAGATTGTCGTTTTAGAAAGTAATTTTTGTTCCAAAAAGATTGACGTTTTGAGTTTATCAATGCAGATAGAGTAATTTTTTTCAACTTTACCCTTATTTAAAGTTCTTCTACTTCATGATTTTTCTCAAAAAAATATAAAACCCTTCTTGGTTGTTGAAATATTTTTACAAATCTCTTCCATTCCCAATACTTCTTCTTCATAATCTCATAGTTGGTAGTATACTCCTTTTTGGAATCTACAAAGTTAATAATTAGTTGAGATAATTAAAATAAGGGTAATATAGTATTTTTCACAAGGAGTAGTTGTATTCCTTAATCTACGTGAATTAACTTTAAACGACAATTTTTTAAGAACAGATGGAGTATTATATTACAACTCTATTACATTACACAGACTATTACATTACATCAAATTTCTATTCCGCGAATCAAATCCCACCTAAATTGTCTGGGTCCCATGCCCGCCAGAAAGATTTTACATGGAACCTCAAACTTCAAAAGTGATAATTGGCACCCCCGATCCCGACTATACATATATAGATATATTATGATAATCTGATATATCTTGACATTAATTTTAAAGTTGGACGATCAAAGAATTAATTCTTACCAAAAGGTTAAAAAAAATAGTAAAATCAATTACATACTAATTAATGTGATAGATATCACCTGAAAAAAATAGTGATAGAGAAGGAAAGAAACAAAGAGAATCAAATCTCCTGCTAAGAAAATATAAATTCCTTTAGAAAAACACAAAACTGATCATGAAAACAATTGAGTATTAGCCATATTAAATTATATATATATAATAGTATGTTGATATTAGTTACTAATTAAATAATATATAAATGTATTTATAATTAGGCCATGCAGAACATTTTGAGCCGACCTCCTATTCATCTCGAGTTTTGAGATATAGCTCATACGCCGAAGAAGTTTACTATATATGTCTCTCGCAGCATTAGCTATGCGGATAATAGTTCTTTTCATCAAAAATAATTTTAAATATTAGGTATAGTTAATTAAATTCTTTAAATAACTAACATGTAGATAATAAATTACAAGACCGATTTCAGAAGTTACAGGATCAACGTATAACTGAGTTGCGGATTGCTAGGGGAGATCTTGAGCCATTAGATTCCACCGTGACACTGCCTGAGATTATTAGGTTATCTCAGGATGAGACTCTTTGGAACGCGTCTCAGGATCCCCCAACAGTAGTACCGCTAGGTCAGCATAGAATACCGATATATACGTTCCATGTAGGTATTCATTAGCCTCTGACTACTCCTCATGTATTTTATTCATTTTAAGTTGTATATTCTGCATGTTACTTAATTATTTTAGGAGTTTTTTTTAAACTCAATTATATTTACTAATAGGTTATATTTTTTTATTGTATTAATAGGGTGACAATGTCGGGGGAGGGGGGAGATGCTGGCGAAACTGAGAGGGGGGATGTTGACGATGCCGAGCGGGGGGATGATGACGATGACTTTCATGAGACATCGGAGCAGTAGCGTCGACCCCCACCCGATGATCATCCTCATAGCGATGGTAATACTAGCTGTCGTTTGTAAATAGTTATAGTTTTAGTTAGTTTATGTTGTCAATTACAGTCTTAGTTAGTTATAAATTTTAGTTTACTATATTTTACATTGTAAATCATTGTTTATTATAATTTATTAGCTTAACTTACGTGTATTAATGTTATCTATTGTAATTTAGCTTCTATTTGTTATTGTTGTGGACGACGTGTATGTTGTTGTTTAGGATATTACTGTCATTTTGATGTGTATGTTGGTTGTTGGGGATATATGTATGTGTTATTGTTGGGAAATACCGGTTGAAAACAGGTACAAGCACAAATTGTAGTTTAAAAATTTGGAAATTGAAAAAATAAAAAATAATTAAAAAAAGGTATTTTCGACTGAATTTCCGACAAAAATAAAGCGGAGCAAGTAAGTCAGGTGCTGACATGTGGTCATTATTTCTGACGAATTGTTTTATTTCTGGCGAAAGTTCTGTCGGAAATATCGTGCATTAGAAACAAGGGAGCGACACGTGGCTATTTTTGTTCTATGAAATTTTCGTCGGCATTAAATTCTACCGGAATTAACACATTTTCGACGGACTCTCCATCGGAATTAAGTAATTTCGACGAATTTATTTTTAACCAGATTAGTCCCGACTGAAATATCGACGGACTTTTCCGTCGGCCATAAATTAATTCCGATGGAATAAGTTTATTTTCGATGAAAAATTCGGTCGAAAATTGGGTTTTTTCTTGTAATAAAAATTTTATAGTTCAGAGGATTAGAGGAATAAGAAATAATGCCTATCAAACTCAAAATATTAATTAAAATGTGAATGGAATTTAAATTCAGACCAATAAAAAAATGATCAGTGAGTGGACCCAAAAAAATTTAAATTAAAGAGATACACTCAAAAGAGTAAAAAAGAAAATAAAATGACTTGCCAAGAAATTAATGCAAAAAAGTAGTGAGCGGAATATTTGTTTAAGAAAAGTAGAATTAATACGGATCAAGACAAACAGTTTCAGCACCAACCTCGTGCATGATCAGATTATAAAAAACGTGAATTAATTAATTAAATAATTAATGCATTAATTGGAACAAAGACCAGCTCCTTCACGACAAAAGAAGTAGATGAGTTGGTTTTGAAAATAGTGTCACTTAATCTGTCACTTTTTCAGCCATGCACTCACAAAAGGTTTCTATTAATTCCATGCAAAGCTTTTTTTGGCTCTTTGCCACCTTCCTCCTTAATTACGTATAATAGAATATATATATATATATATATATATATATATATATATATATAGAACTCAGATAGTCTCTCGGTTCCATATTAAGTGTCGTTTTAGTTTTATGCACATGAACTAAGAAAGTCATTTAATACTATCATTTAATAATTAAAATTTGTATGAAATTTCATCACTACCCTTTTATGGGAAGTTAAAAACTATTAATACAAGGGAGAAAATTTCTTGGGACAATGAGAGAAGTTAAGGGTGATATGGGAAAGTAAATAATTTATTCTCCTAGAAAGTTGTAAACGACAAATAAATTAAAATAATTTTTTTTCTTCTAAAAAGTCACTTACTATAGAATAGAGGTAGTATATAGATTGTTAACTCCATAGAACGTCCTTAAAGTTAAGAAAGTTCAAACCACCATATATAAAAGCTCAAAAAAGAAAGCGCAAACTCTAAGAAAAGGCAATGGGAAATGAAAGCATTAACAAGAAGGTACTGGATGCTGAGATGGAGAACAAAGAGGAAAGTTTGTTTGAGGACGATGGCCCATGCTTCTATAAGATATTACTTGAAGATCCCAACAACAAGTACACCGTAAGTTAATTAATTTGAACGTTTAATAACCGATTGAAAAAAGTATCATCATCATCTTTTTATTTATTTAATTTATTTCTTTTACCTTTCACGCAATGAATGCTTTTATTTTCAATTGTTTAATCTTCTTCTTCTTCTTCTTCTTTTTTTCCGGATCGATCGTTAAAGATTTTTATGATATATTTACAATATTTCTTGTTTGCATGGATTGATGAAGTGGTTAACAGATCTGATGGAAGAGAAGTTTTTGGTGTAGATCATAAAAAAAATTACAAATTTTGTGTGAATTTTTTTATTAAGTGCCTAATTTTGTTTAATATATATGTACAAATTAATTATGACATTTTCTTTAATTTGTTTTCGATAAATTGTAGCGAAAAATCCCAGAAGGCTTTAAAGAAATCATAGGAAAAAGATTTCCCCGTTCAATATGCCTAAGGCCTCCTTCTGGCCGCCGGTTGAGGGTTCTGGTTGACCGGGATGGAGACGACATGGTTCTAGCAGAAGGTTGGAGGGATTTTACGTTGGCAAATGGTATAAAAGCAAATGACTTCTTAATTTTCCGGTACGACGGAAAAATGAATTTTAGTGTACAAATTTTTAACCCCTCCGGATTGGAGAGAACTGATCCTAAACCTAGGAAGATAGAACAACATGAAGAAACTGCAGCTACTTCTTCTTCTACTAATGGGAAAAGGAAGCGAGGAAGGCCAAGAAAATATGAACAAACAGGAAGCGTAGATAGTGCAGGTAACATATATATTTATTTTACATATATTTGCATTATTAATTCTAACGTTTATGAGCATGCATATACTAATTTATTGTATACTGGGAATTTATTAATTGCAGTTTGTTTTTAGTTCGTAAACCAGAGGATATTGGCTTTTTATAATTAATGACCATGTTTTCTTATTAGATTATATTGCAATGTACTAAACCAATTGTTTATATTTAATTATTTTTTATCTCCAATTTTATATGGTAAAATTTTGTGTGCGTTTAGAATAAATAAATACTCCCTCCGTTCCAAATTAATTGCTCAGTTTTGACTTTTTTAAGTCAAATTGACTATTTTTAGAATTAATAATTAAGCATATATAAATATATTTCTAAAATTATAAAAATTGGGGTTAGTAATAAATTGTATATACTTTCTTTTGGTTATAATCTTTTCACCTATATTTTAGCAAAAATAGTAAAAAGATTAGTTTTAAAAATTGTCAATTTGACTTTAAAAAGTCAAAATTGAGCAATTAATTTGGGACGAAGGGAGTAAGGTGTTTGTTACATTAAATTGCCTATCCAATTCCATACCAGCTCATGCTCTATTGCGCCCCATTTCTGGATTCATTGCAACCGATTGCAAGATCTTAATTAGTCTCACGTAGTGTTGTAGTCGAGTCGAGTTGAGTAGTGACTGATTGAGTTCAATTCAATATAAAAGTTGTCGAGTTATGGTCTAGTAGAGTATTTAATGAATACTAATTTTTATGTTCAAACTTGACTTGTGTACTTATCGAGCAACTGACGAGTAGCTTGCGAGTAAAATGTTGAGTCTGGATTCTTTGCAACGAATTACAGGATTTTAATTAGTCTTGTATACTGTTATAGTCGAGTTGAGTTAAATAGTGACAGATTGAGTTCTACTTAATATATATAAAAGTTATCGAGTTAGGTTCTAGTGGAATATTCAATGAACACCGACAGACTTTTATGTTCAAACTTGTAATAGTTTATCCATTTCGATCCGAATTCCTCTAATTCAAAATGCAACATGTCTATGTATGTATATAGCATCAACTATCACATTCTTGCCACTTATTTGTTGCTCATCATTGATATTAATTAGTTCATCAATTATTTTGTAGGATATGGGCAGCTGAACTGATAGCCTAAAAGTGATCTGCGAGTACTTTTTGTGTCTTTGCTTCAAAGTCTTTACCTTAATTAAGTTTTCGCTACAAATAATTATTTTTTTCATCAGACATGGTTAATTATTCGAGTAATTGACTGTTGTAATTTATACAATGAATTTGGTTTTCCTTGTTATGGCACAATATTGCTAAATTGTTATTGTTTGTCAAAATTACATGCTAATTTGTTATTGGAATAGATAGTTTGTTTGAATCAAAAAGCAATGGACTAAGTTTCAATCTGGGTCAGCCCCAGAATTTGCAAACAACATATCATGACTGCATATGGATCAAATTAAAGATTCTCAACTGTCGGAAATTAAATTTTAATGTTTGTTTTAACAAAACGGCCGTTTTTAATTTTTTAGTGAACTATCAAGATTATCGAAGAAACACTCTTGGCACAAGAAAAAAAAAAAAACCTCTAATACCTCCATTCCAAATTATGAAATCAATTTAAAATATCACCACAAGAAAATGGCCCAACAGCGACCAAGACTTTCAGCGACCGCCATTTTCGGTCGCTAATTCTTGTAATAGCGACCGCTTTTAGCGACCGCATGTTAATCTAGTCGCTAGGTAATATCAGCGACCGCATGCGGTCGCTACTCGGTCGCTAATTTAATTATACCGCCTGAAATTTGGCGCAAATGTTTGGCGGGGATGTTTTCTGCGACCGATTATAAACAGCGACCGCTCGCGGTCGCTAATACCGCCACGTCAATAAAAACCAGCGACCGCTCGCGGTCGCTATTAGCGGTCGGTGATGTATTTTAATCCTAATTCCTGAATCAGTCGAACAGAAGAAGAAGAAGAGAGGGAGAGGGAGAGGGAGATAAGACCGCCTACACCATCGCCGCCCACCGACTGCCTGCACCATCGCCGCCGCCGCCCACAGCCGCCACCGCCCTCGCCTGCACCCCATCTAGCTAAGGTAAGAACTCACTAATTCCTTTGTATTTATTCTGTAACAGTTTTATTCTCCAACTTGTTGGATCATTATCCCAAAAATGACGATAAAATGCCTGAAGATTCCTCTAGTATCAAAAAACCTATATAATGCATGTGGAGCAAATTAATTGGATATATATGACCAGTGGCATATACATAAAATTATTTTTAGCTAGCTAGTTCTATCACTGTCAAATGCGCCAAATATACTTTAGGTTTGTTAGGTAGCAAGTCAATATATTTTTCTTCGTATTTTCTATATATATTTCTTAATTGCAGTATAGTGAATTAATATTATTATCTGTACATGAAGATAGGCCAAAAAAGTTGAGATACAGAAGTGTGATTCTTTTTCTTCTTCTTTTTTTTTTCAATTTTTTGTTCTTATTATTTGTTAGTAGAATAATTTTTGAAATTATTGGAGCATGGGTGAAATCTAGTTATGACTGGGTTATTAAAATGGGGTTTTTGTTATAAGGGATTTATTAGTTATTTACTCACATTGTGGTTAAATTTCCCTTACTAGATAATGCGTTAAAGGGCTGAGATCTAACTAACTGGATGATTTGATATGGAATGGGAATTGGGTTCCACTTCCAGTTTGAGTATATTATTTATTATAGCCTTATCGGTACTATTACTAATGATGTGATGTTAGTTTGCTGGGATCTAACTATGACAGATTTTAAAAATTACAGGAATTCGGAGATTTTGTTTGTTTTACAAAAACATTGAATTGTTAATGACCATGGAGAATACCATGATTTTCGTAGTTTGTAGTACACTTGTGCTTTTGTGTTCTACATCAGCCTATGTTTTGGTCTTATTATATTGGGAATTTGTATATTTCTCTTGGGTTGTGTCTTGGGTGCCTATAAATGGCCATATATGCATGCCCTCGTGCATGTGGATAGTCCATATTATAGGGGAGACTCTGGCGAATTTTTTTCGTTGGTCGGGTAATTGAACAGAGGCGTATATTTATAATGAAAGCTACATATATATGCAAAAAAATGATGTAATGATGTAGCTTGTCCCAATGCATATGCAGACCATGCATGATGCAATGATTCATATTCCACCCCTATTCCCTCTAATGTCTTTAGGCTGGTGCAGATGTCAATTAAATATGTAGGATGACATAGCACCATACCTCATTCTAAGTTAAGATCCACAACAATATATCATGCCTTTGGGTAGTCGATTTCATGCTGTGTAAATTTGTTTTGGTATGTATCCTCATTCCATTCCCGAATAAGCATTTATGATGCACACTCATGTTATATATGTACATACATCTGTACGTATTTATAAGCATCATAAATGGCATTGGGTTGAATTGTAAATCTATAACAAGGGGAATAAAATATTTCTTGTCTGTAGTAGGTACCGTGGTATCATGGACCTCTATTCAGACCGTAGTTGGATGAGACGGCGAAAGTCAAGTGCCCAGATAGGTGCTACAGCTGAATTTAGAACTGGTTGTCAAGTGTTTCTGGATTATGCGTATGCTCACTCGGAATGTGTGAATGGTCAGAACAAGATAAGATGCCCTTGTTTGAAGTGTAAGAATGTCAATTATATGGACAGAGACATGGTAAACTATCATTTACTTATTTCTGGGTTCATGAAAAATTACGAAGAATGCTGGTGGGCACATGGGCAAAGAAGAGATAGTGGAATTGCACAAGTACACAATCCGGATAGCAGTACCCATCGTATGAATGACATGGTTCATGATATTGCAGGGCCGAATTTTGATTGGGAACAAGGAAGAGAGCAACCTATGAATTCTGATGCCAAAGCGTTCTTTAAGTTGTTAGACGAGGGTAGCGACCCGTTATGGCATGGTTGCACCAAGCACACTACGTTGTCTGCAGTGGCGACATTACTTAACATCAAGGCTGATCATAACATGAGCCATGAGTGTTTTGAGTCGCTCTTGAAGGCCATTAAGAGTATGTTGCCTAACGGTGAAAAATTGCCCGATAACTACTACTATTGTAAAAAAATGGTGAAGAAGTTGGGTCTTGGATACCAAAAGATCGATGCATGTCCGAACGATTGCATGTTGTTTTATAAGGAAAATGAACAAAAGACAAGGTGCACGTTTTGCAGTCATGATCGGTTCAGGCCTAATAAAGAGGGTGTGACTACAAAAAAGATAAATATACCTTTTAAGATTTTAAGGTATTTTCCAATTACGCATCGGCTAAAAAGGCTGTACATGTCTTCAAGAACAGCTGAACATATGACTTGGCATGCGAAATCTCCAGCAAAAGATGGAGAACTTAACCATCCCGCAGATGGGCAGGCTTGGAAAGATTTCAACTTAGCACATCCTGGGTTTGCATTGGAACCTAGAAATGTGAGGCTTGGCTTGTCCACTGATGGATTCAACCCGTTCGGCGACTCAGCTGTTCCGTACTCCTGCTGGCCTGTGATTGTTACTCCGTACAACTTGCCTCCTTGGATGTGTATGAAACAACCATACTTGTTTCTTTCACTCGTGATTCCTGGTCCCAAGAGTCCTGGAAAGAACCTAGATGTTTACTTTAGACCTCTTATAGACGAGTTGAAAGTATTGTGGGAGGATGGAGTACAGACTTGGGATGTTTCCACGAAAATAAATTTCAACTTGAGGGCAGCGGTTATGTGGACTATAAGTGATTTCCCTGCCTATGGTATGTTAGCTGGATGGAGTACACACGGGAAGTTGGCTTGTCCGTATTGTATGGAGCATACAAAGTCTTTTAATCTATCAAAAGGTCGAAAGCCTTGCTGGTTTGACTGTCATCGTCGTTTCTTGCCGGTAGACCACCCGTTTCGGAGAAATAGAGAACACTTCAGGAAAGGGAAAGTAGAGAATGATATGCCTGCACCGCGATTGTCGGGGACGGAGATGCGTGACCGTGTGATGAACCTGCCAGTCATCCCATTCGGTAAGATTGTTGCCTCAAACATAATCAATGGGTTTGGCGAGTCTCACAATTGGGTTCGGAGAAGCATCTTTTGGGAACTGCCTTATTGGTCTACAAATTTTGATTCGTCATAATCTAGATGTGATGCATATTGAGAAGAATGTGTTCGACAATGTGTTTAACACCGTGATGAGTGTTCCGGGCAAGACGAAAGATAATGATAAGGCACGTTTGGATATGAAAGATATTTGTAAGCGGCCTGGATTAGAACTTTATGATTCTCCTAATGGTCGGATGGTCAAACCGCATGCAAGGTACACATTGTCCAAAAAGCAAGTTGAAGATGTGTGTACATGGATTAAGTCTCTGAAACTACCAGATGGATATGCCTCAAACATTGCAAGGTGTGTCACAGGTGGGAAATTGCAAGGGATGAAGAGTCATGACTGCCATGTGTTCATGGAGAGACTCATGCCTATAGCATTTCGGGACTTGCTTGATAAACCAATATGGGATGCTTTGACTGAACTTAGTCGTTTCTTCAGAGACATATGTTCAAAAACGTTAAATGAAAAGGACATGTCTGTACTTGAGAAGAACATCATTGAGATCACGTGTAAGCTTGAAAAGATATTCCCACCTGGTTTTTTTGACTCCATGGAGCATTTGCAAATCCATCTACCCTATGAAGCTCGTGTTGGTGGTCCAGTTCAATATAGATGGATGTACCCTTTCGAGAGGGTGATGGGAAACCTTAAGAGGAAGGTGAAAAATAGAGCTTACGTCGAGGGGTCGATATGTGAGGCATACAGTTTCGATGAGATATCTATGTTTGTCTCAGACTATTTTCCCGACGAAGTATTGACAAAGGCCAATCGAGTCCCGAGACATGATGATGGGGGCAATGTTGATCTAAATGGTCGGCTTTCTGTATTTGGTCTACCGGGTCGCGCTTATGGAAAAGGGAAGCGTATATTCCTCTCTGAGAAAGAATTACATGCTGCACATACTTACATTCTTCTCAATTGCGAGGAGATTGACAAATTTGTGAGGTATACGAGCTCAGTCATATTTATTGGACCTATATCTTAACCTGCAATGTTGGGATATTTATATGTTAATGTTTATAATCATGTATAGATCATACGATGACGAGTTAAAAGCAACTGAGCCCGGCATCACTGATAAAGATATTCAACTCAGTCGTGATAAAAAATTTGCACTTTGGCTAAAAGACAAAGTAAGTAAATTAAATTAAGCACGACATATATAGTATTAATTTATGAATTCATTTAATTTAGTCGGATTTTTGTAGGCTCTTAATGAGGGAACGATTCCTCCAAATGTACAAGTCCTAGCTATGGGCCCAGACAGGGACCAAGTCAGCCGCAATGGTTACAAAATAAATGGTAGTGAGTTTCATACAAAGGCATATGCTCGCGGTAAAAGAACAACTAACACTGGAGTGTGTGTTCAAGGTGATTGTTACAATGAGCTTGGTCGTGCCTTTTATGGGGAGTTGGAGGAAATCATGGAGTTGTCGTACAAGGGTACTTATGGGGGACAGATTCACTTGTTCAAGTGTCGTTGGTTTGATTCAGAAAAAGGGATACGTGTCGATCGACATGGAATCGTGGATATTGACATCCATAGGTCCACGTACGTTAACGCACCATTTGTGTTGCCAACTCAAACAGTACAAGTTTATTACACACCTAGTCCTGTTAGGAAAAGGGATAGACCGCCTGCAGATTGGCAAGTTGTAATTCATACTCCTTCGCGCAGTCGTGTTCAATTAGTAGACGGGGAGTTCTATCAAGAGGAGATCTTACATAGACCTCCTATAATAAATGTGGAGGACAATAATGAACTAAACCAGTTAGAGGGTGGAGATGAACCTGATGAATTGGATCCCGTGTCAGTTGCTATACCAGATGACATTGATACTGAAGAGGAAGAGTTATTGACTGACACTGAAACTGAATCTGAATCTGAAGAAAATGATGGTTATGAATCTCCAATACATATACGAAATGATTCTGACTCAGACAACGATTACAACTAAAATGTATGTTTAGTTTTACTTGTATTACATACAATTACATATATACATGCTCTCTATATCCTTGTCATGTTTATGTACCTTTCATTTATAGTTGTCGTAGTTAACTATTTCATACAATTACGTGTCATTATTGTCATTTCATTTGTATATGTAATGTCATATAACTTATAATAACATCTTGAATTTGTAATTTATAGATGTCTTCTGAAGTAGCGCAAAGAAAGCGCGGCTTGGGTCGGGGGCCTAATCATGTCCCGAAGGCCCCGGCTAATCCGGATGACCGGATTCTTATACAGATTAGACCTCCTCCTGACAGCACGTAAGTTATCAAACCTATTACATATATATAAGCATTTTATATTACCAAGCTCGTACTTATATACTAATGTAAAATCACTTTAAATAGTATAATAAAATTAATAAGTTTTAATAAAAATTGTTGTATATTGTAGTGATTTCCAAGATACCAAGATTGTCAAGTGTATTTCACAGCTATGCTTACAGAACTGGCCTACGCCAGTAATTACGTGGGCCGCAACACCTCTCGCCCACAAGGATGCAGTGTGGGCTGAATTTCAGGTAATTTTTGTTAATTCTGACAGATAATATTGTGTACTAATGTGCAATAATATTGTGTACTAATGTTGGATTATATTATCACTGTCTTAACATTATTATTGTTGTTTTATTTGCAGAAGCGGTATAGATGGGACGACGCACAATCTTCAGTAGTACAGACATTGTTTTGGCAAAAGTGCGCCGTCCGAACTAAAGATAACTTGAATAAGGAACGGCAGAAAGCCCTGCATAATGCACAGATCGACCATCCAGGGGAGGGTGAACAGTATATGCACGAACATAGCCCTTGGTGGTGCGCGCAGCCTATATGGGCTGAGATGTGTGAGCAGTGGCGCGCTGAGAGCTGGGTGAAAAGACGCAAGACTGCCGCCACTAACAGAGCCTCAGGTGCACCTGAAGGCGACAAGGCAAAAGGCACATATAGGGGCGGCAGTATATCTCAGTTACAGCATATTGCTGCACGGGTACGTATTTTACAAATCTCAATAATTAGTTTTAGTATGTCACATGTTTACATATTAATATACGAGCATGTTTTATAGGAGGCTCAGTCTCAGGGGCAGTCTATTAATTGGCTAGATGTGTACGTGGCCACCCGCGATGGTTTGCCTGAGGCTGTGCAGATAGCGGTAATTTATTTTTTATAACTTTGATATGTTTCTAAATTGTTACGTCATTTTTAAGCATTTTATATTTATGTTTAACTATTATATTTTAAACATGCTGACAGGACACTTATAAGAGCCTAATGAACGAGCGATATCCTGAAGGCACCCCGCGACCGCCGATTGATCAAGAGCTATGGGAAAGGGCGTCAGTTGTGAAGAAGAATTACGTGAAAGGCCAAGGACAACGACGACGACCGACTATCAGTGGCACAGGTAGCTCTGGTAGTCAGTCTACTCAGTCCTCATGCCATCCGACGCTGCACACTCCTGCTGACTGTGTGAGAGCAATATGTCAAGATCGAAATCTTCTTCTCACACTTGGCGGGCATCTGCAGTCTCTGAGTCCTGAAGAGTTAGCAGATGCAGTGGCGAGAGCAGCACAACATGATCAGGATGAGGTACTCTTGTCATTATTTAGTTTTATGTTTAGATTTATATGAACGTAGCTTTGCATGTTTAGTTTAGTTTTACATTCAATAATACATGTTTAGTTTAGCTTTTTGTTTTTATATTTAACTTTCATACCAGTATCAATATATATACTATATATTTAATATATTTTATTCTTTTGTTGCAGCCCCATTTGGACGATATTTGATGCGGCCCAGATATTTGTATTATCTTGATCTTTATTTGTTCTACATTTGTCTTATTCTTTCCTTTTTACCAACTGAATGTACGGACATATTTATATTGTACGTTATGACATTTGTATATAAATTTTTGTCGAGACGGTGCTTGTTTATGTTTATACGTGCGTGGATGTTTATATATATTGTGTTGGTCTTATTGTAATGGATCGATGGATTTGTATGGATGCTAGTTTATTTTTAGATATTACTATATGTTGGGATATAAAGCAGGTACAAAACAGATTTTGTTTTTTTGGGAAATCAACAAAACGGGCAAAATAATTATAAAAAAAATTTTGTATCAGCGACCGCACGCGGTCGCTATTACCTTTCAGCGACCGGAAACGAATTTTTTTTTTTTAAAAATTAGCGACCGCTTCCGGTCGCTAATACCGGTCGCGGAAATGTGACTCCACGTCACGCTAAATGCTGACTCGACCTGACACATACTGGCGACCGTCTCCGTCGCTATTGTCGGTCGCTGATACTGCGGTCGCGGATATTGGTCGCGGATGTACAACCAGCGACCAGAAAATCTGCGACTAGTATCAGCGACCGGAGACGGTCGCTGATATATATCGGCGACCGCATGCGGTCGCTAATAGGCGGTCGCAGATATCTGTTTTTGTTGTAGTGTATCTTCAAATTCATAAAAAGTCATGTTATGTATTGCGATAAATTTAAGCCCAAAATTTATCAATGCATGGGAATGAAAAAAATTATAGGAGGGTCTCAGTTATTATATATCTATCCAAAAAAATTACTACTAATACTTATCCACATAATCGGCAATTAAATAGTCAACATAAACATTCGCAATATATCATTTTTCATTCATAAATTATATATGAGATTTATTAAAAATAATAAAGTAATAAAATTTTGTAATTAGTAGCAGTTTTTTTTCTTAAAAAAATGAGTTACAATATTTAGTATTATAGTGATTAAAACCAAATATATTTGTCAGTTTTATATTTAAAAATATCTTAAATTGATTTCAAAAAATCAATTGTGATGCATCTGTTGGTGCTAAAAAGCGTGGGTTCAAGAACTTGGTGGAAAGTGATAATAACAAAATGATTGGTAAATTGAAGACGGACATTTATACCTCATCTATTATTATTTATGACCGTAAGCTGTTGGTGCGTTATTTGAATGTGATAGAATTCAAACGTGTGTAAAGAAGGGAATATAGTGACCCATGGTCTAGCACAGTTAGCTCAGATTTTTTATTTTCATTTTAGCATTCTTTATTTAGTTGTTTCTGATATGTTGGAATAATAAAATCTTTTAGTCTTTGAATTGTTTCAAAAAAAAATCACATGAATAAATACTCAATTCGATTTTTATTTTTTTATTTATTTATTTTTATTTTGATTTGATTTTGCTTGCACTTAAATAAAATTAAATTCAAACTACTCGTGTGCTTTAAATTTAACTTCGATTTCAAAACTTTACATTGGATATAACTTCATAATACATATTATTCCAAATCAAACTTATTATTTTATTTTGAAAATAAGAAAATATAATTACAATTACATTTTACAGGTATAAATAAATTACTACTATAGTTAAAACAAATATGATTAGAGTATTACCGAATATCAATTATAATCTTACTAAAATTTTATTTGTATATATTTTTTAATATATATATATATAGCTCAGACTTGAGTTATATTATTAACAAATTCAAATCTTTCACACATTTTTTTGAATCAAAGCCCGAACTATATATTTGGTTCGATTTTTAGTCTGTATAAAATATCCGCTTGACTAATGTATTTTTTAAAATAATAATGCTATGGTGATTAAAGAATAATTACAAAAAAGAGAGAAAATTATGTTTATAATTATGGTTGGTTACAATTAGGAAATTGTTTCCACAAGTAAAAATTGATATTTTCACAAGGTTTCTTTGACAGAAACGCGAGACTCATTTACTATTTATATGAGAGAGAATTTATAAAATAATTACTTTTACGTGTAAAAATATTAATTCTCTAAAATATTAGAGTTATCTATATATAATAAATTATCTACTAATTACATTTTAACACATCATTTTATACTTTAATTTTTGTAAGAATTCCCCTTTTAAAAAACATAAGAAAGACAAAAACAGAAAAGAAAAACTAGGTTGGGAATTTGTGGGGCCCACAATATGGTCAAATTTGTAATCATGCAGTGCAAGGTCCCGAAAATGGAAAATGCCCTGACGTTAAAAAATATATATATTTGCAGAAAGTGGACAAAATTGCTTATACAACCTTAATTAATTACCTTTCCAATAAATTTCTGCAACATATTTTGCAGACTGTCATCCATTTATTTCTTTCTCTAAATTCTTAGGGGACTCCGTCCTATACATACTATAAATATTAATTGCAGTCTAAATTTCAGTTGTTCACATTAACACCCTAAAATAGCTGGCTATAATCTAACTCTACAAGTAGTAATTAAAGTTGGTCGTAGTTATCATTTTGATCTGCCGGAATATATATATATATATATATATATATATATATATATATATATATATATTATAGCTGCATTATAAGGTACAATTTACAAACTTCTGCTTCAGATTTCAAATGCATGCATATAATTTGCGGTTTTTCTAATACTTAATTTGCATTTTTTTCTTTGGAAATGAAATTTGTTTGTAGGATCCATCTTGTATATGGTTTACCAGAAGTACATAATTTTCCTTTTTCCATTTTTCAGCAGTGGGATCTACATCAGAGCGGTTTTGATATTCGAATCCATCAGTTATTTGGTAAGTAGAGTTTTACTGTCTGTTCATAATTTGGTCATGATTTAATTAAGATTTATATATATATATATATATATATATATTATTGATATCTTTACATTATTAAAGTGAATGATAAACGTTTCTGAAATTTTACTTGTTGTGAAACGCATTTATTCACTTTATATCTAGTCTACATATGTATTGGGTGATGGATATCAATTTTTTATTTTTTGGGCTCAAATAGTGTGTTATGTATAATTCGATGTATGTATACACATGATATATGTATAAGAATGGTCTCACTCTAATTAATTTATCTTATCGCATGTCCCAATTCAACTTCATCACATATTTGTCGACGTATATATAATTTTTCGTGTGTTATTATTACATTAGTTGAGTACGTCTCATCTAATAGGGAACTGATATTTTCACAACACTTTTTGATATTTCCACAACAAAAGTGTCGCTATAGATATATAGTGACGGTGAAAACCGTCGCTATAGGATCTATAGCGACACTTTTGTTGTGAAAATATCATTTTCTGTTGTGAAAATAGCTGTTCCCTAATATTTATCTTATTCAATAAAAAAATTGGGTTTTCTTTTGAATACGATAAAATATTGGATAGTATTTAATGGTTAACATTTTGGATAGTACTTAGTTATATCCATTTGGATAGAAAAGAAAAAAGTTGAACTCAAAATTTGTGAAACCAGTCTGTGCTTTAAATTATATAGTTGATTTAAGACTCTTAATACTACCTTTTGTGTGTATATGTTTTATATATATATATAACACAGACTGGTTTCACAAATTTTACTAATTAAAATTAACTTTTACTCTCTTTCTCTGATAGTTTTTCCCTTCTAAAAAGGAGTCATCTATAAAATTTACGAACAATAAGATACAATATGATGTGAGTTTAATAATTTATTATGATGACAAAATTATGATGACATAGTTGAGGATTTTGTGTTATTTTATCCTATTACCCTTAAAAGTGATTTTTTTTTGTAAAACAAATTTTTTGCTAGAATAAATTTCTTTTGCAAAATAGGACTCGGATTAATATTTACTTCTTGTTTATATTTTAGAATACAATAATACCTTGAAATTTCTCTCAAGATTTTATAGTGCATGTATTAAGTATTAAGGAGGATGAGTACATTGTTTACTTTTACTCTTTAATTTCTTTTCCCTTTTGTTAAAAAGTTTTCAATTTAAAGGAAAATTAGTAGTCCTTTTCTTTACCATTGGATTTCATAGTAACAACAAATTATTCAATATGTAAAGGACGCCTAAACTCGTCATAGGCCAGTTGTTTGGGGCCTTGCCCAGCTTGACAACAAATATATAGTCCCTTTCTTTTATATTACCTTAAATATAGAATAGTCCGATCCATATAGAAATAAGGTGCTTCTTTGGGTATTTTGAATAGTATATATATGCACCAATTATCATAATTTTTTTTTTATTTTTGTCTTACACTAAACTTCAGTTTTATAAAATTTTAAAAATATTATTACAAAAATATTATCGCTCCGTCCCAAATTAATTGTTCAATTTTAACTTTTTTAAGTCAAATTGACTATTTTTAGAATTAATAATTAAGCATATATAAATATATTTCTAAAATTATAAAAATTGGGGTTAGTAATAAATTGTATATACTTTCTTTTGGTTATAATCTCTTCACCTATATTTTAGCAAAAATAGTAAAAAAATTAGTTTTAAAAATGGTCAATTTGACTTTAAAAAGTCAAAATTGAGCAATTAATTTGGGACGGAGGGAGTATAAATTTTTATGGGCCCCTTTATTGATTAAGGTATCTCAAACATAACAAACATAACATTAATTAAGATTTATTTCTTCACAAATAATCATTTTTATTTTTAAATATACTACCTCCATTCCAAGAAAAAAAAATTCCTATTTGACTTTGAATTCGATTCGTGTAATCCTAAACTTTAAAATTAATGTGAATTAATATGCTTCTAGTCAATGCAGTCCTGAATATCTATCATACATTCATTAAAATGTAAAACTAAATAAAAAATTTATTGTTTTTAGAACTTAAACTATAAATTTGACATCAATTTTTTAAAATATTAATTTTTCGAATTGACTTCAAATGGAAATCCTTTTGTTGAACAGATGACGACATGACTTCATTCCAAAAATGTATTATTTGTAGTATAGAATAGATGCAACTTTTAATTACAAAATTATAGAAATTTTATCGAATTTTTTCCCTTGATATATAGAGTCCTCATAAGTCACACCAATGAAATTCTTATTGAATTTTTTCATAAAAGATGCATGGTGGTAGCCAGTTCTTTTTTTGTCAGAATTCCATTTCTAGTTTTTTTTGTCCCAAAAGGGTAAGATCCAACTCACGCTCATTGTCTATTTACCTACTATGGCATCATTGTCTATTTACCTACTATGGCATCATGCATGTCAAATTCACTTGCCAATGAAAAAAAAAACAAGTCTTAATATAAAGCACTTACAAATTAAATACCCTAAATATCCTTGTATATCTTTAATTTCCAACCTGCCCGTGATATACGCTATGTTTTCCGATACAAAATTCATATTTTCACAAGTTCCTCCTCGAACGAATATAAAATTAATGGGTCCCAATTTAAGTAACGGAGAATCTTTTGAAAATATTATATATGTAGTAGGAGTTGTATTTTTAGTTTGTTGAGAGATTGATTGCCCATTATTATTATTTTCAGCTGAGGAAGAAATGAGGAGGAAGCTTTCAAGATCTAAAAGGGTGCCAGCCGATAAAGTTCCTGCTTTTTTCAAGCCATTCGTTGCCGAAGACAGGGAACAAAGACTGGTACTTGTGCTTCAATTTCTCTATTTTATTATCTTTTCAGTTGCGGTAAACTAAACTTTGTTAATTTCTTTGAAGATTTTTCTGGGTAAGTAAATAAATTCGTGTAAGTGACAAAAGAAGTGAAAATGTGCATTTCTTTGAAGATTACTTAATTTCATATGTTCATAGGCGAAAAGATATATTTCATGAAAGGTTACAAGTACTTTTTGGTAAATGAGTTGCTAAATCATTTTGTCCAAAAATAATCCTGCTTGGCATCAGTGAGGCTTGCTATTTTTACTTAGTTTTTAAAATAATCACAAATGTTAAAGTTTGTGCTTTTTGTTCAACAGATAAATAAGTTGATTTATGAAACAAATCAAAAGTTCATTTGTGAAATTGTGTAGTATTATGCTGGAAATCTATAGTGAGGGGAAGGGGAGGATTTTAGTTAATTAGGTACAATTTGAAGAGTGAAAAAACAGGAGAACTAAAAAAAAAAATAATAATAAAAAATAAAAATAGAACCAGGGGATCATCATTCAAATTCTGTATGCCCTTCCATTAAAGCTTTTTATATTTCTGACAAAAAAAACATGGTTTCCGAAGAAAATTATCAAAGAATAGATAAATTCCACAATGTATAGAAACGTCAAATGTGTATATGCTATTCCTTAATTTATCATAGTTTTATGCACTTGACAATATTTTCTTTCTTGTAGAAAATTCCCATAGCTTTTTCGGAATACATGGAAGGAATGATGCCTTGTATTGCATTCCTTAGGGATCGTAACAGAAATCTTTGGCATGTGAAGATAGCCCAAAGAGGAGATCAATTCTGTTTTGAAGGTGGTTGGGCTAAGTTTGTTGAAGAAAATAATGTACAATTTGGAGATTTTTTGGTTTTTCAGTATGATGGTAAATCTTCTTTTGATTTCAAACTTCTTGGCACAACTGCATGTGAAAAAGAAGTGAAAATTAGAGTTTCTGATTTGGATGTAAAGGAGGAAGATAAGCAAGAAGATCAAGAAGAAGAAGAAGAAGAAGAATATGCAGAAATAGTAAACAAAGAGGAGGAAGAAAATGAAGATGTTGAACTCAATGATTATGATGATGAGGTGGAGGATGAAGATTTCATGGAAGAAGAAGAAGAAGAAGATGACGATGATGATGGTGATGGTGATGATGATGATGATGATGATGGTGGTGGTAGTAGTGGTGATGATGAAGGGCATGATCAAGAATTCAGTGATTTTAACAATGGAGCACAAAAGACAAATAGTGAAAATTCTGGTGCATGCATGGTAGGTTATGGGAGAAGGAGCTATGATAATATAAATGAGGAAGAAAATGCAATTTTTGAATCAGGACAAGTTGATCGACCTAAGGTTAATGCTTATTTTGTGGCAAAAATCAACCCTTTTCGGCCAAGTGACTTGGTAAGACTTGCACTCATTTGTGAGTTAAATTTCTAAATAATGTTATGCTATTATTTACACACCCTGCTTCCCGAAATGTAAATCCCATTTGACTATTCTTCACACATTAAGGTTTGCTTGAAACACGTTGCGACCATATTTTTTGGTATTTTTTTTCAAGTTTAAAATTAAGAGTAAAATTTGTTATTGCTAATTTTTAACTAATAATGCAGTATGTTCCGATTGAAGTGATGAAAGACTTTGATCTCAAACTTCCGGACATGATGGTTATTCTAGATGAAGAAGGGAGGACATGGGATATAAAGGTCAAAGTGTGGAAGGATGGACGAACATGGCTCTGTAAAGGGTGGAAGGCTTTCTGCAGATGGAACAAGGTGCAGCTGGGCGACAGGTGCTTTTGTGAATTTGTTCCGCAAAAAGATGGAAAGGGCCATTTTCTCCAGATCCGTATTGTACGAGCAGGAACATGGTCTCCAAGAAAATAGATTCATGTGGAGCTGAAACTTAATGCATATTGTTAAGCATTAGAGTAGTTTATCAGTGTTATAGTTATCTTAAAACTATGACTTCAGGGTTAGTAGTAATTATGTTATGGTATTTGTTGAAGTGCTACTGACTGTAGCTGTTGTCCTAAGCTGATTTACTTATCTATTATGCAGAAGCAAAGCTGAGAGCTTTTTGCTTTGGAGAGATGAGGGGATAACTACTGATTCTTGGCTACTGTTGTTGTTTTAAACTATCTGGATATTTATTTTCTATTGCTTGATCTTGTAGGTTATGCAATGGTGATGGTATTTTGTTATGTTATATTGTTCTGGATGAATGCACTAGTCATACTAATGATGTGCAATTGACTTGTTGGAAATGCACCATTGAGATTGTAATTGCTCAGAATATATCAGAGCGACTATATCTGTAATTAGATGTAAGTACCTTCTATCCAATGCCGTCAATTCAAGATGTAACTACCTTGTATCCAATGTCGCCTTACCATGAGTTGAATTTAATACAATATTACAATTTAATACAATGTTACGATGTAACCATGAGTCTAATGTATTTGACTTTTATTGGTCTACAAAACAAAAGTACCTTTGGCAGGTCACTTAGTTGCACCGTTAATCCGTTATTATGTTGGCTCGGGGTGTTTTGTGTACTATGCTACTTGTAAGCTGTACTTTAGTTTTTTAATACAAATTTAATCATAATAAATGAAAAGTGCATTATTTTCCTTGCCAATCTTAAAGGGACATGACTTAGGTAATTAAATATCTTTTTGTACAAATATTTTTAGCTACATGTTCAATTGAGTGTACCCAACTCCTAATGACTGGTGTATTCCTTGATTGGCCCAATTTCTAATTTTAATGGGCTCTCTTTTGAGGACAAAACAATTGTATGCATTTATGCAAATATTAAAATTTAAAAACACTTCACCATTCACATCCATATATCCCAATTTTTCTCTTGGTCGATATTTAAAATATAACTGTTAATTGGGCTGAGTGAGCCTGGCGTAAGACTGTCTAAGCTCAGTCTATTTAAATATTAATGAGCTTGAGCTCAGACTCAGTTCATTCGGACTTATAATATGTTGTTCAAGCTCAACTCATATGGGATCACGAGTTTCAGAACTATTTTCGAACAAACCCAAATAAAAAGAATCAAAATTAATAAACTACAAATAAAAAATAATACAACTCATTATTTAGACGACATTAGCTCATTTTGACAACCAATTGATAAATTTTTTAAAATCTTTGCAATTCATAAAATTAAATATCATCAAAAAATAAGTAGTTTGAACTTAAAATATACAACTAATCATAGTAATAATATATCTCCATATTATTTAGATTAGTTAAAATGACAACATTTAAAAAATGAATAACTTTAAAGAAAACATGATACTTAAATTTTAGTTAATGACTTTATATATATATATGATGGATTTAAAGTATACCTCTTAAATAACATATATTTATTAAAACTATGTTATTTTGAAGATTCTTTTAAAAAATAAAATAATATTAAAAGAGAGTGATCTCACTTACTTTCTTTTTATTTACAAAAATGCTACCCGCAACCCACTTGTTTTTTAAAAAATCTCCAAAATGACGTAGGTTTAATAAAAGTATGTTATATAGCATAAATATATTAACTAATATAAGTACTCTATATATTCAACACTATATTTCGATCAGACCCATAATGGGCCGAACGACTTATTGACTAAACTCGGCCCAAATTTCATTTTTGAGCTAGAATTTTTATCCAAATTCAACTCGACTCACTACCAAATTAAATTCGAGGGAACTTTTAACAGGCCGAACGATCTAATTTCGAACTTGATCGGCCCAATTGATAGTCCTAAATTTAAAGTAAGAGTTTCTCTACAAAATCAAGCTCTCATCTAATCTCCTTGTCAACCAACCATCTACACACCACCTTATCCAATTTCATCCCATTTCTTCCCACACAAATGTCCGTCATTCTCTCTCCTCACAATCTCTATACTTCAATAAATTTACAAAATCTCATCAACCAATAAAAAAAAGAAGGTAAAATCCAAATTCTAAATGCTCAATTCCTCCAAATCTCTACTACTACTTTTCAACACTTCCACGCTAAACACTTTCTTCAATAATTCTAACATTTTTCTCTCTTCTTGTTTAGGTTGTGGGCTAGGAACCAATGGCAGCCACCGCAACTCTGTCTACGGCAGCGACGTTCACTGCGACGGCGGCCATTGCGAGCCCCAGCCGGGCCTCCCAAAAGAGGACTAATGTGAACTACATTAGTGGGCTGAACTCATTTGGTGGGCTAAAAGCTCAGAACAATGTGGTGTCATTAGGCCATCCTGTTTGCACTGAACAGTCCTTTGCCAAGTTTGTTAGCTCATTGAAATTTCCATCACAAGGGCCTAAAAGTGGTGGAGGAGCACTGACCTCCACCTGTAATGCTGTGGGTGAGATTTTCAGGATTGCTGCAGTAATAAATGGGCTTGTTCTTGTTGGAGTTGCAGTTGGATTTGTTCTCCTTCGAATTGAAGCATCTGTGGAGGAAGCTGCTGAGTGAAGAATTCCAAGAAAATTTTATGGGGTTTTCTTTATCAAAATGTATCTTTGTTTATTTGATGTAGAATTCAATTAATTTGGTATCTATATAACAAACAAGTAAACTGGGGTTTAATTAGAAAGTGCAGGGGGACAAACATTCCGAATAAAATCTTGTCATTTTGTTATATCCATGACTCAATGTTATGAAACGCATATATGCAAGCATGCTTGAATGGTAGTAAGTTAAGATAAATTTGATTTTCTTCTTTCATGAATAATTTTATATACGTACAAAAAAGTAATACTGATTTGGAATTGGTTAGTTATTTATAGTTAATTTCAGATGAATCCAGTTGTATGCAAAATTGTTGAATGGACTATGACTAACAAGGACTATTTGCACTAAAATATTACCGATAAGTGACTAATTATAATTTGTAAAACAATTATGCTTGGATCCTTTTCAACGTTAATTAAGGCATTATTTGCCACAATTTGTACTAAATATACCGAAAGATGTAAGAAAATCATCTCTAATATCCATAAAGACTTTGATTGACGTTAGAAAGTCTTTTTTAATTAATTATACACGATATGAGGCAAAATGATAACGAGGTCATGCTAATTAATAAGTCATCAAAAGTCATGGCCATTAAGAATGTAGTAGCATCTTTTGCATTTATATTTTTTAAAGATTATTAAGAGTTTTTGTATCTTAATCTCCGGTATCATTCTAAAAAAAAAAAAGATAAGAAGAAAAAGAAAAACTCATTTTTCTAATTCAACAATGAACATATCTTTTAAATTCAATAAAAATCCAAGACATGTATGTGGACTTAATCCCATTTTCATTTTCTCTGTCAACCTTTTTCTTATCAAAGTCTTTTGGGGAAAGAGAGCCACAGACTTTGAGTGTATTACAAGGACCTATCAACATATCATTGAATTCCATTCAAATTGGATAGTAGAGTGTGTACAATAATGGAAGAAATTAAACCAACTCATTGTACAAGTTTGTCACCTTTTCTATGAAGACTTTGAAATCCACCCTATCACAATTTTATTTTTCCAAGTCTTCAGAGAAGAATTTCTGCATTATGCAACTGTGAAGTGTTTATTTCTAAGATAAGGGTATAGTAAGTTGCAATAAAGTTTATTTTTCTTCTTTCATGAATGTATTCGTAATTTTATATATACAGAAAAAAATAATTCTGATTTAGAATTGGTTATTGATCTATAGCCAACTTTAGATGAATCCAATTGTATGCACAATTATTGTATGCACTAAGACTAACATTCACTGTTTACACTAAAATATTACGGACAAATGAATAATCATTATTTAATTTGTCCAAAATTGTGCAGATAGTTGGATCCTTTCCAACGTTAACTAAGGCGTTATTTGCCATGATTTATACAAAATATGCCGAAAGATTGCAAGAAAATTGCCTCTAATATTCATAAAGACTTTGGTTGATGTTAGAAAGTCTCTTTTAATTAATTTGTTATACACAATTTGAGTCAAAATGATAACAAGTTCATGCTAATAAGTCACCAAAAGTCTTAAATTCAATAAAATCCATCGAATGTTGTAGAAAAAGCTTACAAACCTAGTTTACAAAATGATGTGTTAGAGTGTAATCAGTGGATAAACCATTGTATATGAGTGTGTCTAGTGATAGTAACCAACCATAACTAGCCACATCATTTTGTAAGCAACTTTTTGTTAGATTCTTTTGTCATCAAAGTATTATTAAAATCCGACACATATATGTGGACTTAATTCCGTTTTCATTTTCTTTGTCCGACTTTTTTCTTATTAAGGTCTTTTAGGGAAAGAGAGCCACATATTTAATTTGAGTGTATTACAAGGACATATCAACGTATCATTGAATTCCATTCAAATTAGATGGTTTACAATAATGGAAGAAATTAAACCCAACCCATTCCACAAGTTAATTTGTCATCTTTTCTAAGAAGACTTTGAAATCCACCATATCACAATTTTATTTTTTTCCAAGTCTGAGAAGACTTTCTGCATTATGCGACTGTGAAGTGTTTATATCTAAGATAAGGGTGTATAAGTAAAAAAAGATACGTATCCTTTTAATTATTTCACTTAATTAAAATTTTATCCTATAAGAATATGGCTTTCTATTCCATTCTTTACTAATTTATATACTCCGTATCTATAGCAACATTTGCTTAGACATTCTTAGCTTTCAAAAAGAAGTTAAAAGCTAGCAAGCTCAGAACTTTAGCCATGGGCGGAACACCCAATAGTAGTATTTATGTTCTTGTGATCATGGTTTTTGTTTTTCTTCAAGTTTATACAGCTCTAAAGTTAGCACTGGAACCTGACTTGTAAATCTTATTTATTTAATTTGATATACATGTCGACAAATATTTGGATTGTGATCAACATAAAAGTGTGTGCCATAAAATAGAATTAATTTCTACATATTCTATGTATACACATACGTCGCAATCATAATATAATACCCAGATCTTTTGCTCCTTTAATTTATGCAATGAAGAATGTTGGTGATAGTGGTGACAACCTGTTGGAGGAAGAAGAATACGGTGGCAGCCTGTTAGATGATGAGAATGAAAGCTAGATCTGATCTAGGTCTTCAATTAGATAAAAAGTCTAATTGATGTTTAATGTTTAATATTTTTAATATTTTCTTCTTCTTCTAATTTACTTTAAATGGTAATTCATTTAGTTGATTTTTAAGTTTTTCTAAACTAAGATAAAAGGGTTTTGATTATAGTACATTTTTTAAAAATTAGTTTTAGCTAGATATTATGGCTAATAATAATTTTAAAAATATCTTGAATTAATTAATTAAATTTTAGTGTTAATAATAGAGCATACAAATATTTTTGATTTTTAACATTCTAATTTCTAATTTGAATGTTCTAATACTGATAATATTTTTATTTTGTATTTTGCTAAAAAAACATTTGTTTATGTAATCGATTTTTAATTAATTAGTTTGAGTTGAGTAATTAATTGTCTACAAGGACTTGTCAACATATCACTGAATTCCATTCAAATTGGATAGTAGAGTGTGTGTACAATAATAGAAGAAATTAAACCAACCCATTCTACAAGTTTGTCACATTTTCTAAGAAGACTTTGAAATCTACCCGATCACAAATTTATTTTTCCAAGTCTTCTAAAAAGTATTTATTTCTAAGATAAGAGTATAGTAAGTTACAATAAAGTTGATTTTTCTTCTTTCGTTAATGCATTTGTAATTTTATAGATATATAGAAGAAAAAAAAAGTAATTTTGATTTGGAATTGGTTACTGATCTATAGTCAACTTTAGATGAATCCAATTGTATGCACAATTGTTGTATGCACCATGACTAACACTGACTGATTACACTAAAATATTACGGACAAGTGAGTAATCATTATTTATACAACAATTGTGTAGATAGTTGGATCATTTCCAATGTTAATTAAGGCGTTATTTGCCACAATTTGTACAAAATATGCTGAAAGATTGCAAGAACATCACCTTTAATATTCATAAAGACTTACGTTAGAAAATCTCGTTTAATTAGTTATACTCAATTTTGAGGCAAAATGATAACGAGTTCATGCTAATAAGTCATCAAAAGTCTTAAATTCAATAAAATTCAACCCATGTATGTCGACTTAATCCCATTTTCATTTTCTTTGCTGGCATTTTTCTTATCAAGGTCTTTCCTTCTCTTCTTTTTTTTGACAAATTCTTATTGAGGTCTTTTGTGGAAAGAGAGCCACGTATTTTGCTTGTATTACAAGGACCTGTCAACATATCATTAAATTTCATTCAAATTGGATAGCAGAGTGTGTAGAATTAATAATGGAAGAAATTAAACCCAACCCATTCTACAAGTTAAATTTATCACCTTTTCTATCAACAATTTCATTTTTTCCAAGTCATCTTTAATTATAGTAAGAGATGTCCACAACCATCGTCCCATTATCCCTGTCATGCTTTCTACCAAAAGATAAAGTAAATTAGTTAAGAAAGAAAGAACTCATTTGATTATCTTTTTTGCAAAAGATTTAAACTCGTGACCATATCCACAACCAGTTGAGTTAATGTCAACTCAACGAAAATCATGCCTCCTAATCATCAAATCTTACCTTTATTATCATTTTTATCACATTCATTTCTTCTATTACAACTCCTGTTTCATAATTCCGTGTGTATCAATAACAAATAATTCTTATTTATTAAAAATTATTCCCAAATAAATGAATAACTTATATCTTACATAATACATTATTAAAGATATGAGATAAGACAAAAAATGAAATAAAATTATTAACTCCTAAAATGATATAAGAAAAAGTTACGAAGTTCGCTAAGAAAACATAGCCACACATTCACAAGCAAATTCTAAGGCAAAATGATAATGTATCCTTTTAATTGTTTCACTTTATTAAAGTTTTATCCTAAAAGAATCTTGCTTTCTATTACAACTTTCACTAATATATATACTCCGTATCTATACCAACATTTGCTCGGACATTCTTAGCTTTCAAAAAGAAATTATAAAAGCTAGCTATCTCAAACCCTTAGCCATGGCCGGAACACCTAATAGTAGTATTTATTATGTTCTCGTGATCATGTTCTTTGCTTTTCCTTTTATGCAAAGGCTTGAATTTGTTAGTGGCACCACAATTCTTGTTTACTCAAATGTAAGTTGCTTGGAGAGTGAGAAGAAAACTCTTTTACAGTTCAGGCAATGTCTCATTGACGAATCTAATATTTTGTCGTCTTGGGTCGGAGACGACTGTTGGTTGCAGCAGAGTGAGAGGGAATGTCCTGAAACTCACTCTTAGCAGTCCATACGGAATTGATTGTTGCTTGGACCTCAACAATAGTCATTGCTTGAAAGGTGAGATAAAACTTCTTTACAAAATTTGAAGTTTCTAGCTTATCTCGACTTGAGCATGAATAATTTTTCAGGAATTCAAATCCCAGAATTCTTTGGCTCCCTAAAGAATTTGAAATATCTAGCCCTTTCCTATTTAAATATTGCGGGTAAGGTTCCCCATTATCTTGGAAATTTGTCTAGGTTGGAGTACCTTGATCTCAGTTGGAATAAGTTTAGTGGTTCAATTCCAAGTGAGATAAGCAATCTTACTCAACTTACACACCTTGATCTCAGTTATAATATGTTTAATGGTTCAATTCCAAGTGGGATTGGCAATCTTACCCAACTTAGAATGCTTGTCCTCAGTGTTAATTCACTTACCGGGAACCTACCACCATCACTTGAAAGACTAACCTCGTTGAAAGAGTTGGACATGACCTCTAATCAGTTGAGTGGCGTCTTCCCTGCATGGATCGGACAACTTTCAGATCTAGAAACATTGAGTATGTATGATAATTCGATGGCTGGTATTATATCAGATAATCACTTGGTCAATCTCACGAGGTTAAAAGACTTGGGTTTGTCAGATGTCATTCTGAATTTCAGCTCCACATGGACTCCTCCTTTTCAACTCCGTTCGTTAAGCTTGTCATCGTGCAAAGTGGGACCCCAATTTCCCCAATGGCTGCAAAACCAAATACACATAGAAGATCTATCCATCTCCAACGGAAGCATCTCAGATACTATCCCGGACTGGTTTCAAAATTTATATTCTCGTGTCACCTGGTTGGATTTGTCTCATAACCAGATTAAAGGTAACTGGTTTGAGAGAATGACGTTGTCTTCTCATGTCGAGATTTTACTTCTGAATAACAACCAGCTTACAGGTAAAATACCGCCTATTCCTTCAAATTTGAAGATGTTATATCTCTCCAATAACTTATTCTCTGGATTATTGGTTGCTAATAATGATACTACTATTCAAAATTGGAGTTTGGTAGACCTTTCTCTCTCAAATAATCGTTTGGTTGGTGGCTTTCCAACAAGTTTATGCAATATGATCACCTTATTCTTCATTCAACTTTCCAATAATCAAATTTCAGGACAACTCCCTTCTTGCTTAGGGAATTTGGAAAATTTGTTGATTCTAGACGTGACAAATAACATTTTATCTGGACTTATTCCACCTTCTCTAGGATCCCTACAATATCTCAAATCTCTACACTTGCACAACAATAAGTTTCACGGGAAACTCCCTTCATCATTTCAGCACTTGACTAATCTTCTTACACTCGATTTGGCTCAAAATGCTTTCACTGATGTCATCCCGCCATGGATTGGACAATCTCTTTCCAACTTGAGGCTTCTAAGTCTTCAGTCCAATAAATTTCACGGTGCTATTCCTCTACAAATTTGTCAGCTTTCCAATCTCCAACTGTTAAACTTGGCACAAAATAATATAAGTGGATGTATTCCTTCTTGTTTCAACAATTTCACTTCCATGGTTAGGATTCAAAGTGCACATAGATTTCTTGAAATAAATTTTGTACACCTTTCTTATGAATCAATAGAGAGTATCTCAGATTCTATGAAAGGGACAGAACTCGAGTACTTCGGTTCCTTCCCAGTATCCTTAGACCTGTCAAACAATTTCATAGTTGGAGAGATTCCGAAAGAGTTGATGGGTCTTGTTGGGTTGTTAAGTTTGAATTTGGCAGGAAATCAGATAAAGGGAAGGATCCCCGAGAACATTGGCAGTTTGAGACAATTGTTAAGGCTTGATCTATCAAGAAATAAACTATCTGGTCTGATTCCCCAAAGCTTGTCTAACCTTTCATTTCTAAGCCAATTAAACCTGTCATTCAATGATTTCACCGGGAGAATACCGACAGGGTATCAACTTCAGACCCTGAATGATCCATCCATCTATATGGGAAACAAAGACCTGTGTGGACCTCCAAGCTTGAACAGATGCCCTGGCGACCCGAAATCACCTGATCATAATCATGGTAAAGAAGGTGAAAGTGAAGATGATGATGACGACGATGACGATCATTTGTGGTTTTATAGTGGCTTAGGACCTGGTTTCTCGGTTGGCTTCTTGGGATTCTGCGGTGCTTTGCATTTCAACAAATCTTGGAGGTATGCTTACTTTCATTTCTTTGAAAAGGTCTACAATGCGCTAGCGGTTGCAATTGCGGTGAAGACAGCTAGGTTGCGCCACAAGTTTCACGAACATGGAACTAAAGGATGAATTCTGCAGAAGAGGTATATCTCTCTTAATTAACATTCATTATCATTGTTGTCATACTTTCTCTATTTCCGTTGAGTAAAAGTGGTATTAATTAGCTCAGCAATTATTTTGTAGGAAATGAACAGTTGAACTGAGAGTGTGGGAGTGATCTACAAGTTAATTTCCTTTTCATAAGTCTTTGCTTCAAGAAACAGTTTATTATTTGTGTAACTAGTGTACCAATCTGCATAATGAATTTGCTTTTGCTGCTTGTAATACATTAATATTACTATTTTGCTATTGTTAGTTAAACTT
This sequence comes from Aralia elata, assembly GCA_034770075.1. NCBI lineage: Eukaryota > Viridiplantae > Streptophyta > Magnoliopsida > Apiales > Araliaceae > Aralia > Aralia elata. The sequence continues at coordinate 84,501,951 of CM068383.1, forward strand.
GTTTCTTAATTTATGGAATATGAGTACCCTCCTTCTTTATTGTTGTAGGCCAACAAGATTACCGAGTGTTTACAGCTTAAATGATTTTATCATGATTTACCATTGTGATGAAAATTTATACAACTGGAAAGATACCGTTAAAAACCCAACAAAGATACTTTGGTTCAAGATTCATACTTAACATTCAAATGTTGACAAAAAATGACAAATTCAGAGTATATTTTTGTGTTTAAAAACCAAGATGTAGAAAACAAAGTAAAAGATATCTTCGATTTAAAATTTTCAATCTCTAGTGGAAAAGTTTTGGTTCTAACCTTACTAGTATATAATCCATACATAAAAAGAATACAAATACTGAAATGACAACTCCTTACTCATCCATTCCAAGAGCTACAGCTTAAGCTTCATTGCTCAAAACCCAGTGAAGAAGCTTTCTATGAGTCATGCCCTCACCTTTATAGCACAACAGAACAGTCCGTAAAGAAGAGGCCTGAAGTTGCAATAAAAAACAGTCCGTAAAGAAGAGGCCTGAAGTTGCAATGAAGCATGATGCTTGATAGTTGATATCTAGTTACTTACAATGAAGTTGGCTTTTCTTCTATTACAAATGCATCTAAGAGACGAAAATGTAAATAGAAATCATCCCCTCATAAAGCCTCACGGCTTGATGGTCGGCATAAAAATAATGACATTTACCGATATGCCACCGTTTGTTTACTAACATCACTATCATCAATTTAATGCATAAAGAAGTGTATTTGTTGTATTGTATATATATGTATATATATATATATATATGTATATGTATATGTATATATATATATATATATGTATATGTATATGTATATATATATATGTATATATGTATATGTATATATATGTATATATATATATATATGTATATGTATATGAGACTCGTCCAAAAAGGAGTTGGTAAAAACAAGCAGTGTGTAATCACATATCAATAATCAATATCAATACTAGTACATTATAAGTCAAGAGAGGATCATGTAATCAAATTGATTTAATTGATCATACAATTATTAAATTCATATTAATTTGATTGGTCATATAATTATTAAATATAATTATCATATTAATTCGAAAAATAGGTAATAAACAGAGTATTGAAAACTAAAGTAGATTAGCATTAAAAGCACTTCAAATTTAACTGCTATATATACTCCTAATCAACTATTCATATTCTCTAATTATCTTTTCATATTTCTAGAATACTCAAAATTTTATGTGCATTTATGCATACAATCCTTTATGTAATTATAATTAACATTTACCCTTTGACAACATCACATCTATTACTCAACTACAACATCAAATTCAGTCGGAGGGGCGCGTTTTATGAGTGAAGTTCGAAACTGAAGTGGGAGAGTCGGTTGCCAATGATGGCGAGAAGTTTTGCCGATTAGAGATATTTACATAGACCATAAAAGAGGTGATGAGGTGAAAATCAATTTTGCTAAATTGGGTTTTCTAAAGAGGATAACTAAATGGTCTTAATAGTGACCACGTGTCTATGTAACAAGTTATAACTTCCTTTTTTCTTTCTTTATTTTTCCCCTATTTTTTGATACTTTGTTAAAATGATAATACCGCATGTTCATACTACTCTATTGTTTTCACATATATTATCACAAAAGAAATAAAAAATAGATATTTATGAATCAGTAAGATTTTACATATAATATATAATACTATACATATATATCACGTATATTTAATATTGTAATATTTATACATTACATAAATACTCCATCCGTCCCAAATTAATTGCTTTTTTAGGACTTTTTAAAGTCAAATTGACTATTTTTAAAACTAATCTTTTTACTATTTTTGCTAACATATAGGTGAAGATATTATAACCAAAAGAAAGTATATACAATTTATTACTAATTTCAATTTTTATAATTTTAGAAATATATTTATATATGTTTAATTATTAATTTTAAAAATAGTTAATTTGACTTAAAAAAAACCTAAAAAAATAATTAATTTGGAACGGAGGGAGTACTACATAACATAATATATATATATATATATATATATATATATATATATCACACACACACATATATATAGATCTATATATATATATATTTGCAATAAATTTTTAAAAACAGTTTAATAAAATTAGAACGTCTAAATAAATAAATAATTTAATTTACAATAAAAAAAACACTAAATTTGTAGGTTCAAATAGGTCTTTTCCCAATGTCTTTTAAGAAAATTAAATAATAACAATAATAAGTATTAATAATTCAATAATTTAAGTGTTTGCTCACCACAACGACCACCATCTTGCTTTGAAACACATGCAACTGGCTTAGTTCAATTTTTCTGGTTAAATTGATCAATTCTTGAATTAAAATTTAAGCATATTTATTTATATTTTTAAACTCAAAAAATTTGGGATTAATAGTAAATTCGATATAGTTTCCTATGGTTATAATTTCTCTACGTATATTTATAAGAAAATAGTATAAATGTGATTACAAAAATACTCACTTTGATTGAAAAACTCAAATTAAACCAGTTTTTGAGGGACAGAAGAAATATATAATTAGCATTCATGTATGTGTGTTTTTTCCTTCTCCCTTTTCCTTTTCTTTTTGTTGTGGCTAACTTTTCTTATCCTGATCCTTAGGGGGAAAGAGAACCACAGATTTTTTGAGCGTCCGTGTCACCCTGTCCTATCCACCTATGGGAAGAATTTTCATTTTTTTTTGAACTTATCAACTAAAGACAATTAGAAAGAGCTGGAATATTGTAGGTGAAGATTTGTGTACCTCTTATTGAAGAATGGCATTCGACATTCAGCTGCAAGACATAACAGTTTGTGCCCTTCTTTTTGCTATTGCTTGTTTGTGGTTGATTATTACCAATGCCAAAAGCGACAAGAGAAACTCCAGACCACCAGAGCCAGCTGGGGCGTGGCCGTTTATTGGTCACCTTCGTCTTCTCGGAGCTAACAAGCTATTACATCACACACTAGGAGCCATGGCTGATACATATGGACCTATCTTCACTCTGCGACTAGGAATTCATAGAACTATTGTGGTCAGTAGCTGGCATGTTGCAAAAGAATGTTTTACAACCCATGACACAGTTTTCCTCACCCGTCCAAAATCTTTAGCCGTTACGCTCATGGGCTATGACTATGCAATGCCTGGTTCTGCACCTTATGGACCATACTGGCGTTATATGCGCAAGCTAGTAATAGTAGAGTTACTATCTACCCGTCAACTTGAAATTCTCAAGCATGTTAGGGACAATGAGGTTAATTTATTCATAAAGGAGTTGTACGAGATATGGATAGACAATGGAGGTAGAAGTAACGTCTTGGTGGAAATGAAACAAAGGTTTGGAGATCTGGCGATGAACATAATTGTGAGGACTGTGGCAGGAAAACGATATTTTGGCACTGGTGTGTATAGCAATGAGGAGTCAAGGCGGTGCCAAAAGGCCATGGGAGATTTCATGCATCTGGGGGGGTTGTTTATGGTTTCTGATGCAGTTCCCTTATTGGGTTGGATAGATACATTGAAAGGATATAAGGGTCAGATGAAACAAACAGCAAAGGAGATCGATCGTGTACTTGGGAGCTGGGTGGAGGAGCATAGACAGAAGAGGGAAACTCTAGGCTTTGATGAAATGGAGCAAGACTTTATTCATGTTCTGCTGAATGTCATGGATGGCGACCAGCTTTCTTGGAAAGACCCCGATACAACCATCAAGGCCACTTGCTTGGTAAGGCCCTTATGTTCTCGAAACACATTGATGAAAAAAATCATCGCTACAAACTTTCGATATAAAAGGTCTCAGTGAAGAATCTCCTTCGATATCTAAAAGAAGATTCTGTCTTCATTGTTATTCAAGCCATGATCAACAAACTACCACTGGATATTCTCGAGAAGCTCGTTCAAAACTGACTCCTAATGCTAAACCTTAATTATAGGACTTAAATTTCTATATACTTTGAAGCGAGTAGACAGTTTGAGATCGACTCAAACTCATTCAATAAGCTATATATAGATATGGAGCATCCCAGTTACTGTGTGTATTCTATATAAACTAGAATTGAAAAGGAAAAAAAGCTATATATAGAAATGGAACTAATTTTAACAATCAACTCATTACCTACATTACTTGTAACATTTGATTGCAGAGTCTTATCTTAGGTGCCCAGGACACAACAACGATCACACTTACGTGGGCAGTCTCTTTGCTACTTAACAACCGCCACGTGCTAAGAAAAGCCCAAGATGAGTTGAACATCCACGTGGGAAGGCACCGCCAAGTGTTTGAATCAGATGTGAAGAATCTCAATTATTTACAAGCCATTATCAAGGAAACATTACGATTATACCCAGCTGGACCACTATCACTGCCCCGAGAAGCAATGGAAGATTGCACCGTGGCAGGCTTCCACATTCCAGCTGGCACACAGCTACTGGTTAACCTATGGAAGTTGCACCGTGACCCAAGCATTTGGTCCGACCCTCTAAAGTTCCAACCTGATAGGTTCCTTGAAAAACATGTTGATGTGGACATTAGGGGTCAGGATTTTGAACTGATACCATTTGGCTCAGGAAGGAGGTCATGCCCTGGGATCACATTTGCACTCCAGGTCCTGCACTTGACACTGGCTCGATTGCTTCATGCGTTTGAGTTGGGAACTGTCTCAGACTCACCGATTGATATGACCGAAAGTACAGGATTAACTAGCCCAAAAGCAACACCATTGGAGGTTACCCTCACCCCACGGCTACCTCCTACAATATTTGTGTAAACACAATGTCCTACAAGTGCTACATGCTCCGCTGAAGCTACCAAGGCTGTATGTCCACACCAAATGTACAAGTTACTATTATGCAGAACTGAAGCAGCAATAAATGTAGTATTGCTTTGTTATTAAAAACATGAAATGTTATATAACACTGTATGTGATAATGCATGGATCGTACTTCAAGTTAGAATATTTTGAATTTCACTTTAATAAAGAGCAACATTGTATCTAACGAACTGTAGTATGTCCATATATATGTGAATGTGCGCGTGCCGCGTAGTGTGTTGTGTGAGTGTGTCTATATATATATATATATATATACACACACACACATATATATATGTGTGTGTGTGTGTATATGCATATATATAAATCTATTAGTATATATATCAAATATATGGACATTTTTACCAAAAGTTATTCAACTACATCCCATAATATCAAAAAACAAGAAATTATCAAACAAAACTGAAAACTCAACACTGATCTTACCCTCATATCTGAATCATGGATCAATTGTGAGCACTCCAAGCATGTTACTGCTGCATAAATCCCGTTCTCATCAATTGGAGTTTGAAATACATCAAAACTACATGTTTATGTTCATTGATTTGAGAAAGAAGAACAATCTTTATTGCTGAAGTCAGACTTCATCAGGATCACCTACAAATGCTGTATACCACCCCCCGCCCACCCTCGCCCCACCCCACCGGCTACCTTCAATGCTCGTGTATTATTAAGTAGAAAAACAATATCAACTACAAGTGCTACATGTTCTATCACCTACAAGTGCTACATGCTCTCGTTAATATACCAAGGTTATATGTCTGTATCAAACATACAAGCGACTATTATGCAGCGCTTAAGCAGCAGTAAATGTACTATTGCTACATAATTCAAAAATCTAAACCTACAATTGTGCATAGTACTACGAGATAGTGTGTGGGTTATACTTAAAAAGAAAAAAATCCTGAGAGAAGTTGGACTTAAAAAGTTTATTTCCCGTCCTCCCAGGAAAAAATATCGCTCTATTTGCAAAACATTTTATGGTTCTGAACAATTGATTGCAAAAAAATATGGTTCTATTTGCAAAAAATATCGGATATACCTCGACTGGAAAGTCTTGTATGAAAGATTAGTGATTATCTATGTTAATCCATCTGCAATTGAAGTTTGCAAACAATACCTGGAAACAAAAATAGTAAGATCTGAGATTATTCACAAATCCATAACAGTATAATGCACCAGAATTCTTTGCACTTAAAGCATTAATTATAGGAACAAAAGAACCAATGATACAGAACAGCTCTTTGAGTACCTCTTATCATATAACCGAATTGAGGTCAATTGCTGCAGGCTCTTCATCACCAGAAAGTTATAACTCCAGGAAACCTATATTCATGGAAGAATCCAGATAGAAATAAAAGCCAAGAAACTCGAATTACTAAATAAATATAGGAAACTAAACTCCATTCTGGAATAATTATGAATTAAAAATTCAGGAATAGATAACATTTCGGGTATTGCCAATATAGTTTTCCTTAGAAGAGACCGAAATGCTTAATAAGAAACTGTTAATGGAAGAACTGTAAGCCACAAAGAGGCTAATATACATGTAACATAACATTACTGAATGTCGTAACTGCACCATAAAATCTCTCTCTAATTCAGAAAGAGTATGTTTAATAAATTCAAATCAGAACACCTACAATGTATAGAATATGTACAATGACTTGCCTCTGCCCTCGCCAACAAATAATGAATAAAAATAAGGAAGTAGCTTAGACACACAGTACATAGTGTATTTATCAAGAGTCGGCCTAATTACTAGAACCTCTTTCAAATTTCCAAGCACACAGTAAAAATTGACAACTCGAGCAGTATCTGTCATTTGGCTTGTAGTTGGAGCAAGAACACTTCTGACAATCACAAGCTTTTCTGGAAACCAAAGTCTACAATGGACCTTCCAGTTAATTAAACTTCCATCATTCCTTCAATCAAAGAGACACAAATGCTTTTGTCAGGAGTTTTGCCTGCACCAAACATGTATCTGAGAAGTTCTTCAAATTGATATATCTCTGGTTTTTGCATGAGCTTGGTACAAGGGTATTGTGTGCAAGGAGCGCGTAGTAACTGAAGCATGACTCATGAGTTCTTTCCTAAAAAGTCACACCCTTTGTTTCTCTTTGTTAGTTGATGTGGCTCGTGATTCATGATATTCCTTAAATCCCCTTCATTTTTTAGATTGATGCCCACAAGATTTCCAAGAATGCTGTGTCTGATCTGCAACTATTCACAACAAATGACAGCATTCCTTCTAAAGAAGAAATGCTGTCATCAAAAGACTAAATTATAACTCCAAAAATTTATCGACATTCCCTATTCCTTCAATCAAAGAAAAATAGGTGCTGTCATCTGGAGTAATGCCTTTACTAACCATTTCCTTTAAGGAGCTCTTCAGCATGATCTCCTTCTTGGTTTTTGCATAAACCTTGTATAAGAGCATTATAAGTGAGACGAGTAGGATTGAAACCGATACTTAGCATCTCGTCCCGAACTCTAAGGGCATCATTCATGTCACCTCTCCGACTATACCCACTAATAAGAGTGTTGTAGCTGATGTGATCAGGCTTTATCCCCCTTATCTTCATCTCATCAATAAGCCCACGAGCTTCTTCAACTTTACCCTCTCTACAATGCCCTTGCATTAGAGTATTGTAGGTCACTTCATCAGGGGTAATCTTCATCATATCCATCTCTTTCAAAAGAGAAAGAGCACGTCCCACGTTGCCATTGGCACAGTGGCCATCAATCAATGAGTTGAACATTATAAGATCCGGCAAAACCCCTCTCTCAATTATTTTCACAAACAAGTCATCTGCTTCCTTCATCCTACTCCGCTTGCTCAAAACATAAATAAGGGACGTATAGGTCACTCGCGTAGGCTGAATCCGTTTGCTTAACATCTCATCATGTAGGTTAAAAGCTTTCTTTGCATTCCCAGACCTGCAATACCCATTAATTAATATGTTATATGTAATGGCATCCGGAACCATCCCCTTTTGTCCCATATCTTTTATCATATCATCAGCTTCAGCCTCCTTACCCTCCATAAACAGTGAAGGAATCAACATATTATAAGTGGATACAGTTGGCATAATGCCCTTCCTAACCATCTCATCTCTATAACTGAAGGCCCTCTCCAGGTCTCCTTTATTGCAATACCCGTCAATCAAAGTGTTATACGTCACAGCACTTGGAACCAACCCATATTCCTCCATTCTCTCAAAAAGAAAAGATGCCTGCTCAACCCTCCTCTCCTTACACATCCCACTAATAAGTGAACCATAAGTGTATGAATCCGGCTCAATACTTTTCGATTTCATCACTTCAAAAACCCTTTGAGCACCCTCAAGATTCCCCCTCAAATAATACCCCTGGATTATCGTGTTGTAAGTTACAACATTCGGGTTAAACCCCAATCCCTCCATGTGCACAATAAACTCCTTAGCCTTCTTCATCTTCCCTTCTTTACACAAGACATTAATCATTATATTAAACGTATAAACCGTCGAATTAATCCTCAACCTAAACATCTCCGCGTACAAAACCCAAGCAGCCTGAGTCCGATTGAACTTGAGAAACAAACTCAACAAATCATTACAAGTTTCAATCTTGGGCAATATACCCTTTCCTTTCATCATGCAAAAACACTCAAAAGCCTCATCAACTCTTTTCAATTCACAAAATGCCCTTACAAACAAATCAAATACAATCGAACTCGATACACTTAACCCTTCCCTAGCAACGACCAACCCATCAAAAATCTCTTTTTTCGTGGCAATGCCATAACTAATCACCCTTTTAATAAGTTGTAAAGCTGATTTTGGCGAAGGTAACCGAGAGATGATTGTAATAGCTAGACAATAGCATTCAGTATTAAGAGAGTGAGGATCAACTTGATCTATGAACTTGAGAACGAGATCAGGGAATGAACGGAGGTTGGGCAGAACGGTGGAGATTAAGGAGGGGGTGAGACTGGGGGAAAGGTGTTTGATGAAATGCCACTGAGAAGATAAAACTGAATCTTGCAGCTACTGAGGGGTTATGGGTGGTTGATGGGTCTCGGGAAGAGGAATTGAAGAGAAGAGCAGAGGGGAATTACCTTTGGTTATGGCGATGGCGGCTGTGAGCTTGTGGGGTTGGAATTTTTGGATACTGAAAACCTTGCTAGGTATCATGGTGCTTGTGGTACTGACAACTTGGTCGCGAGGAAGAGATATATATTTATAAGTTTACAGTTATACTCATGTAATTTTAATCTTTATGCTACTTGCTATAGTGCTGTGTTTTGTGAGTTTTGAAGAAAATGAAAAGAGAATAAAAGAATTGAAAATTTGTATATTCTTGTTCCACATACAAATACGTGAGTTTGATTAATGGGTGAATATGGCCTAATTTTACTGTCAATGTTACTCATCATAGTATCTGTTTGGATAGATTGTCGGGATAAGTTGACCTAAGTTAATGAATTGGGTTTTAATTAGATTTAGATTCGAATTTTGAGTCGGATCTTTACAAAAAAAAATATAATAATAAATTTTTTCGTATGTTGTTTGAGTTTATGATAGAAAAATATGAATAGATTTTTTATTTTTTATTTATGTGCCGTAAAGAAAATAATATAAAGTTAAATAGATATACAATTTTTTTACGTATAATTTGCAAGGAAGATAAGATTCGGTTCTATTTTATTAAAGGGTAATTTTAGAAATGAGAAAGCTTTTATTTAAATACTTTTCTTTTTTCTCCAAAATTTTCTGATTTTTGAAAAGGAAAACAAAAATTAGGACATACCTCAAAAACAATTTGATTCTATCAAAATTAGCCTCGACTGATCCACTGATATGGCTAATGAATTTACCCTTTTATATATATAGTTCCAAATTTAGTTGTGCGTAATATGATCGCTTATTAATTATTCCCTCCGTCCTAAATTAATTGCATTTCTAGGACTTTTTAAAGTTAAATTGACTATTTTTAAAACTAATTTTTTTACTATTTTTGCTAACATATAGGTAAATATATTATAACCAAAAGAAAGTATATACAATTTATTACTAATTTCAATTTTTATAATTTTAGAAATATATTTATATATGTTTAATTATTAATTTAAAAAATAGTCAATTTGACTTTAAAAAGTCTTAGAAAAGCAATTAATTTGGGACGGATGAAGTAGTTGACTACAAATGGTAAAAGGATGGAGGCCAAAGAAAAAAAAATAACAAAAATATATATTCCTTCAATCCTTAAAAGTATGTTTTCAAATATAAAATATTTTATCTGTAAAAGTATGCCTAAAAATATACGAGTTAAATATAAAATAAACCTAAAGATTAGTTTACTCTCAAAAATATATTAAAGCGGAGTTCATTAAATTCAAAAGAGAAACATTTATTAGTGTACTTGCATGAAGTCCATTATAAACAAAATTAAAACTTATTTTATTACTCTCTCATTTCTTTTAGTGTTTTTGATTTGTGTAAAATTTATACTTTGATCATGAGTTGTTTTACTGCTCCATTAAATTTCGAGGATTCCACTTCTCATTGATTTACGCAAGTGAAAAAAATATAGTACGACTACATTGATTTAAGGTTAATACTCCAACATAAATGCAATGAAATTGTGTGTGACTTCAATATTTTTTGAGCCCTATTATATATAATAAAAGATTTCAGTCAAATTACAATTGCGACATATATCAATACATAAGATTGAATAAGATTATAAAATTGGTCCTCTGTATGATTGTATCAAATAATTTGTAAAAGTATTACCAATTAGATTTATTCATGTAACTCGCAATGAAAAAAAGTCTGACATTCAAAGTCGCAATATATATCATTTTCTATATTATTTTTTTACACACATGGCAAAATGGAGTGTGATATGATCACCATTCAGTTAGAGTACATTAACTACGGGCAAAGGTGCATAATTTCCCCTGAGGTTTGGGTAGAAGTCCCACTTAGCCCTGGAACTTTTTTTTTCAAAAGTTTCCCAGACCTTGAAAAACCTAGCTCAAATATGCCCTTCTTGTTAAAAAGCTGTCAGCTAGACAAATGACTGTTAATTTATTTCTGAACAAGTGACACATGTGCAAAAACGTGTGACATGGCGTGATGTGAAGGAATGTAACCCGGTCCATCTGCCAAATGGGGGAAAAACCCTAATCAAGCAAACCTCTATAAGAGAAGAGAAGAAGGTTGTGCTTGATAAAATTGAGTATTAAGATCTGAACAGTTTAGACGTCTAAAAAATATAGAACATCTGTTTAGAATTGTGTGTGAATGAAAAAATATTATTTGATAATTAATTTTTTTGCATTGTATGAATAAGAGAATTTTACCATTTCTTCATTTTCCTCATTTCTTCGCCCAGTTCACTCTCTCTCCATCCTCCCTCTTCACTTTCTCTCTTCCCTCCTCACTTTCTTCACCCTCTTCACTTTCTCTCTCCCCTTCCTCTTCTGCATCTTCCTCTCCTAACTCCACCAAATGACCAAACAAATTATCAGTTCACATTTTCTTCATTCATAGCCTTCCTATTTCATTTAGATCGAGCCTTGTATTTTCATATGGTTTCGATCAGCATGGATTTGTGCTTGATTCTTTTTTAAAAAAACAAAATAAAATTATTAATGGTGGAATTGTAGATCTGATTTGTTATTATACGTTTGTGTATGTGTGTGTGTGTGTATATATATATATATATATATATATATATATGAATTTGTTATTTTGTTCTGGATCGAATGATGAACTTTGTGGTTGGTGACAATTTTTTAGCTTTGAGGTCAGAGTGTCAATCGGGGTGATGGTAGAATGGGGGATACAAAAGGAATTTCATAATATTATTGAGGTTATTTTTGTCCAAAAAAATATAATTTCATTCAGATGTGGCTCTAAATGGTTTAGCATTAATTTTGAATCTTACCGATTAAAAGGCATTAAGAGTCATAAAATTTTTTATGAAACAAGTTGTGTCTCTGACCGAATCAGAGACACACCTATTAAGAGCCTTTAAGACCCAAACAAACACTACTGAAATCCGTGACATAATCAAAATTCTCGACAGAATCAACAGATAAAAAAAAAGTTACAGCCATAACCCTCATCGCCTCCACATTACAGTAAACCCTGTAAGATCAAATTAACCCCCGATCAATAAACCCATATACTCAAATTTCAAATCTCACCACAACGAAACTTGTTAATTTGGAAAAAAACTAAAGGTTTTGAGTTTTTGATGTACCTTTTGATGATGTATCTTTTGTTGAAGAAAATGACGAACAACAACTCCGACATCTAGCAAGTCAATCAATAAAGAAACAATTTTTCGAGTTTCAAATCTGAAGCGAAAGTTGTAGAGCAACAACTTTTATTTGGTGGTTTTGCCGAGATTTTTGGTCAAGATTTACCCGTAATTTGTGAGATCTAAAATTTGTCGTGACAGATTATTTTGCAGATCTAAAATTTGTCATGGCAGATGATCATCACACAGGGTTTACATCTTCAAGAATAGTTTTTGCCAAGATTTTCATGTCAAATCTGCCGTCTTTAGGAAAAACCCCTATTTGTCTGATTTCACCCATTTCTTCGACGATTCCGGTGAAAAGAGAATGGATTCCATTGTGATGAATTTTCTTGAATTGGGGGTTTGGGTTTGTGGGTTTTGAAGAGAAGAGATATAGGGGAGGTTTGAGGCGAAGGTTGAATTTGAACTGAGTTTCTGCAGAAGTAATGTTGAGGAAGTTGAAGTTTGAAGGTTTAGGAAGAGAGGGTTTTAGGGTTTTGAAGGAGGTTGAAATTTGAAGCTCAGTCTCAAAAGGACCTTTTTTTGCCCTTTTGGCAGATAAACCGGGTTACATTCCTTCGCTTCATGTCATGTCACACAATTTTATCCATGTGTCACTTGTTTAGAAATAAACTAACAACAGTTTGTTTAGCTGACATTTTTTTCAACGAGAGCGGCATATTTAAGCTAAGTTTTACAATGTTTGGAGCACTTTTAAAATAAAAAAAATAAAAAATTCAAGGCTAAGTAGAACTTCCGTCCAAACCTCCGTGGCAATTATGCACCTTTGCCTCATAACCAGTTACTACAATCTACAAATTTATTGCCTTATTGGACGTGAACAATGAGTTTAAGCTGATTGTCTAAGGCCAATATTTTCTCAAAAGGATCTTCTAAGCAAAACATTGATCGTGGATACAACAAGCATGTGTTAAGAATTTTTTATTTTTTATTTTTTTTTGTTTTAAAAGGAAAATTTATATGGTATACAAAGTTTCGACTTAATTTAACTAGTACATGTAGATCTTTTTCTTACAATCAAGAATAAATATTTCAAAATTGATCTGCAAACTAAACAAACTGAATCGAGTAGAGGTTATGGCATAAGAACTTGTTTGATCTTAAAAAACCACTGAAAAAGTTCTCCAACTTGAGTTTGATGCAAGCAACAACACGACCTTACACAAACTTCAACTCAAAAATTAGCTTTGTGAAGCAAAAAGTTGATTTTTCAAATTCTGAGGGAGGAGGGAGGACCATAAACAAACTTGAAACTTTAGTCTGAGCTCATAAACTATGCTTTGTCAAGCCAAGATTTGAGTTTTCTATACCATGGGGGGACTAACATCGAGTAATTGTTTTTATTCTTCCTTCATCCTCCTGGCTCCTCCCACAATACACCTCACCGAACTTTGGAAGAATGTGGCTTTGGTGTGCACAAATTAAAGACATTCTTTTCTCTTGAAAACACTAACACAGCACTTTTCTCTTGAAAACACTATCACGACACTTCGCTCTTGAAAAACTACCAGAGCACTTTTCTCCTGCTGATGTGCGGAGTGCCCTATAGGAATTTACCATCCAGCCTCCACCCCATCATATAGATGTATAAGCCTTAAATTCACAAGTGTAGTCAAGCCAATCACTAGACTTACCAAGTCAAGACTATTCAAGTTTTTAGTTAACCTATACCAGCAATCATATTTGAGTCAAGCCAATCACATCTCGACTTGAGTTTCCCTACTTAATAGAATTAGCTAAATATGTATCAAACTCCACTGTTTAGTGGAACAAGTTCAAGAAGTCTCATCAAACTATTTCATGAAAAGTAAATCAAACAACTTAAGATAATAAGCGAAGATCTGTAAACTTTTAGGTACAGTTGCAAATTTCATATAACTAGTCGAAATGTTAGTGTAGTCTATCAGTTGCAAAAATTCTGTGTCCAAAAACATATAGATGTAGGCTACTGTTTTAGTTAGAGAAAATGATCTAACAAGCAGCTCATAGAGCCAATAACTAAGTTCATCTTGCTCCTTTTTCTGTTTGTTCTTTTTCCCATTTTTCCTTTCTGACTCTATTTCTCTGTCTTTCTCCTTCTCTAAACTCTAAAGACAACCTGCATTAATTTATGTTCAATGACTGACTACTATTCGTACTCATCCATAAGACCATAACACAATACCGATCTTGTATTGTTCCTCCTGGAAATTTTTTTAAAACTAAAAGTTGATAAATTGTCCAAATACTTTCCTAACAAACCTCCTTATCAAATAAAAGAGAGGGAGAAGAACTTACTATTTAGTTCTTAGCTTAGACAGGTAACTATAACTGCCAAATTTGAATTAGTACATAACAACATATATCAATTCCGTCTCCAAATTTCAGATACTTCAAATATTTTTAAAAGGTTCATGAACAATGATCACAATTAACATTTATCAAAAATTAGCAAGAAAAATCAGATCTTTATGCTAAATTTTCCTCTTTCATTATATTGAGGAACAAATTTCATCGACTACAAATTCATCCAAAAATTTAAGAACAACAAATTACTCAGCAATTATCACTCCCAACTTCCAAAATACTCCGAAAACTAATCTAGGGCATCAAAAATCCAATTCATCAACAATAAATGTATAAGATACGTATGACCTGAATCCTCAAGCGACTGCTACCGGCTGCTGCTTCGACGGCTCAAGATTCTTCTTCGACTTCTGATCGGCTTCGCCGGAAAAATCATCCATATTATAAATAACGGTGATGTAGAGAGAGCAGCTAGGGCATCTAGCTATCTCTTCGCCGAGTTTCAGGTCCTCTTTAGTGATCTGAAAAAGATCTCCGCACGGACATGGATACGTAAAGGATTGAAGCTCATCGTTCCACTCCATGTCTTCGATCTCCACATCGTCGTACGACATCGTTTCGAACTTCGGTTACCGATTTGAGTTACCCGAAAGTCCGTTATTTCCCCGGTATGAGAATGGCGACGTCGATTTATGGGGGTTTTATTATATATACCCCTTATATTCTGGAGTATTTATTTTTGACCCCTTAACATATATTTCAATTTACGCACGAACTTTCATCAGTTCAATCCCAAATATTAAAGGCTCGTTTGGAAATTATTTTTGCTCCTAATTTTCTATTTTTGTTTTTATATTTTTAAAATTAATAATAAAAAATGTTATTCATTAACTGTTTTACTTCTGAAATAGTGAAAGCAACATCTCTTTTGACAACAAAAAAAAAACACCAAAAATTTAATTCTTCAAAATTATAACACGTGACATCATTTCAACTTTATTGACATCTAGACATCGAATTTTATTAATAACAAAAATTAAAACTTTATTTTTATATAAAATAAGATAAAATCTAATGTTTAAATATAGTTACCAAACAATATTTCTTGATTTGTATTTTCACTTGTGAAAGCAAGTAAAAATGGAAACATATAAAAATAAAACTAAGCAGTAGAAATATTAAAAAGTTGGAACAATTTTCAAAAACTATACATTTTACTTAAATAGATCTCAATTTTGACTCCAACCTAATATTTCAAACACTTTGAGATTTTTTTTTTAAAAAAAACTTGACCCAATCAATAATAGTTAAATATATGACGAACTAATAATGTACAAGTTTTCGAAAATTAATATTTATCATTTTTATTAAATGACAGTTAATTCTTCATTCGAACTTGGTCATTTTAGATAATAGTTAGTGTTCTTAGATTTAGGTAAGAGTAACAAAATTATTGTTAAAAAATACCGACTTGTCAAGATCCAAATTTGAAAGACTGGTCATTTTTGTTATATATCAATAGCAAAACAACTTATTATTGTTGATTTAAATAGAATAAAATATGACTGACTTATATTCCATCCGTTCTCAAAAGGACGAGCAAAGTATATTTTTCACATATATTAAAAAAAATAAAGTGAAAGAAAAAAATAATAAAAATCTTCCCTTAGAAGTCGTATAAAATTACATAAAGTGTTAAGTACTTTTAGTTTTTTTAGATTAATAAATTCCTTTAAATGATATTTTTATCATTCACTTTATGTACCTAAACTCATTTTTTTGTGAAAAAAATTATACTTTTAATCATCATTTTAAAAACAGAAGGAATAATTTTTTTTCTATTTGTCTGTGATTTACTTTTTTAAAAGTTTTCTCACCCTCAATTACAACTCTTTAAGGCTATGTTTGTTTACTAGGATAATACTTGGGATTGGACTAATAATCCTTAATCTCTTGTTTGTTTTTTAAATTAAACTCCGGACTATTAATCCCGGGATAACAAAATGACTTGGAGGGAGGGATTATTTAATACCATGTCTAACTAGGTATTATAATCCCTACCATTTGAGACTAAAAATTTGTGGACTAAATTAGCCTTTAACTTTGTTTACATCACATAAAGCTTGTAATACATGATAAAACATTAATCATGCACTACGTACTGTATGTACGTAACTTTTTTTAATACCTTTTTTTAGTGCTAATTAAATAAACTTATTAAATAATAATAATAATACATACAACACCTTTTTTCCATACAGTACGTTACATACATACATAATAATACATTCAACATAAAATTAAATTTGTAATTAAATTAAATTAATAAAAATAAGTTCATCGGTAATATCTTATTGGGTCTCAGTCCATTCCAGATTCCAGTGAACAGTTGAAGCGACAACTCTGTAGGTCCAAGATGCCTCAGATTGGTCATGGCTTTTAACTTAGAGGCCTCGAAAGTCCAACTTTTCAATATCATAAATTAAAGTGACTGTTAAATTAATATTTCAAATCTAATACTCCGTTAGTTGTAAATTATAAGATTAATATTTATTTTTTAAAATTTAATGTCATATATTTTTAAACTCAAAATTAATGTGAATTCATTTAATTTATGTCAATACAATTACAAATATAATAAATTACCTAAAAAATATTGCTAATTATAAGATTTATTGTTAATTTTTTTGTTGTTAAATTAGTATGTACATTTACATTGATCATATTTTTTTAATAGAAGTAAAAAAATTAATATTTTTTTTTAATTTTTGATAAAAATAATAATATTTTTCGATTTTTGATGTATAAACAAGTTTAAATTATAGTTTAAAATATGTTATTATTGGTAAGGGTAAAAAAGTCAAAACGATATTTTTTATCCAGTCCTTCCATTAATCCTGAAAAAAACAAACATAACATTGGATTATTTTAAGTTATCCCATGAATAATCCCATGAAAAACAAACATGTGACTAGAACTATTTAATCCTAGGACTAATAGTTTTGGGATTATAATCCTTGCAAACAAACATGACCTAAGTGTATATGACTCCCTTTATTCTTTTCCCAATTTCAATCACCACATTATTCTTTTCTCGATATTCAGTCCAAGTGCTTTCCAATATTAAGTTCATAATATTTAGATTCTTCTACTATTAATGGACCATAATTATTAGAAGAGATTTTTTTATTGGTAAAAGTGATATTTTATAATTTTGTACATAATTATATAATTTTTCACACTTACATGGAAAATAATGTAAAAATCAAAAATGCTTGTAATCTTCGAGTATCACGTGAACATCACGTGCACGAGGCTGCAGGGGTGTGAATGCAAACAAAAAAAATATAGTTTTCAGGGCGTTCCATAATTTCTGGAAAATACGCTTCGACAGAGCGCGAAGTTGCAGAGAAATTAGATGCTAATAATCGAATCCAATCTATGAGAAAGAGATGATGCAAGGACTTCACCACCAACAGCAACAGTTGGCTGCTCTTCTCTCAGTTGCTTTGCCCAAAGAAACTTCATCATCAACAACAGCAACAGCACCGATTTCTTCTTCTTCTCCGGCGCCTGCTCCGGCTCCGGCTCCGGCGACTGAAGAAGAAGACTCGGCTCGAATCGCCGCCATTACTTCTCTCCACCGCGCCATTCTCTTTCCTCCGAATTCTCTTCTTGTAACTCACTCCGCTTCTTACATAGTCCAGGGATTCTCTCAACTCCTCTCCGACAAGTAACTAATTCTCCGTCTTCAAAATTTGTTCTTTGTTGTTTAATTTATCAGTGCACTTGTGAATGGAATTAGTGTGGGAGAATTTTATTTTCGTATGAAATTTTATGTATTTTCACTATTAAAAGCTTATATCGATACATTAATGATCAGATATACGTTGGTAATGATCAGATATTTGTTGTTTTTTAGCTGGATTAATTTTGTTTTTTAGCTAAAGAATGTGCTTACCCTTGCTTTAAGAATGCAATTTGACTCTGATGAATATTATTTCCTTACAAATGATATATTTTCACCATTATAGTCTTCTGTTTTTTTTGGTTCTTCGCAGTAATGTTTAAATGTGATGGTTATTTTTTATTTGTAATGCATTGAACTCATTTGCCATGTTATGTTAATTTGATTTAGAAAACACGTAATTCAACTACAAAGACTGTTAGTCATAATGGAATTAGACTTTAATTAGTTATCAGTGCCTAGAGAATTTATTCTCACCAGTACAATCCCTCCTTTTCCTTCTCCCGCCCTTTGATCAAATATGATAGTTCTATATGTATTTGTTTGTTAATCATGGTTTATAATAAACTCAGTTGCCATTACTCCTTTTTGCACTTGAGAAGGCTTATATTTTGCAAGAGGTCCCTAGGCAGGAATTTGAATTTAAGCACAGTTCGACAATGATTATATTTGATAACTTGTATATATACATGCAGGCATATACACACATATTAAGCCAAAATATTTGTTCTGCTGCGATGATCAGATATGATAGTCTTATTCAATAGAAGTTTCCGCGTATTATCTGTCGAATGGAGTAGAAAAATTTCCCTTTATGAGCTTGAATGACAATAATCAAACCTTGGTCTTTTAAGTTGAGCTTGTTATCAACTTAAATTGAAAGTTGGACAGATCTAGCTAGATAGATATTCATTGACATAGATGTTAAAGTCATGTTATACTGTTAAATAACATGCCTTCAATTGTCTATGTTGATTATAGAAATTTTGTGCACTTAGGAGCCCCTGATAACTGAGTTTTCCTCAAACAACTGTTTGATCTTATGTGAATCGAATTTTGAACTTAGATATTGATATTTCCCAGAGTTAATGCTTTCTTGCTAGTGCATTTGCATCCATATGTGGGTACTTTGTATGTAATTATATCTGATGCTTCTTTCCTCCATAATCGTGGCATAGATCATATCCAGTACGTCAGGCAGCAGCCACAGCGTATGGTGCGTTATGTGCTGTGTTAAGTTCAATACCTATAACATCAAACGGAAGGCAGAACCATGTTATACTAGGCAATTTGGTTGATCGCTTCATTGGTTGGGCATTGCCATTGCTCAGAGTTGGAGATGGGACGACAGAACTGGCACTGGAAAGTCTACGCGAGTTTCTCAATGCTGGAGATATTGGGGCGATTGAGAGATATGCACTACCAATTCTCAAAGCATGCCAAGAACTTCTTGAGGACGAGAGAACCTCCTTGAGTTTACTGCACAGACTTCTGGGTGTTTTAACTCTGATCTCGTTGAAGTTCTTCAGATGCTTTCAACCTCATTTTGTTGATATTGTGGATCTGCTTCTTGGGTGGGCAATGGTACCAGATCTTGCTGAATCTGATAGGCGGGTTATTATGGACAGTTTCTTGCAATTCCAGAAACACTGGGTGAATAATTTACAATTCTCCTTGGGATTGCTTTCAAAGTTCTTGGGTGACATGGATGTGTTGCTTCAGGATGCAAGTCCTGGAACCCCACAACAGTGTCAAAGATTGCTTGCATTGTTGTCTTGTTTTTCTACGGTTTTACAGTCTACTGCCTCCGGCCTGTTAGAGATAAATCTACTTGAACAGATAAGCGAACCTCTTGCCAAAATGCTTCCTCTTTTGTTGGCATGCTTATCAATGGTTGGAAAAAAATTTGGGTGGTCAAAATGGATTAGAGAGTCCTGGAGATGCTTGACACTATTGGCAGAGATTCTGAGTGAAAGGTTTTCAAGCTTTTATTCTCTTGCGGTTGATATCTTGTTCCAAAGCTTGGAGATGGACAATACTGGCCAGTGCTTAGGGGTTATGAAACTAAATTCATTTCAAATTCACGGGGTTCTTAAAACTAACCTTCAACTATTGTCTCTTCAGAAGCATGGCCTTCTCCCATCATGTGTGACTAAAATCTTAAAATTTGATGGACCAATATCCAAGTTGCGTTTGCATCCAAATCACTTAGTGACAGGAAGTTCTGCTGCTGCTTATATTTTCTTGCTCCAACATGTGAACAATGAAGTAGTTGAACAAGCATTGGCTTCCTTGATTGAAGAGTTAGAGCTGTTAAAGAGCATGCTTATAGAAACTTCAAGTAATGGTGATGAGCTCGGAAGTGCAGTGACTTCTAAATGTTATTCAAAATCTGAATTGTTTGCTTTCATAAAATTTGACTTGAAAGTTTTATTAAGCTGTGTGTCATTGGGTGGGGGTAGCAGTTTGATTGGTCAAGCAGATATAGACAATCTATATGTTAGTAGGTCAGAGAAATTGGTACGATTCATTATTGAGAATTTGAATCCTTTCAACTTTCCTATTCTGGGCTATGCAGAGTTACAAGCTGCTGTTATCAACACATTGGGCCGGCTAACTACTATTGAATTTTTAAGCAGGTGCTCTATAAAGAGACATAAAGTTTCTACAGCAGTAGAGATTGCAAAACTTCCATCGGTTAATGATTTGAGAGACGAACATTTAATGATAATCTTTGAGCATTTAGGGAAGTATACTGTGCTCCTTGTGAATGCACTCCACATTTCTTCTCCTTTGGCAGTTAAACTAGAAGCAGTACAATGGATCCAAAATTTCTGTGAGGGAGTTATTGGTGTGTATGAGAAGATAAGGGCAACAAGTTATCCTTGTCAAGCATTTGGATATGCTGATGTTGTTGGGAATTTAGTGCTCTCATTATTGGCTGCTGCATCGGATAAGGAACCAAGAGTGAGATCTCAGGTGTCATTAGTTTTGGAGATACTTCTGCAAGCAAAGCTTATCCATAAAACACACTTTTATATTATTACTGAGGTGGTCCTTGAAAGACTTGGTGATCCAGATAAAGATATCAAAAATGCATTTGTGAGGCTGCTTTCACATATGTTGCCTTTGACAATATATGCATGTGGCGTAAGTGAAAATGGATCAATTACCACATCTAGATCTGGTGTTTGTAAATTGGTCAATAGATCTAACTTGCACTGGAAGCAAATATTTGCCCTCAAGCAATTGCCTCAGCAGCTTCACTCCCAGCAGCTTGTTTCTATCCTTAGTTACATTTCACAAAGATGGAAGGTGCCCCTTTCTTCTTGGATCCAGCGACTCATTTATACCTGCCGGCATTCGAAGGACTCTGGCATAATTCAACTAGAGGAGACAGGAGATGTTAGTGTGAATGCATTGTGGTGGGACAAAGAGGTGGAGAATAATTTTCTTGAAAGAATTTGTTCAGTAAATATCCTTGCTGGTGCATGGTGGGCTATACATGAAGCGGCTAGATACTGCATTACAACACGGCTTCGGACCAACCTTGGAGGGCCGACCCAAACTTTTGCCGCTCTGGAACGCATGCTCTTGGACATTGCGCATGTGCTACAGCTTGACAGTGAGCAAAGCGATGGAAACTTAAACATTGTAGGTTCTTCATATGCACACTTGCTACCGCTGAGGTTATTATTGGATTTTGTTGAGGTTTTGAAGAAAAATGTCTACAATGCATACGATGGATCAACTGTTTTACCATGTGCTTCTCGTCAGAGTTCCTTATTCTTTCGGGCAAATAAAAAAGTCTGTGAGGAGTGGTTTTCTAGGATATGTGAGCCAATGATGAATGCTGGACTTGCTCTGCAATGTCATGATGCTACAATTCATTATTGTACTTTGCGTTTACAGGAACTTAGTAATCTAGTGGCTTCAGCTTTGAAGGAAAAGTCAAGAGGCCAGCCCGAAAACCTTCATAATATTAGGGTCAGGTTTGCGGGAGATGTCTTGAAGGTTTTAAGGCACATGGCACTGGCGCTGTGTAAAACTCATGAGTCAGACGCTTTAATTGGCTTACAAAAATGGGTTACTGTGACATTGTTTCCCTTGTTTACGGAGGATTACCAGAGTCTTGGTGACAGTGGAATCATTGGACCTTTATCATGGATATCGGGGCTTGTATATCAGGCAGAGGGTCATTATGAAAAGGCTGCTGCTCACTTCACTCATTTGCTACAGACTGAGGATTCACTCAGTTCTATGGGTTCTGATGGTGTACAGTTTGCTATAGCACGTATTATTGAGAGTTATACTGCTGTTTCTGATTGGAAATCTCTAGATTCCTGGCTATCAGAACTGCAAATGCTTCGTGCTAAGCATGCAGG
The DNA here is from genome assembly GCA_034770075.1 of Aralia elata. NCBI lineage: Eukaryota > Viridiplantae > Streptophyta > Magnoliopsida > Apiales > Araliaceae > Aralia > Aralia elata. The sequence continues at coordinate 84,524,557 of CM068383.1, forward strand.
GAAGAGCTATTCTGGTGCTTTAACTATGGCAGGAAATGAAATAAATGCCATTCATGCCTTAGCGCACTTTGATGAAGGTGATTATCAGGCAGCATGGGCATACCTTGATCTGACACCTAAAAGTAGTAGTGAACTTACACTTGACCCCAAATTAGCCTTACAAAGAAGTGAACAGATGCTTTTGCAGGCGATGCTTCTTCAAATTGAGGGTAAGGTGGACAAGGTATCATTTGAAACGCAAAAGGCCAAGTCAATGCTGGAGGAGACATTGTCCATTTTACCACTTGACGGGTTGGCAGAAGCAGCCGCGCATGTCAGCCAGTTACACTGCATCTTTGCATTTGAAGAAAGCTGCAAGCTCGTTGGCAGCCAAGATAACCAACTTCTGTCTTTATTAAGCTCATATATCCAAGCCGTGCAGTCTCCGATCAACCAAGTTAACCAAGATTGTAGCTTATGGCTAAAAATTCTCCGGGTTTATCGTAGCATCCATCCAACTTCCCCAGTGACTCTAAAGCTCTGTAAGAATTTGTTGAGTTTAGCTCGTAAGCAAAGAAACCTAATGTTGGCAAATCGTCTGAACAATTATTTGCGAGACCATGTTGTAAATTGCTCTGAAGGAAGTTCCCTTGATTTCATGGTCTTAAGTATGAAGTACGAGGAAATCCTGCTGATGCATGCTGAAAACAAGTTTGAAGATGCACTTATAAATCTTTGGTCACTTGTGCGTCCTTTCTTAATCTCCCCTATAGACACAGTTTCAGCTGGTAATGATAACTTTTTGATGGCTAAGGCATGCTTAAAACTTTCGGATTGGGTGAAACGGGATTATTCTGATATGACTTTGGAACACATTATTCTCAAAATGCGAGCAGATTTTAACATATCTGATACTTCTATTAGCACAGGGTTGCATAACTTCAATGATGATAACCTAAGCTCTAAACCAGAGATGAATCTTGTTGTTGAGGAACTTGTAGGTACAGCTACAAAGTTATCTACGCGTCTTTGCCCCACTATGGGTAAGTCATGGATTTCCTATGCCTCTTGGTGCTATAGTCAAGCTAGAGCTTCTCTCTGTGGTCCACGTGAGACTGCTCTTGAATCTTGCTCCTTTTCTCCTATCCTAGTTTCAGAAATTCTACCTGAAAGATTTAAGTTAAAAGAAGAAGAGCTATTAAAAGTTAAATCTATTGTCTCACAGCATTTTCTGAAAATGAACATTGCTAAAGATTTGAATGGGGTAGTGGGAGATTGTAACTTTGACCTTGAATCTTCTGAACATCCGAAAGAGGCTTTAGTTCAGCAGGTCGTGAATATAATTGAAGCTGCAGCTGAAGCACCTGGAGCTGAAAATTCTGCTGGTGAATGCCTTTCTGCTACTCTGACGTCTCAGTTACAAAAATGCTTTTCATGTGAAAATGTTGGGCCAGAAGGAACTGTGTCATTATCTATAGTTGATGATTTAGTTGACATTTGGTGGTCTTTGAGAAGGAGAAGGGTGTCTCTCTTTGGGCATGCAGCTCAAGCTTTCATACACTACCTTTCATATTCATCTATTAGGCATTCTGATTATCAGTTAGCTGGCTCTGGCAGTGAGTCAAGGCAAAAATCTGTGAGTTACTCCTTGAGGGCAACACTTTACGTCTTGCACATACTTCTCAACTATGGGGTGGAGTTAAAAGATACACTTGAACCTGCACTTTTAACAGTTCCGTTGTTGCCATGGCAGGTCAGTTAATGTTTCTTAGATTCTTAGATGTTCTACACATATAATGATTCAAAAACATTCTGATTATTATTTTATTTTGAAGGAAATAACTCCCCAACTATTTGCTCGATTAAGTTCTCATCCTGAACAAGTGGTTAGAAAACAGTTGGAGGGCTTACTAGTTATGCTGGCAAAGCTATCTCCTTGGTCAGTAGTTTATCCGACCCTTGTTGATGTGAATGCTTATGAAGAGGAACCTTCAGAGGAGCTTCAGCATGTACTGGCATGTTTGGTAATGAAAATCTTTTACTTTTGTGCGGCTCTGGTTTTGTCCCTTTTATCTGCATTGACATATTGATGAACTGTCTTTTTCTCCTTGCTTCTAGACTTATAATGTCATAATACCATTAGAGATTTTAGTTTTGCTTCGCCCCTTCTCTCTCTCATTTCCTAACTCTTTTAAATTTATTATACTTTTTCTGAGTAAATTTTGGTATTTGGAAGTTTCTTGCACCTCAGGCAAGGATGTTTGCTCATGATGGAAAATTGGAAATAATGTATCGCCTATTTTATGATTTTATCATCCTGGTTGCCGTTGACGTGTTTTCATTGTACTTTCTTATCAGTTACCTCAAGATCAGCTTTAACACGATTTTGGTTTGCTAGCTTGTAATTGATCTAGTTATCAAGTGATGCCGAGTATGAAGTTATTGATAACATTTAAATGTAAAACACTGGTGCAAAGATGGATGGGTTTTCCTCCAGAGGCCATGAGCCTTGATGAACTACTTTTCATGCCTCAAATTTGTGACATGCATATATGCTTTTAATTTCTGATTGCATGATAAGCTTTTTGTTTCTTTTTCAAAATAATGTTTATGTTTTCTTTTAAATGTTATTTTTTTTTTCATTTTTTTTAATTATCAAGGTAGGTGAGGGGACATAGAACCTAACCTTGACCCTACAAGAGCTAGAACCATATGGGGCTATGAAGCCCTTACAGACTATGGGAAATATCAAGATAACATGTTTTCTATTAATGCCCTGATGGGATTTGAACCCTGCACCTTCTGTTAGGGGATGAGGAGGGTAAAAAAATGTTTCTGTTTTCTTGACATGTTTCATTATTGACTCCTAGACTAGGAAACTGAGACCATCAGTGGCTAATATTGGAAATATGAAAATGACGTACGAGTTGTTAGATGTATTATTAGTGAAGTTAAGAAATTTAGAAGATAAAAACTTCGTTCTAGATTCATGTATTATTTGAAATAACAAAATGATTGAGCTGACAATATGCTCGTGTCTTTCTTTTGAAGGATTCTTTGCGCAAAGTTATTTATTTGGGTTTCTTATGCACACCTCTCATTAGTGAGTTAAATATGTTAGACCAAAGTTCCCCTTTTCCCCTGTGCTGAATCTTTCTTTCTATAATTGCCGTCAGAACATGTGGCCTTGGCACCTCTGTTCTTCAAGACTTAAATTCTGAAAGTCATTCTCCTACTTCAAATTCAACATTAATTGCTAGAAAATTTCAACTTATTATATTTGGAAAACACATGAATAAAAATTCATTAATTATCTTATTCTTTGAGAATATTTGGAAAACACATGAATAGTGTTAGAAAATTCATTAATTATCTTATTCTTTGAGAATAGTTTAGCTTTCACAGTGTGTTGATAAAATGTTTGAGATAACAAGTTTAAGTAAATGGAACTTCAAAATTTTAGCAACCACAGGCAAAACATTGGAAAATGTTTTCTAAATTTTCAAAATTATACCGGACCTCTAAATTGAGTTTTAATTACCTGGAGCATGCAAGAATTGGTGCTTATAAAAAAATCTTTCTGGAAGTTCTTGAGTTGGCATCCAAATATAAAATCCGATGGATCTACAGACATTCTTAAGAAAGTTGAGATTGCCATGCAAACCCGCTCTAGAAGGATGAAATAAACTTAAACCAAATGAATCACACTTCATATTTGATTTCTTTGAGAAGAAGGTCCGTGGGGATGCAACCTCAAGATAACAGGAAAATAAATAATCATAAAAAGTCAAGATTCTGTAAAAGGGCATTTTGGTCTGATTATACTCATTTCAATATGGAGAGCGGAAATAGCTACTCCCATTTTTTTAATTTTTTGTTTTTAACTATTTGGTGCTCTGTACAAAGATTTTCGTTTTCTTCTTTTTTGCTCTGCACAATGATTACCTTTTGTATTTCTTCAACCATTTCTCTTTGTATTCTCTTGCTCTTGGAATTTGAAAATTTATGGTTACATGGGTGCTTGAATATCCTATATTTTGTTATTCTGAACATTAACTCTGCATGGTCAAAGTACAGTATGAGAAGTTGAACAAACCTATGTTAAATGCAGAGTAAGCTTTATCCAAGATTAATCCAGGATGTCCAGCTCATGATAAAAGAGCTAGAAAACGTGACCGTTCTTTGGGAGGAACTTTGGCTTAGCACACTCCAAGATCTTCACACAGGTAACTTTGGCTTGCTGAATTGAAGCATTGTTACATTTTGTGCCATTTTATTTTACTGTGCTTTTGGTGATCATGTTGGATGTATCTCTAGATTAAATAAACTACTGGATATTGGATTTCATCTTAAATTATCATTTTTAAAGAAAGAGGCAAAATGCATGTTATTGTTTAAATGCTTGGCTTATAACCAAATGAATTGCAACTAATGTATTCGAATGTGTTTACACTGAAATGTATGTGTTTGAAGTGAAATTTCTTCTGATAAGGGTTTGTTTTGAAATGTTACAATTTTCTTTGCACCAAAATCAGTGAGTTTATACTGTTTCATGCTTTTGAAATAAGGGATTTTAACATTTGGCATGCCTGCTGTATAACATCTCTGTGAAGCTTTGACAGCTATTTGAGGCTAGCTTTATTACTCTGTTTCATCCATACTAGGGTTGTACTTTTTGTTGAATCACGTGCCACTATGACTTTCCACACTACTGAAACCCATAGTTCATCTGGCCTTACCTTGTTATCTTACCCCTCGCTGGTGTTATTCTGAAATATTGTTTTTTATTGCGCTTGTGCAAGTCATGTTAACGAGTCTTCTAAATACATGTATATAGATGTAATGAGGCGGATAAATTTGCTGAAAGAGGAGGCTGCACGAATTGCTGAGAATGTTACTCTTAGTCATAGTGAGAAGAATAAGATAAATGCTGCAAAATACTCGGCTATGATGGCTCCCATTGTTGTAGCCTTAGAGCGCCGTTTGGCTTCTACTTCTCGGAAACCTGAAACACCTCATGAAATATGGTTTCATGAGGAGTATAAGGAACAAATCAAGTTTGCCATCTCAAATTTTAAGACTCCACCGTCAACTGCTGCAGCACTAGGGGATGTGTGGCGACCATTTGATAGCATTGCTGCATCCTTGTCATCTTATCAGAGGAAGTCATCAATATCCTTAGGAGATGTTGCACCACACCTGGCCCAGTTATCATCATCTGATGTTCCGATGCCTGGTCTTGAGAAGCAAATTACAACATCGGATTCTGACAGGGAACTCAATACTACTCTCCAGGGAATTGTCACAATTGCTTCTTTCTTAGAACAAATAACTATCTTACCAACCAAAACAAAACCTAAGAAGCTTGTTATACTGGGCTCAGATGGACAGACATACCCTTATCTCTTGAAAGGGCGAGAGGACCTGCGCCTTGATGCTAGAATCATGCAGCTACTGCAAGCTATAAATGGGTTTCTGCACTCATCTCCTGCAACTCGTGGTCAGGTTCTTGGAATTCGTTATTATTCAGTGACACCAATAAGTGGCCGAGCTGGTCTCATTCAGTGGGTGGACAATGTAATAAGTATCTATAGTGTCTTCAAGTCATGGCAGACACGTGTCCAGCTAGCACAACTCTCAGCATTGGGTGCAGGCAACACAAAAAATTCTGTTCCCCCACCTGTTCCTCGGCCAAGTGATATGTTCTATGGAAAAATTATACCTGCACTTAAAGAGAAAGGAATAAGGAGAGTAATATCTCGAAGGGACTGGCCTCATGAAGTCAAGCGAAAAGTTCTTCTGGATCTTATGAAGGAGGCTCCTAAACAACTTCTACATCAAGAACTCTGGTGTGCTAGTGAAGGATTTAAAGCCTTCAGCTCAAAATCAAAGAGGTGCTTTTATCATAAATCAGTTAATGCTTTCATTTCAATGTATCACTATGCTTCCAGTATGGTATATGCATGTCAGGTTTTTGCTGGAAACTCTTTGAATTGCATTCTTCTTTTTGATACAATTCTTAAGTTTCTAGTTTTGCATCCATGTTTTTTTTGAGATCTGATTATGAAGTTTTTCTTGTTTTCAGTAGATTGTTGGAACTCTGGGCTTTATTGTATATATTTGGAAGCCACAGTGCTTTCAAAGCAATGATATCAATACATATTGTATCTGTTTACTTATATTTACGTATATAACATGATGTCTGTTTCACTTCAGGTGTATTTCTAATAAAAAAATTGAAGTTTCAAAGTGAGTTACATCTGCCATTTAAAAAAATAAATAGAACACAATCTCTTTTGTGGTTCATATGGTTGCCTTGTCATTTTAAATCATGTAACAGAAAAAGGGGAACACATTTTTGTGTGAAAACTTTAGTAAGATAGAAAGATTTATCTTTTAGAAGATGTAGATGACAAAATTACTTGATTGGGGAAGACTAATTAAAAAATAAAAAAAAGGTCGGGAGACTAAGAAAATGAAAGCACTACCTCTGCTTTACATTGCAGCTTAGATATGATGTCACACGGTTTTGTGCAGATAAGGAACAAGAATACAAGAAGAACGAACAAAGAAGATAGCATGATTGTAAGAGACCGTATTCTATGACTGATCTTTAACTAATATTTAGCGTTGAAAAAAAAGGAGTTTGACTCTCATACATCACTTAAGCATATGACTTTATGCAAATTACTCACTATTCACGATTTGGATAAGCTATAGTAGTTATATTGGCGTAGCTGTGAGTAACAATATTCTAGGAGAATATATTGAGGCACTCACAAAGTCACAGTAATTAAATTTAGAAATTCGAATAAATTTAAATGAAAGAAAAGCGGACCAATAGAATCAAAAAGTAATGAAGGGTAAATTTTGAACTGTATGGACGTTGAATTTTGATAATAGACAAATATTGAAAAGGAAAGATGGACTATTTTTTTTAATAGACGAATGTTATATTTATTAGGACTAGAGGTTTGAAGTTTTTGGGAGGAGTTAGGGTCTTATAAGGTTATGTATAGGTATTTGTCAAGAAATGGATGAGCTGGTGGATGAGATGATGAGATAGTGAATGATGGAGAAGTTATTTACTTGGTCTCTATTTAAGGGCAAGACAGAGTTGTTAAATCATAAATTGTACCGTGAATCAGTAACACCTGTTTGGTGCTTTGTGATTCATGAATTGAATCGTAAGATTTGATTAGCATTGCAAAAATATGATAGAATAATATTTGAAACAATAGAAAGATCAAATTTTGGAACCACATAATATAACGAAGAACAAATAGGCTATCATGATTATCTATATAAGGTAACTGCAAATGCATTAATTCAGTGACTTTATTCTTAATCTTCCCACTTAGAGTATTATTGACTTCTAGTTTTCCCTTTATGAATAAATGCATCAATATTTTGATTTGCCTTCATCTTAAATAAATTCTGTTCGGTCAAAGAATTCATACTCAATAGCTCCATTCTTCTTGTTCCCTCCCAAAGTATCGTCGGTAGCTTTATTCTATTGCTATGCACTCTAGTGTCGTGGTCACTATGCTTCTTTATTTGTACTACCATTTTAACGCAAATAACTAAAACACATGTTACCATAGGAAGAAATATTTTAGGTTAAATATAGCAAAACAAATATTAACAACAAAAGGATCTGTTTAACCTTTCAATTTTAAATTGTGAGAAAGTTGAATCGTATTAAATCATAAGATTTGTATTATAAAATAGATTTACCCTTCTGAGTCGTATTGTTAGAAGATTGAATAGTATGATATGTATCGTGAATCATAAGATTTTGACAACTATTGGTCAAACTTAGTTATAGTCTTACAGACTATTATTGAGTACGAAGTTTGAGGTATCTTCTTTTATTTGTGGATGCGAGTAATCTGTACAAAGTTACCTCAAAACATTTTACTGGTTAACTGGTTCTTGGTGAATATAGGCATTAATCTATCGTTTCCATAATATTACGTCTCTTCATTTTGACGTTCTACATCAAGGTCCTGCTTGCAATTGACGATAGGTGATTGAAATGTAGGACAATGGTCGTCAAACTCATTTAACTATTGTTCCCTATTTTATAATGCCAATGGTGGAACCCTTTAGTCCATCTCAGTGTTACCTAGGTCGCGTTTTGTTTCTACAAAACGACAAATGATTGAAAATGAAGGACAGTGGCCTTCAAACTCATTTAACTATTGTTCCATATTTCATAATGCCAATGGTGAAACCCTTTAGTCCATTTTAGTGTTACCTAGAACACGCTTTGTTTCGGTTTGTCGAACTACTATGGGTTCACGGTACTCTACATAGACTAAATCATCGGTTCGCTAGGGTAAGTTTATATGATTACTTATAATTCAAATCAGTTTGCTAGGGTAAGTTTATATGATTACTTATAATTCAAAATTTTCTTAGAATTTAATTGGCAATTAAGTTTTATAGAAGATATTTAGTTAAATCAACAAGTTGATGATTCTATAAATAATTTAATTAAAATGTGATATTTAGGTATCCAATATTAGGTTAGAATATTGGTATTTGTGCATATAGGTCAAACAACAAAAATATTCGAACGCACTTGTAGTGTTGGTATGTAATAGTATCATGTTTGGAACGCAAGTGCCAATATACGAGTTGTTGGGTCAGTAAGAGTATCTATTAACTCTTTGTCCATTTAGGCCCCCATATGGGAATTGTCTATTCGTGACTTTTTCGGAGAACAAACAATGTTGTTGACTATTGTCAAGTTATATGCAGGGTCCGAGCAGCTCAAAAGTTTTACGCTCATGTCAGATTCTTTAGACCTATAGTTGCTTGCCTCTTTAAACTCTTTGCCTTTTGACGAACAGTTACTTTGTCTCCGCATGTGCATGTAAGAGAGAGACCTACAATTGTCAATCACCTTTTCACGAAGAGCTACTCTGTGTGATTTGAGATAGAGAGAAAGAGAGAGTTTACCCGATTAAATCTTAGTTGAAAACCCTTTGTGCTGTTCTTATATTATGTTTTAAGTTTTATTTGTTCTTCTAAAGATTGTTAAAATAAGAGTAAAATCATACGAGTTGAACAATGTAAGCTGTGGAAAACATATTTTTTTAGAGGTTTAAAAAAATGAAACATCAACTTCTTTTAATTGTTTCAATTTATTTCCTTGTAGGTATTCGGGTAGCGTAGCTGCCATGAGCATGATTGGTCACATTCTGGGGTTAGGTGACAGGCATTTGGATAATATTCTTGTCGACTTTTGTAGTGGGGACATTGTGCACATTGATTATAATGTGTGCTTTGATAAAGGGCACAGACTAAAGATTCCTGAAATTGTGCCTTTTCGCCTCACTCAAACAATGGAAGCAGCTTTGGGGTTGACTGGGGTTGAAGGTACCTTCAGAGCAGACTGTGAAGCAGTTCTTAGTGTTTTGAAGAATAATAAGGACATACTATTAATGTTGTTGGAGGTTTTTGTATGGGATCCTCTTGTGGAATGGACACGTGGGGATTTTCATGATGATGCAGCAATAGTGGGTGAAGAAAGAAAGGGCATGGAGCTGGCAGTGAGCTTGAGCTTATTTGCATCTCGTGTGCAAGAAATTCGCGTTCCATTGCAGGTACTTCTATATTATACATTCTTGGCTCAGTTGTGCCTTATTTTCCATCCTTCATCCGCATGATAGAATTTCTTGTGGTTATGTCTCTGGTTTCAACATTTAGTGATTTATTGCGCTATTGTTTTCATTTTTCATGTACATTGAAATCTCCAGTGCTTGTATTTATTTGACATTTGATTAAGCCCTATTCTTTGTTGCTTGAATAGTTCTCTGTAAGTGAAAGTTACATAAACATGAATGATGCTTATCTTTTGACCAGGAACATCATGATCTTTTACTGGCTTCCTTCCCAGCCATTGAATCTGCTCTTGTGGTATGTAGTCTTCTGACATCTTCTTTTGGCTACTTTTAAAAAATTCTGTAGTTTAACTTAACTCTGAAAATGTGTGACAGAGGTTCACAAATGTCCTTAATGAATATGAGATTGTCTCTGCTCTTTTCTACCGTACTGACCAAGAAAGAGCTAACCTTGTTCTGCAAGAGACATCTGCGAAGACGATTGTCGATGAAGCAACTTGTAATTTGGAGAAGACCTGTGCCACATATGAAATACAGGCTCGGGAATTTGCTCAAGCAAAGGCTTTGGTTACTGAGAAAGCTCAAGAGGCAGCAACCTGGATTGAGCAACATGGAAAAGTTATTGATGCCTTAAGGAGTAGCTCAATCCCAGAAATCAAAGCCAGCCTAAAGTTGGCTGGTAGGGAAGAATCTTTATCTCTTACATCTGCTGTTGTGGTGGCTGGGGTTCCCTTGACCATCGTTCCAGAGCCAACACAAGCTCAGTGCCATGAAATTGATAGAGAAGTTTCTCAGCTAATAACTGACCTGGATCATGGACTCTCAGCTGCCGTGACAGGTCTTCAAACATATTCTTTGGCTTTGCAACGACTCCTGCCACTGAATTACCTTTCAACTAGCCCAGTGCATAATTGGGCACAAATTTTGCAACTCTCGTTGAACACCATTTCTTCTGATATTTTGTCTCTTGCCAGAAGACAGGCTGCTGAAATTAATGCAAAGGTACATGTGGATGGATTTGATTCTGTTAAGTGTAATTATGATGATCTGTGCCATAGAATAGAGAAATATGCAGAAGGTATTGAGAAATTGGAAGAAGAGCATGTGGAACTGGTGAACTCAATTGGCTCAGAGACTGAATCAAAAGCTAAGGATCACCTTTTATCTGCTTTCATGAGCTACATGCAGTCTGCTGGTCTTGGAAAGGAAGAAGATCCACTGCCTTCTGCTAGTTTAGGATTGTTGAAGCATGACAGGATATTTGATTCTAGATTGCAAGGGAAGCTCGAAGAGAAGAAGGAGAAGATTTTAATTGTTTTACATATAGCAGTTAGTTCTCTGTATAACGAGGTTAAGCATAGAGTGCTAGACATCTTGAATCAGACAACTGGGGGAAGGAATATACACAATAGACTGCAGGCTGATGCTGGAACTATTTTCACCGAGTTTGAAGAGCAAGTTGAGAAATGCGTTCTTCTAGCTGGGTTTGTTAATGAACTTCAACAATACATTATTGACAGGGATATGCCTAGTGTTAATACAGGTATGGATAGTTCAAATTATTCTTTCCACAGGAACTGGGCTTCCATTTTCAAGGCCAGCTTAGTTTCCTGTAGAAGTCTGGTTGAGAAAATGCTTGATGTGGTTCTACCTGATGCGATAAGGTCTGTTATCTCGTTCAGTTCAGAGGTAATGGATTCATTTGGATCTCTTTCACAAATTAGGGGGTCCATCGATGCAGCTCTGGAGGAGCTTCTAGAGGTAGAAACAGAGAAGGCATCTTTAGTAGAACTGGTGCAGAACTACTTTGTAAAAGTTGGTCTGATTACTGAGCAACAGTTGGCTCTCGAAGAAGCTTCTGTGAAGGGTCGAGATCATCTTTCTTGGGAAGAGGCTGAGGAACTTGCCTCTCAGGAAGAAGCTTGTAGAGCTCAATTAGACAAACTCCACCAGTCATGGAACCAGAAGGATATGCGAACTTCTTTGTTGTTAAAAAGAGAAGCTAATATTAAAAGTGCTCTGTTCTCTGCCGAACAGCATTTTCAATATTTAATTAGTGCTGAACAGGATAGAGAACCTCATATTTTGAGGATAAAAACTCTTTTTTTAGCTCTAATGCAGCCTTTCATTGAGTTGGAATCGGTTGATAAAGCATTGTCTTCCTTTGGTGGACCTGTTGCTTCTTGGTCAAGTGGAATTTCTTGCCTTGAGGATTTAACTAGTTCTGGTTGTCCAATGTCCGAGTATGTATGGAAGTTTTCTGGCATACTTGGTAGCCATTCTTTCTTTATATGGAAAGTTGCTGTGATGGATTCTTTTCTAGATTCATGCATACATGATGCAGCTTCATCAACAGATCTAGCTTTAGGGTTTGACCAACTTGTCAATGTTGTCAAGAAAAAGCTGGAAGTCCAACTTCAAGGGCATATTAATCAGTACTTGAGAGAGCGAGTTGCTCCAATTCTATTAACTAGGTTAGACACTGAAAATGAACTTTTGAAGCAAATGTCAGTATCAACAAAAGACCTTACATTTGATGAACTGACGAAAGAGTTTGGGGCTGTAAAAAGAGTGAAACTTATGCTTGAAGAGTACTGTAATGCACGTGAAACTGTTAGAGCCGCAAGGTCAGCAGCTTCCCTCATGAATAGGCAGGTGAAAGAACTGAGAGACTCTCTTCTCAAAACTAGTTTGGATATTGTTCAAATGGAGTGGATGCATGATGTTACCTTGAGCCCATTGCATACTTACAGGCTCATATCTCATAAATTTCTTGCAAGTGATGATAACTTACTTCCAATTATTCTAAATCTTAGCAGACCTAAGTTATTGGAAAGTATACAATCTTCTGTAGCAAAAATAGCTAGGTCACTGGAGGGCCTACAAGCTTGTGAACATACTTCTGTCACAGCAGAAGGGCAGCTTGAGAGAGCCATGGGGTGGGCTTGTGGCGGTCCAAATTCCAGTTCAGTTGGAAATACCTCGACGAGAAATTCAGGAATTCCTCCTGAATTTCATGATCATCTGATGAGACGAGGACAATTATTATGGGAAGCTCGAGAAAAGGGGTCTGAGATGATCAAAGTATGCATGTCGATATTGGAATTTGAAGCATCAAGATATGGAATTTTCCGATCTACAGGAGAGCTATATTCATTCAAGAGTGGTGCGGATGGTAGGATATGGCAGCAAACTTACTTGAATGCGTTAACAAGATTGGATGTAACTTATCATTCTTTTATACGTGAGTTTTTAATTGTTCAGGATGAATTGTTTTTCTGACAGTGTGATAAATTACTCAGTTTTAATTATTCTACCATATGGGAGATAATTGTTTGCTTTCATGACATTATCAGGTACTGAACAAGAATGGAAGCTTGCACAGAGCAGTATGGAGAATGCTTCCAGTGGCTTATCTTCTGCAAGTAATGAACTGTCCGTCGCTTCTGTTAAAGCAAAGTCAGCATCAGGTCTCTCATCTTCTCATCTTCTCTTTACGATTTATTTATTTATTTTTTATTTAATAATGTTCTCTAATATAGACATTGGCTCATATTTATGCTTAACGATTACACATAAGCGCAAACTTATTTATTAACTTCAGATTACATCATTGTTTAAATTTATTGCAATATAAATATGTGCTAAAATGCCATATTTTTTATTTTTGCAGGTGATTTGCAGAGCACTCTTGTTGCAATGAAGGATTGTGCCTATGAAGCCAGTGTTGTGCTATCTGCTTTTGCGCATGTAACCAGGGGACATACTGCTTTGACAGCTGAATGTGGCTCCATGCTCGAAGAGGTATAATTTTATTAATATTGACATGATAATTCGTTGTTCTTACTGAAGGATTTTTCAGATTCGTGTATTCTACTATTCTTGATAATGTGTATAGTACTATAATGTTGTGAGGAGAATATCATGTATAAGTCAACATCTGTGATATTTTGACTTCAAATTCAAAAAAATTATTGCTGAATATAACCCCCCCCCCCCCCCCCCCCATGATAATTGATTGGCACTGTTGCATTTGGCATATGATTCCAAGGCTGGACATCAATTCATAGGTTGATCTTTTTAATTTCATTATAACCTATTATTTTATTAATGATCTTTTTATCTTCACATGTATCAAAGGCTTCTTAGCACTTTTACGAGTCCCATGTCAGACGAATTTCCAGAGCAAATCTCATAGGATCACATGTACATACAATCTACATGGAGTTGATGTGCATTGTATCTCTGAATTGATGTCATGCTTTTCATGAAGTCAGCACATAACTCTGCTGGATAATTAGTTCAGTGTTCAATATATGGGATACAGTTTCTCATTTATTAATGACCTGTTTAAAGGCTTGGTATGTCTAACTTATGTATGATGGATGTACAACTAAGAGTCTAAGACCTTTTTACTTTTACTTGTAGAAAAGTAAATATTAAGCGGAAATAGTTGCACACAGTGGGAGTGGCCCCTCCCCTCCCAAGAAAATAACACAAAGAACTATATTTTGTGGTTCTACCTACATGGAAAGAAGTCCATCTTTCCGATAATTATTTCATTTACAGTTCCTACATTGGCTTAACTATTTAATATATTTCTTTTTAATATAATTTTCAATATTCTTATTGCTAAAGTTGCTAAATTTTCTCTTGATGCTCTCCCTGAGTGCATATAAGGAAAGACTAATACGTTGTGAATGATGGGACCATTGAAAGGGTGTTTCCGGAATATAAATTCACAATTAAGGGATATGTTTTTGTCTCCTGCAGACTGATTGGGATTCTTATGAACAAATTCTGCAATTGGTAGCAAACTAGAATATATTATAAGAGAGAACCTTTTAGATGTATGATTAAAAGTCTGAGAGGCATCAGGATCATCAGTTAGATTGCTAAGGCGTACAAAATGAATTGGTTTGAAAGAAATTAGTTTGTTTTTTTTTTTGGGGGGGTGGGTGGGGGATGTTTAGTGGTGTCTATAGAGAAAAATATGTAAAGATGGTTGGTTATTAAATGCATTAGATAGGGCATGTCTTAACTGCAAATTCATCTAATATGGTGAAGTTTGACAAAATTCCTTCTTTCTTTTATGCATGTGTGTGTTTTGGGGTGTGTGTAGCTTTTATTTGTGCTTATACCCTTGTACTCTTCTATAGGTTCTGGCAATAACTGAAGATCTACATGACGTTCACAGCTTGGGGAAAGAGGCTGCAACATTACACTTTTCTTTGATGGGTGATCTTTCTAAGGTTTACCTCTCTCTTAATCATGATTATTTTTTTGAATGGAAATATTCAATTTATGCATATGTTGCAACAAGTTTTCTTTTCCATGAGAGTTCTTTAATTGGTTCACTTCTAAATGTGCAATCTCTTTTATTACGGCAGGCAAATGCCATTCTGCTTCCACTTGAATCTGTGTTGTCCAAGGATGTTACTGCTATGACTGATGCTATGGCTAGAGAAAGAGAGACCAAAATGGAAATATCTCCCATTCATGGACAAGCTATATATCAGTCTTATTATTCAAGAATTAAGGAGGCTTGTCAGGCCTATAAGCCCTTGGTTCCATCACTTACATCCTCTGTGAAGGGACTGCATTCCATGTTGACCAGGCTGGCAAGAACTGCTAGTCTCCATGCAGGAAATCTACATAAAGTAATGTCATACTTGTAAGAAAATTGTATTGACTGCATGCTTTCTTCAGCTATTTTATTGATTCTATTCTTCATCTTCTTACAGGCTCTTGAAGGACTAGGAGAAAGCCAGGAAATAAGGTCACAGGATATGAATTTGTCAAGGCAAGACCTTGAAGGTGATGAAGCTGATTTTGACAACAAAGATACTGATATTTTCTCTAAATCTGATGACGAGAATGATGAGGATTTCGTAGGAATGACTCGACTGTCTTTGCAAGATAAAGGATGGATATCTCCTCCAGATAGCATCTACAGTAGCAGCTTAGAGTCTGGTATTACATCACCTGACACTAGTCTTGCAGATAGCTTTAGTGGCTCAGATTTGATCGAACAGCTTTCCCATGGGTCTGATAACAAGGAGACCAAATATGTCACTGAGTCTGTCTCACTGACTGGACCTAGTGTTCCTGTAACTTTGCAGTCAGAGTCTAAGTACAAGGATGTTAATAGCACTGATAATGGTTCCATAGAGGAACAACAATTGAAAGCAGTGGCATCACCTTCACATTCCGCGAATCCAGAAGCATTAGAGGTGAAGTTTGATGAACCACCTCCATCAAACCAAGACAAAGTTGAAGAGGAAAATCATGAAACTCCTCTGCCTAATACTGATGCCATCTGCCGAACCACCAGGGGTAAGAATAAAATCTTTCCTTATTGAAAACCTTCCAGAGTCGAAGTACAGCATTTTTAGTTTTGCTTGCAGGTAAGCATTATATTCCAGTTTTGCTGCTTGTACATCAGGAACAGTGTTTAACTTGCAATTGAAATGAACAAATGTGAATTTAAATCTGTATGTGTGTGAATTTAAAATATGTATGTATGTATGTACACACACACACATATATGTTAGTGTGCCTTGAGAACCTCACTTGTACACAGTGACGAAACTCAACGGGAATGTACCTTGGCAGCCTCACTTGTGCACAGTGACGAAACTCAGCGGGAATGTCTATCAAGTTCATACTTAATACTACTAATTGTCTATCTTTGTATCTTCCTTGTTTGCTGATTTTATGCTAAGACTTACTTTTTCCATTCAGTGAGATGATATGGGTCCTTATTAATCGTTTTCATTGTAATTATTGCTCCTCTAGGTAAAAATGCTTATGCCATGTCAGTTTTAAGGCGAGTAGAGATGAAGCTAGACGGTCAAGATATTTCTGATAACAGGTACATGCTTCCCCTCGAACACTATGCTAAGCCCTTCGCTGATGTTAAATTTTTGCTTATAGTGCCTTGAAACCTTTTCTTTTCCCAGAGAAATTAGTATTGCAGAGCAAGTGGATTATCTACTTAAGCAAGCAACAAGCGTGGATAATCTTTGCAATATGTATGAAGGTTGGACACCTTGGATTTGAGCGTCTGAAGCTTTCATTTCAGATAGAAGTGTTTTGACTGCAGATACTATCTCGAGATATGTGGTCACTGATGTGTCTGAGTTATATCCTTTTCTTTGCACACGATTATAGCCAGATACTTCTGTTTGGACCCTTTCGATTACCATGGATGTAAGCAACTACTCTGTATGCCTTAGCGAGCCATAGTTGTTGCTACACACTCATTGCTTATCGCTTGGTGAAGATGAACTTGGATGACTTTTGAGAATATGTGGTGAAAGCGATGAGCTCTTTTGGAACTTGGAAGCCTTCATCCGTGTTCTGACCTCTTGAAGAACCAGTTGTGCCTGGCAGAGTGCATACCCCAAGCCAAATTCTAGAGATTCATGTTGAACAAGCAACTGCCATACAATTGTAATGGGCTCAGAACTTTCAGAAGGGTTGAAGCTGGATAGTTCATCAGTTGCTACAAGAACTTGCTCCCCGTTTGCTGGTTGAAGCTGTCCACAAAATTTTCCTGGTTTACTGCTCATTTGCCTTTGCTATGCTGAGGGACCCGATACTTCACAATGGGAATGAGCAAGCGGAGCTGAAAGCAGTTTAATGTGCTTGGATGAGGTTTCGGCCCCTCTTACCTCCCTTACATTGTGGATTACTTTGGAAAAGCTTCTAAGCGAGTCTGTCATTCTCTCTTAGGGATGATGTCTGCAACACAAGGGGCTAATGTGGCTTGCACATAGGGAATCACCTTTTAATGTGCAACGCCATAGTCACATTCATATGTTGTATGCTATTCGCCATTCTGTATTAAGCTTTGTTTTTCAAGAAACAACCTTCTCATTTTCTGTCTATCAACAGCTGTCTGTGTATGGTATATGATGACAAGTTTCAAATCTTTTGTACTACTTGAACTGTTGTACTATTAAATTGTCAACGATTATATGATCAGGTCATTACTTTAGCTCCTATTTACTGAAGGGTTTGCGCACTTGATCATGTTCTCTTATTGAGTTCTATCTTTCGGAAATTTTTAATTGAAGGCCGAGGCTAAGGCTACTATATATGGAGTGGATATTTGTTCTGTTCCCATATAATTTAAATTATTTTATTTTCAATTGACGGATCAAATCAAGAAGCGGAATCTTCACCTGTCACCCTGATTTAATACTACGGATTTTATATATTTTTTGTGTCTAAATTTTCGTTGTCATTTTATTGTTTTTTGTGGATTTATTTGTAGACTGTGGGAGTTAACAGGATTGTATTAGGTGATTTTAGTAGTTTGCACTAGATCCTTGGTCAAGGGTTATATAGTGGCCCTTATACTATTCGGTAGTCGATGAGGATATCTGTATACTTATCTAACTTTACATTCAATTAAGACGCACTCAAAGATAAAATAGTAATAGTAAAAGCATTTCTCTCACCTCACCTCTCCTCTCTCTACAATATTTTTTCTCTCTTTATACTATTATTTTTTATTTTATTCTTGTGCCTTTAGATGTGCACGTAGATATATTTCTCCGTAGTTATATGTACAGAACACGGTTTCCTACATCTTTATTGGGTATACCATTGGCTACCTGTGGTTTTAGGAGCTTGTTTGAAGTTGTACGTTAGTTTTATCTTGTATATATATACAGACATGTAAGTAGTCTCAAACACTCAAAACGTTGTCAACTTTAGTATCTGAAAGATTATTATTATTACTCCATTGAGAATCTGTGTTTAAGTTCTGTTTGTTATAGTGTTAAGAAAGAAATAAAGAGAGGTGACAAGAAGAAGAATGCCTGGACTGGTGGAAATTTGGACAAACGGGCTAGCCAAGCTACGCAACAAGGGTCAGGATCAGCCCATTTGGTCAAGTGGGTTGAGCCCAACTGATCAGGCCAACCAGCGTAGTGAGGAAAGGGGCTCTGGTGTTGGATCATCACCCACCATAACTGAGTTTGTGCGAGTCCACTCACCGGTGGTTTTGCACTACTCGGTCTCGGAGGCTTCAGTTTCAATGATTGTTGAATGCTTTAGCCCTTAATTTAATTCATGTCATGTCATACTCATGTCCAAATATATATATATATATATATATATATATATATATATATATATCATTTCACGTTTCAACTTCGTTGAATTAAATCATCAGTTTTGTAAAATACTAGACTCTCTCAGTTTCCTTGATGTTAATTAAGTTACATGCATCTTGTTTGATTAATACAAAAGTAATGATCAGTTCTTAATAATTGATTAATAAAAAAGTAATTAATTATTATCTTTGTTACAAATAACTCCAATTTATTTTTCTGTTATTGCAAAGAACACTGAATTGAAACTTTGTCAAATAGAGACTAGTAATAGAGCAGTCTTTAGTTAGAGAGAGAGAACACAAGAAGGAAAAAAAAAAGTGTTTTTATTTTCTCATATATATATATATATATATGGTTATATCTTCCGTTTTTAAAAAATATTTCCATTTGCAAAATTTTTACTTATATTTTAAAGATATATTTTTGTCTAATGTTTAGTAATTTATTGAGAAATCAATTTGATAGTAATAATCTCATAACGGAATTGTAATAGCAAACTTGAGGACCTTGTATTATTTTTACTACTATCATATGAGATGGGACTCTTTTTTCATTTTTAGATTAAAAAAAATGACAAAGGACTATTTTAGTAGAATATTGAGCAATAGAGATGCACAGAACATGGTTTCCTATCTGTATTTATCTAGAACTAGAGTATATGCTGGTACCACTGGCTAGCTGCTGGTGGTTTTCGGAACTAGCTGGTTTGAACCAACTATTATATATAATACTGAAAATACACGTTTATTAAAAAAAAAATTCTTTAAATAACCCACCTTAAATACTCTATTATTATCTTTCTTATTTTAATTAATCTTCCAATTCTTTCTTAGAATAATAAAATAGAATGAGTGATTCTACGGCGACCGGGGCCGGCGACCCTTAATACTGTTTTGTATATGTATTCAAATTACACCTAAATCACTTTTTTTTGTAAAAATTATAGTTCCAATAAATCATATTAATTATTTGGAAGTAAAAACAAAAAAAAATAAAAAAAAATAAAAAAATCGGCCGATCGCCCAAGGGGGTCGCCCAAAAGGGCGCCCAAGAATTACTAAAATAGAATAGAGAGAAAGGAAAAAAAATGAGTATGATTGTGCTTCCAATGCGAAAATTAATACTATCTCCATTTCATAATAATAGACTTTTTAGAAGAAAAAATTTATTTTAATTTATTTGTCGTTTACAACTTTCTAGGAGAATAAATTATTTATTTTCTTATATAATCCCTAAATTCTCTCATTGTCCCAAGAAATTCTCTCCTGTATTAGTAATTTTCAACTTTCCATAAAAGGTAGTGATAGAATTTCAAACAAATTTTAGTTATTAAAAGATAGTATTAAATGACTTTCTTAATCCATGTGCATGAAACTAAAGCGACTATTATTATGAAATGGACGTAAAAGTATTTATTTTTTCAATGTATGTCATGTAGTTTTCAATAATTTTTTTTATAAGTTAATTGAGGGTAGTATTGAAAAAACAAAATCAAAGTATTATTAAAATAGAAAGAGGACAAATAGATTTGGACAAACCAAAATAAAAATTAAGACAAGTAAATTTGGACGGAGAGAGTAATATATATATATATATATATATATATATATATATATATATATATATATATATACAGTGAGGATCAGGTCCCGGACTCCCGGACCTGACAAAAAACCGTACCCTGATTTTTTTTTTTTTTTTTTTTTTTTTTTTTTTGCGAAACAGTTAATAAAAAATATATAATGATTTTTGGTATTGAAAAAAATTATTAAAACAGTGTTTTGGGTTTGATTTGGATACATATAACAAATAGTGTTGTACCGACTGTATAACACTATTTGTTATATGTATCCAAATCAAACCCAAAACACTGTTTTAATAATTTTTTTCAATATCAAAAATCATTATATATTTTTTATTAACTGTTTTGCAAACAAAAAAAAAAAAAAAAAAAATTCGGGTCCGGATTTTATCAGGTCCGGGAGTCCGGACCTGATCTTAACCCTATATATATATATATATATATATATATATATATATATATATAGAGGGAGAGAGAGAGAGGACGCGGGGTCAAACTAAAACTAGCAGCAACAAAATTCATTTGCTATCTTTGAAAAATAATATATATTACGAATGTTTACATCGATTTTTTTATTGTGTGAATAAGTATTAGTGATAATCTTTTTGGATAGATATGTAATAATTAGGATCCTTTTATAATTTCACTAATCTATAAGTTTCGTAATTATAATTCGATATAAATTTATCGCAATACATAACAAAATTCTTTTTTTTTTTGCTCTTTTAATATCATGTGCGCCTCATTAAATTTGTTTCCGTCCTAAATGGCATGTCGAATTTCAAGATTAGAATAAAAAATTAAAAAATAGGGGTTACAAAAAAACGTTTAGAATTTATCTTAATCATTAATTATGTTAACATTTGAAATTTTGACCACCATTTTGGGGCTGATGACCATCTGTATAATTAAATTTGGTCCACAATAAAAAGAAGCTCACATGCACCATTATACTTCATACAAATCAAATGTGATGAACAACTTGCCAAATAACAGTGCCAATACCCATACGAAATTCAATCCTCTGGAGTATTTGTGTGCCCTCTATCTATATATATAATCTCCATATTCCCTCTTCAAATTCATAATTAAAGAGCCATATATATATATATATATATATATATAAGAGAGAGAAAAGTTAATATAGGAAATCTTGAAAAATGTCATCAGCTGTGGTAAATGCATGGGTGGGAGAGTTGGCAAAACTAGGACAGAAGGTTAGGGTTAAGAAATCTTTCTTGCTCAAAACCAGAAGATCAAGATATCAAGCTTCTGAAGAAGAAGAAGAAAGCAAAACTCCTATGGAAAATTCTTCCTCCATCCTCCTAAAGTCGTCGCGGAGGCAAAGAAAGAGAATTCTATGGCGGAGGCAAAGAAAGAGAATTCTATGGCGGAATCAACCGTCTTTTTGCTCATAGACAGTTTCACACCCTCATGAAAATCATCTTTTTGCTCATATAGACAGTTTCACACCCTCATGAAAATCCAAGAAATTATCTATCTGTCATCTATATACTTACTGGAGTGACTGAAGTGCTTCCAAAACAAGCACATCTATCTGTCATCTACATTCTTACTGGAGTGACTTAAGTGCTTCCTAAACTAGGGAATAGTCAGGAAATAACTTGTACGTGCTTTTGTAGGAGCAAGCAGACTGTGTTTGAGACCTTGGATAGGAGTCTTTATTTATTGACCTTGACGTTCCGGCATATAAGCACAAACTTTTAAGTAGTTATATAGTATATCTGTTTTTAACTAGTCAAGTAGTATTTATGTTTATAAATTGTACAAGTCCCATGTGCTGTGATATTCTGAAGGGTGGGATTGTAGATGTATCATATGGGTACATTTTGTAGAATTAATGAGCTGGATTCTGCAATAGATATGTTTTTCTTTTATTTTTTAATGTTTAGTTACACCCTGTAACAGAGCATTTCTGGCAGGGATACTCACTCTAAGACAACAGTTCTGAAAATAAATAAACATATAACCTGAGAGATTACTACCCAACAAAAGGGGGGGGGGGGATTTCAACTGTAGGTGTAAATCAAGGTAACGGTGATGAATTTTTTAATTAATGTGGCTAATTTTTTTACCAGAGGGATAGGGAAGGGAAAATATAGATGGGGAAGGGACTAACCGACTAAGGATAAGCATGATATTGATGATGATGATGATGATGATGATGATAATATGCACAACAACTTTCTTTATGGCAAATGATTAGTTCATCACTTATTCACTTAATTGATGAAATATGCAAGAAAAGATTAGAAGTAGACAAAATTCAAGAGAAAGAATGGTAAAAGAAAATGAGATGAAGCAGGAAAGCAAAAACGAGAAGATTCTTGTTAAGATTAACTAGCTATACAAAAATTTCAAGTTCCAGCGAATAAAACAGAAGAATATCTCACCTAAACTCCTGTTAAGTCGAATTACGAAACTGGCTTGAACAAGAACTCACATCTGAAAATCAGGTGAGCAATGCGTAGTAACTTCGTTTACGACTATTTGCCTTCTGATCAAGTAAGACAAGACTCTCTGTGAAAGATTCAACATACAGTGATTGAGATGAGTTCGCTTCTTGATACCTGCAGAGAGTCCTAAAATTTGCATCCTCAAGGTCATAGGAAAGCAAGAATCCCTCATTATTACACAACAAAACTTTCCCATTCTTACTAAAATAATGTGGCCTCCCAAAGTATGGAGGGAAATCCACCCTCTTTTGTTTAGTCCAAGAATTTGCTCGACCATACTCTCTCATTATCCATATGTTACAATAGTTTTCCGCAATCGAGCAAGTGTGACATATAAGAGAAAGTGACTCCTGAACTACAGCAAGATGCAATGGCGCCGTTTTAGTATGAACTACACTATTTGGCAGCTTCATCACTCGAAACACCTCATCATGCAAATCAAACAAGATAACTAGATAGACGGAAGCATTCAAACCCCCATGTGCCAACCAATGGATAGCCCCATTCAAATTAGCCTGCTGCGAATGCCCATAGACTTCATATTTAGGAAAAGTCACATGACTAATGTTTCGCCATTCTCCTGCGCGTAGACTATAAAGCTCAACACGGGATGAGAATTTAGGAAACGAGGGATGCACAATCCGGATCACCTTGTAATCATTAGTCACGTGATCAAATCCAAATCCAGTAGATTCCACATTGGAACTAAAGAATTTATACTTCGGAAGGGTGATGGACTTCCTAATCATTGGGTTCCACAAAAATATGTTCTTTACAGGAGCACTAGAATTGCGTTCGTCCAAGAGGCATAACAAACCATTGCAGTTACCCACTATGGTGAAAAAGGAGCCTACACTCTTGAGTGATAAATTAAGCTTAGCATACTCATCAAAGCTTTCATTATCACAATGTAGTGTGTATATCTCTTTCTTGGGATCAGTATAAAGAACACGCCTAACTAGTAAATGTGGGTTATCTTTTGCAATTGTTTGGTTGAATTTCAGATGCTCGGAGATGAAAATGGGGTTAGTGATGAGAGAGTACCATGACTTGCAGACCAAACTACATCGCACGATTGTTTCAACCGGCAGCCTTGTGAAGATACTGATTAACAATTCTGAAGGCAGATAATCAGACATTTCTTCTTTCTTATAATAAAATCTTCATCAAAGTATCGAGCTTCAAAACACAAGCTAAGGGTCGTGGCAGGAACTGCAGGGGGAGCACAGAGAGATACGTTTAATTGGCAGGAAAATAGAGGCGGAAAAATAACAAAAAAGTATGTAAGAAGATAGTATTGACTTAATAAGTGCTAACCATTAAAACCTGCAAATGGATGCATTCAGGTAATAAAGTTAACATGGAACATAACAAAAAGCTTTGCCAACTGCCATCCAGATTTTTTACATAATCTAACTTGTATAAATTTACCATTCTAAATTAGGATCCAATAAACACGTACCTACAGCTTATATACGATAGACATGACAAACCTATAATGCTTAATAGCCATAGAGTAAGGAGTACAATATAATATTGTGTAGCAATTAACACATCATATGGCATCTCAGCCTACAGTAACATGGAGAGAACTTTCAAACAAACCAGCATCTAAGTTACAAAACAATTTATATACATACATACATACATATCTATACACAAGTATATTCAGGGGCAGATCTACATATTGGCAAGGGGGGCAAGTGCCTACCCTTGGTTTTTGGAATTTTTTATTAGTATAGGGGTAATATAGTAAATGGCGCCCCCCCTTAAAAAAATTATTTTAACATATAGCAGTAGGCAGCACGGGGAGGAACAAAATGCTAAAAGATAATACTTAGTGCACAAAAAATTATACACAGAGCAGGACCCATGTATTATTTACCAATAAAAATGTCTAAAACATCCTACGGTAAGTCGCACTCCCTATTTTCTGTTTTTTTTAAACTGTTTGTGCATAATTTTTTGTGTATAGTTTGTGCTCATAATATTACTCAAATGCTAAAACACAGAGAGAAATGCGAGACAGGAGGGAAGAATTGAAAAAGAGAATGACAGAAATATTATCGCGCCATTGTAGTGACTTTTATGTGTGTTTAATTAAAATTTGTATTTGATGAATTTTATTATTATTATTATTATTATTATTATTAGTTTAATTAAACGAGTGTCCACCCTTGCTGAAAATCTTGCGTCCGCCCCTGCGTATATTTAAGGAGATACTACATCATTATCATGTAGAGTTAGTTATAATATAAATATAAATATATATTGAGTTATAATATAAATATAAATATATATTGAGTAGTATTTTACAAAGAAGAGGATAGCCATATACAGCGAATCCAACTTGGTAACCAAGTTTATATAACTTTATAAAGAATTTATCCACATAATTAAGTATGTAACTCACCATTTCATAGCACACTCATATAGAACAAAATTTATGGAACACTCCATCATATAGAAAGGAAAGGGGGAAAATCAATCAATCAAATAAGAGTATATGAGTAATATATATATTATATAGACAGAAATGGAGATATATCTTTCTTCAAATACCCAACATTTATTAGCTACCCATAAGCTAAACAGACCCATCAAAAATTCTAAAGCACAACTGAACTTAATCAATATCAAACTGGAAATTGAATTGCAACTTCCCTTATCAATCAATCAAATGGAAATTGATACAATCTAATAAATTTACCAAAAAGTGCCAGACTTTATCAAAGAACCGAAATCTAATTAATGGCAAAACCACAAGCGATTTCATCGTACCATAACAACTGATTGAATGTACAAATATATATATATATATATGGGTATGATGGATTTGTAAAGATTAGTAGCTGATTAAAAGCATAGAATCTTACCGGAGGGCGGAACCTGGTATCTGAAGACCTAAGATTGAATTACGCATTTTGTGGTCTTAAGACTCTTAATAGAGAAGCAAAAGGTTGTAGTAATAAATATTTTTCTAAAAAGATTATTTCTGATATAATAAAAAAGTAAACTTTCCCATCCTTCCCTCGTACGTATCCTTAAATCCTCTGTTTTTAGAACTACTCCCATATTTATCACATAACAAGCTTTGATAATTTGTAGAAATTTTGGGTTGGTGTCCGGCGAGAGTTCTATTTATAAATAAAAATTACAATAAATTTAAACTAAATTATAATTACAAAATTTATCATTACATTATGAATTATAAAAATATCTTATTTATTACATATTTTTAAAATATTATCACTAATATTTATGTATGGGATTGATAATTAAAAAGTCGATATAAACATTTGCAATATATATCATTTTTCTAATGTAAATGAATTTTTTTTTATATTAATTAGGTTCATGAATTAGAAAATCAAAGGTTAAAATATTATTCCCTTCGTCAATTTATTTATTTTAGTTTAAAAATACACGTTTCAAAACATCAATATTAACTACTCGACTATTATTTTTAGTTTTAATTAATCTTCTAACCTTTTTTTTTGAAAATATAAAATAGAGGAGAGAGGAGGTAGAAAAATGACTATGATTATTCTTTTAATGTCAAAGTACTAAAATGAAAAGAGAACAAACAGATTTGGATAAATCAAAAAAAAAAAATAGGATAAGTAAACTTAAGCGGGATGAAGTATAAAATATTCTTGGTAAGTTTAACAAATGTAAAGAATAAATTGAATGTTTAATATTAAAAACAAAACAAAAAACCCTTGAATTTTTCGTGTACATTTTTTTTGAATTTTGCATATTTAATATTAAAAATTCAAAAAATTCTTAAACTATTGAGTTAATAAAAAAAATATATTAAACTGTCGACTCGACTTGAGATTAACGAAAATGACTTTCCTATTGACTTTTTTTTTTTGTGACTGTTGGATTGATTGATTGATGTATTTCCTTTTCTTTTCTTTCGAAAACTGAGAATAAAACTTTCAACACCAAAATGACAATTTGTTTTTTCTACTCTTTTTTTCTCTTTTCTCTCCTGACTAATAAAAATTCAAGACACCCTTTTTTATTTCATTGCTTGCCAAAATTTCCTATAGAATTTGGGCCCACGCACAAGGGTGGGAGATTAAAGCGCTTATATCACAATGACTAACAAAATGGAGGTGGAAAAGCAAGAAATAGGAAAGTAAAATAGTTGACGCTTGCTGTAAATATATTAAATATGTGGAAGTTAAAAGAAAGATGAGACTTTTGTTGATGGTTGTTGATAATGCCTGAACAAATATGCATTTAACAATATTTTTATATTTATTTTAATAATATTTTAAATTTTCAACGACATTTATTGTTCTGACAATATAATTATTGATCTGATATTATCATTAACCTTTTAATGATCATTTTAGTTCATTTTAGTTGAGTCTAATATTATAATTCACTTTGCCATATTTTATGGAAGTATTCTATTTTAATTCCATTCATGGATGAAGCGAATTTATCCATAATTTCTTTAATTCCTTCTTTGGAGCTTTATGAGATCCAAACAAATCAAAAATGGTAAAATTTTAAATATGGGTAAATAACCAAGTCAATTATTTTAGATTAATTTTCTATATTGAACTGCTTCTTCCTATTATTACACAATTTAACAAACAGTCATATTCCCGAATTGTGCTGTGTGCACATCACAGTGAGAGGAATAGGGTCCACTCAATTATATTTATTGTTTAATTTCTTTCGATATACATTCAGTGACACAAAATTATTTTTAACGACACAATTATTTGCGATAAATTTTATTGTATTGCTAATTATTTGCGACGAATTTTATTTTGTCATTAAATGTAATTTTTATGTGGTTAAATGTATGTTGGAAAAAATTGGAGGAGAAATGTAACGGAGGGATTCTAATCCCAGTGGAAGATACCAAAAATAGTTGAAACAGGGAAGAAAAATCAAAACTAGATTGAATAAACCAACTTCTTTTTACAATTTTTTACAGGCAATTTCTGCAACAACAGATGAACTCTCATCTCCTCTCTTTTACAATGACTAAAATCTAATTTCTAAATCTTCTTTTTACAAAGAAATTAGCAAACGAACCTCTAATTAAAAAATGCCATTTTCTGCGAGAATCATCATGAAGAAGTGCTAGCCTCTACACTGCCAGAAGACAACTCATTCATGGTAAAGTTTGGTTTCTCATAATCCCACTTGAGAATTTCCCTTCCATATTTAAGCGCTTTGTCGACACTATCAGCCTCCAGTCCTGTAACCCAAGACACGTACAATCTATTCCCGGTTAGGGAATAAAACTCTCCTTTAAACTTGGCTGCAATATAATGAAACGCGCGTTGAGCTAATGAAGCATTAGGATTGTTGTTATTGTTGCTGTTCTGATGGATACTAATCACGGGGTTGAAGTCATGAAACCACTCGCACCGAGTGAGAGGAACCTGTTCAATCTTCTCTTCCAAAAGGTCGAACTTGGTGAGTATCAGAAGAAAGTCCTTTTCAGCGCAGACTGGATGGTTCACGATGGACTCAAAGAGCCTCTTGCTCTCCAGCATTTTGTTTGTGGCATTTCCATTAATATCATAAGAGAATTGATCGTAGTCCGTTAAGGATACACAGTACACGATAAGATCAACATCTTCGAACATTTCCAACAACTTGCAGTTTTCTCCAAGGCTGCTTGCGTGCAATCTTATGAGTTGGTATCTACAAGAGCAAAGCACGAGCTGGTAAGGATACATCATTGATTAGAAACTATGGACAATCCATGCATGCCAAACTAGACCTTTTTTCCAACAAAAATCCTTTTAGCAGAATTAGATACTTTAATTGATAGGATTATAGGTGAAAAAGAACTTGCGACCTCGTAACATTGACATTTTAGCTATTAATGAGCATAAAGAGTACATATAAAACTGATCTAAATTGCATAAAGTTTACGTCTATTGGTCAAAACTACTACCAAGGATCTTCATACACTACACTTCTGATTTGAAAATTCTAAAGAGGGAATTGTTTGGAGATATTGAAAACTAAGACCAACCTTTGCAATGGATCATTCTGATCAGCAGGTTCCAAGAAGCTATCCTGCCCTGACGTAGGGAATGAAAACTCCACACTGGCAATCCCATTGGAAGAAGTGATCCCCTCCGCATATAGAATGTCCATGTCAGAAGGCTCATAGTCTGTCCTCGAAATCTCAACAGCCTTCAAAGGAAGGTCACCCGTCAAAATTTGTATGATACCAGCAAGATATAATTATATTTTATGTTACTAATAGGACAGAATTTTGTACTGAGGATCATAGAGCATAAGCTTACCCTATCTAAGAAATAGTTGGCAACTCGAGGAAGCATTTGTATTTCATTTCTCCGGTTGTATGTGGCTTGAAAGGCTTGATCCTTCCATAATTCCTCCACTAATGGTGCATATTCACGAGTGGCAGCTGGAAAAATGACCTCCAAATTGCCTGAAATCATAACTTGAAGAAGCCAGTCGGAGAATGCTTTGAGTCCTGGGCTGATGGAATAAATATTTGTCTTATCAATCTGCTCAGAATTCTGTGTCTCTACATGATCATAAATAAGTACCAAATAGTCAAGATATATGTGGTGAACATAAGATTAAAGAGAATAAATATAAACAAAATGAGATGCAGTCCATTGCGAGGGTCAACTTATCTACCACATTAACACTACATAAGATGTCTCGGGAATAAAGAGAATAAATACAAACAAGCTGAACGGCCAAGAGAATAGATTAAACTAATTTTCCTGTACCTGAAGGACCGGGTTGATCAATAGATTTCATTCTCATTTCACTTAAACATTCTTCTTCTAACCGTTCACGCTCCTCAAGCAGAATACCAAGATAACCATACAAACTGCTCTGAATTATGGATTTTATATTCTGACGCTCATCTCCAGAGAAAGGAACTTTGTATAGAAATTTGGCCTGAAAATACACATCAAATCACAAAAATTGACGAGTTAAGATTTTATTTTCGTACATAGTGAGGTGTAATCCATTTAAATATGATGATAAATGAACTCATAACAGAAAACAACATGCAATGGATATAACCTTTGGTAAGAGCTTTGTTTTTTAGCTATTCACCATCAACTACAGTGTCCAACCATGTGACTATACGAGTAATATGACCAGCATGTGTGTTTGCTACTAGTTTGGTTACGTCTGTGACTCCATGTATCTACAGATACACTGAAAACAATCTTTGAGTCCCCTACAAACTCGGACCTCAATTTGCTTATATATAGAACTAAAAACAGGCAGTTGGTATGAGATTTCTCTAAAGAAATACTCCTATATCAGAGAGGGAACAAGGTTTACTTACCATAAAGATTAAGTTGTAAAGTAGTTACTTTTTCATGTATCAAACTACCAGAAATTTGACATAGCAGAGTAACTTGCAACTCATGACGAGTACTCCTATTTTAAATGCTTGTGGACTATATGTTTTGGAGCATGAGTGTGGATAGTGGACAAACACAAGCAGATGTAATGGAGGAAAGAAAGAAAAAAAAACAAAACAAAAATTACTGCAAGAAATACAACCCGATAATGCATTTCAAACTTTTTAGTCAAATTGCTTGCTGCATTTCACACCCATAATATTATTGTGCATATCTAAAATCTACAAATGATTCATTCAGCAAATGGGCAGTTCAAAGCAGTCATGTTAGTATTATTTACCCAACAGAGAATGCTTGATTACAAAATAGTGAAGAGTCATTGATTTGGTTTCTTGGTGATTGTATACCTATAAAACTGCAATTCTTGCAAGTTTTATGCTGCTACAAATGCAGATACTCAAAGAAGAATTATAATTATGAGTAAATGGAAAGACCTAGATGGAAATATTTAAGCTTAAATTAACATAAATGGATACATATTTCATGCAAAGGGCGTGATAAACCTTTGAATGATGCCATACCTGTTTAAATATGGTACTGGTTCCAGATTGATCATGACCAACCATAAGAAGTTTATATGGTGTTTTCTGCTCAAGGTTGCTCGGGACAACTTTATCAACTTCTTCTGCATCAGAATTTGCAGACTCGGAAGGGATTGGCAAAGATAGGACAGCACAAGCTAGTTTGACTCCAGGCTGGAAAGCGGATTTTGTCAGAAGAATAAAATAATTTAGGATAAACAAGCATATAAATCACCGGTCAATCATATTAATACGTACCTTATTCCATATTTGGTTCCTGACATTATTCTGTCCCACTTCCTGCAAGGAACCATCAGCACTCATCCAAAAGTCAGTTTTTCCTGCACAGTTGATTCCTGCCAACTAAAAGTTTTGACAAAATGGTCAAGCATTTGATACACTTAAAAACGTACATAGTAACAAAACTTAGTCCTGTTTAGCACACCAACCTTTAACATCCAGAGCTCCAGTTTAGTGATCTCCCGATTGTTTACCAAGATATTTGTGTTTCCATTGCTAGCATTTTGCATGATTGGATCACCAACAGACAGTTGAGGGCTGATAATCTGGCAAGGCCTCTCCCCTTCCTGTTAACCAGAGCAAAATAAAATTATATTATCCAGTCATAACAATGAAGGTTATAAAATACTACCTCCTTTCCAAAATATAAATCACTTGCCTTGCCTCTGTATTTTACTAAGGCAAGTGATCTTTTAGTTTGGAACAGGGGTAGTTTACATAAGGTTCGACTCTCACCTTTCCCCAAAGTCCAGATACCTTGTCATACCAATACTTTCTTGGTTTTAGCTTTCTTGGTGGGATTGGACAACGTAGCAATTGAACCAGCTCTTCATGACAAAGAGGCTTACCATTCACATAAACATGTTCAGGTGGTACCAGATTCGCTTCGCATGATATCTCATGGCTCATGACCTGTTTAGCTACTATATCAGTGAGCAATCGTTTAAGCATTCGAGAACTTTTTCCAAGGGATGCGCGCTTTGACTCGTCAATCCTATAACCAATGCAAGTAATACATTTTCTTCCTTCTGGCATTGACCCCATTGCTCTCAGCACACAATTACTGCAATACTTTGCACTGCAGACTATGCAAGCTTCCTTCCTTGTGAACCGATTGCCTTTAAGGCATCGATGGCATAATCCTTTCTCCACATTGGATTTAGCTCCTTGCCTTTCTTGTACTATAGGCCCATCAAGATCATTTTCCCCATCGACTATATCACTCAACTCTGGATCACGAAAGGTGACAACCTGTGTTCTATGGCGAGGGGAGCGAGCCTCATGAACTGGCTCCTCCTCTTCACAAGTAATTTCGGAGGTTAGACCAGGTGTTCTCAAACCTGGGTTATCTAAATCCGAAATAACACCTTCCTCTCGACCATCAACTACACCCTCGATATCCGAGCTTCCTGACAAGTCATGTGAATCATCATGACTGTCAGAAAACCCCAATGTCCCGGAACTTTCATTTCCCTTCAATACTCGGCGCATGAATTTCTCACCTTCCGAAAATTCTAACTCACCTGAATTATCAATCACATTGACTACCCTAAATGATGTGCCATGCCTATCAGTCACATTGACTACTCTTAATGATGTACCCAAACTACCCGAGAAATTAACTACATGAGCATCATCAAATTCACCTGAATGGGTAGCTGGAATCCGAGATTCAGCTGCTTGTAACCCTATTTTTGACCCCTTCGACAATTTCTTGCCCAAAGGATTACTCTTCACTATAGGCTGAACAACTGGCAGTGACAAATTATTCAACTTGGAAGCCTTGGAAACCACGGCTGCGGTCGGAATACGGTCAACATCCACCGGAACTACCTGGGGAATATCGTAACCGACCGGAGGACCACTGTACTCCATGGCAAAAGAGTACTCCACACTGTACTCATCGTCAACATTAGGAGGAATCGAAGGCTTGGTTGGTAGAATTCTCCTAAAAATACTAGCCATATCGCAAATCTAACCTCAATTCTTGAAAATTCAACCTTAATTTCAAGAACTTATAGAGCAAAAACCGCCAAATTCGAAAAAAGAAACAATCTTTTCTCTATTTCTCACCTTACAACTAAGCAAAAACAGGGGTTTCAACTAAATCTGTATAATCAACATAAATTCTTGAAGAACTAACCATAATTTCAAAAACCCATGAATTACTAACGGTAAAATTGAAAAAGAATCAATCTTTTTTCTCTCTCTCAACTAAAACAGCAAAACAGGGGATTCATCTAAGTCTAACTAAGCAAAAACATGGGATTCAACTGAGTCTATATATCTTTTTATTTGTTCATGTGAATGAAGAAACCCAAACATAAATATTAACACTAGTTCTTGATGAAGCCAAGAAATGGTATTGGGTGAATTATATAATTGAGGTGAAACTACCTGAAAATTACAAATCTATTATTATAGGGAAAATAGTTAGTGTTGACGATTGTTAGACTTAAGAGACGACTAGGAAACTTGTGATGCAACCAAAGACCAATTCTAACGCGTTTGGTAGAAAATTTTCCAGGAAAGTGGTGGGACAAAAGAAGAAAAAGATGATTTTTTTTTTTTAAAATGGCAAGATTTTCAAACTTCACGTGGACATCTTGGGAATTTGAAGAATGTTAAAGGGTGAGATCGTCATAACGACAGAGGGATTTGGCCTTCAACTCTGTCAGATTGCATGGTGTGTACGTAGAATTTGCGGCATGGGGTATGATTTAATTAAATATGAAACTGACTGCTTGTCTCATATGCTTGCATTTCTCCGGTTCTTTTTTCCATATTAATTTTTTTTTTCTTTTTAAAATTATAAATACATTTTAATTTTTTAAAATCAAATTAGAAGATTCTAAACTCATACTTTAGTTTATAAAAGTTAAGTCATTTGTACTAAATCAAATAATTTCATAGTGGTTTTGAATTTTAAATTTCATAAATTAATTTTAAAAAATTAAAATGTATTTATAATTTTATAACAAAAGTAATATACGAGTTATCATATTAAATTTAATTTGATTAAATATATGGCATTTGGTATATTAGTTCTTGAGTGCAAATCATTTGGCAGTGTAAGTAGATAACATGAAAAACTCAGAGACCAAATTCTTGGAGTAGGAGTCTTATTTTTGACCCATGTAAATTGATTTTGAATCATTCTCTTCTTCTTTCTTTTTATCAGTTTGAAATTCAGAAGAATTATTTTAACTTTGACACTCCAACACTAGGTTTGATTATTTTTTTCCACAGAGTATAACTTTGAAAATAATGACTGTGTCATAAAAAGACTTTAAGGTAAATCATAATTTTGTAAAAAAAGGATAAATTCATGAAGTATAAAACAAAAATGGGCTTGCGGGAGATCAATCGTCCTTAATCAATACTAGACAATCCTGTTTTATAAAAATTAATAAATTTTATAATTAATAAAAAAAATTCAATTTCAATTTTGAGTTTTAAAATATCTCAAATTTATTTTTAAATAAATTAATATTGATCTTATATTTTAAAATTAAAAGAACATATTTTCTTTTCCCGTTCCAATTATTCTATTTTTACTATGGAGTCTCCTTTAAAAATAATTTGAAAGTATAAGTATATAACATGATTCTTGTACCAGGGAGTATCATTTTTGACCATATGAATTACTTTTGAATCATCCTCTTCTTCTTCCTTTTATAATTATGGAAAACTGAAGATTTTTGACCAAATGTTTTATCACATTGCTTGAAAGAGCATCACTTTGAATTTATTATGATTGTATCATAAATAGAATTTTAGGTAGGTCATAATTTTTTTGGCAGCTCATATAAAAATGATTTTGTTAAAATAATAAATATCATTTAAAGTGTTCTGTTTTATTATGATAATTATTATAAAAGTGTTGTTAAATGTATATATTTATTTAGACAATATCGTTAAAAATAAAATTAGAGAATTTCAATCCTCCCTAACCGATGCTAAATAATCATTCTTAATAGGTTTTATCTTTGTGTATATACACATTTATATATTTTACATTTATAACACATGAAATATAATAGTGTTGATTTCTTCATTATCATCATCTTCTTCTTCTTCAATGATTGGTCAATCCTGCTTCTTCTTTTTTTCCTCCAAAAGTTAAAACATGGTAATAATTAAGTATACTACTATTGATTTTTGGAATTTTTAATATATATATATATATATATATATTGTTTCATATATTTTTGTAGTGATACCCTATTACTAAATCTTAGTATAATCATATGCAATAGCATCATCAATGTCTGGACTGTTGGGTAGGTAACTGGGCCTAGTTTGGTTCCCTACCCCTGAAGTCCACTTATATCAGAACTCGGTGGAAGGTTGTAGACTTGTAGTAGGCCCATAAATTTACTTACACTCTCTCCACAAGATGAGATTTTTATTTATTTTTCTTACCTTAATGTCAGGGACTATTTTTATTATACATATATGAGAGAATGATCCATAACAAACGATTGTTATGAATATTATTCTAGTAAATACATTTTTCACCGTCCAATACGAGATTTAATGAGTGAGATTAATGGGGATTAAAGCTCTTCCGCTACTAAGAGTAGCGGCAAACAAAAAAAATATTAAATACCTACTGCTACTCTTAGTAGCTGTCTGGAGTAATGTCCTAAATACCCCAATTTTAATTAAATTTAAATAGTTTTAATGTATTTATTTGTAATGTAATTTATATTAATTAAATCATATTTTATTATAATATGGAATTTAAATTTTAAATAATTAAATTGTCACGAAAATTGATAATGTTAAAATTTATAACTTAAGAAATTATACAAATAAATACGTTGAATATAATTGACAATGTTAAATTTAATATTTAAAAAATTATTTATACAAATAAATACATTGAATATAATTGACAATTTTAAATTTTATTACCTAATGAATTATTTATAAAAATAAATACATTGAAACTAGTTGATAATGTTAAATTTTATTGCTTAATAAATTAATTACACAAATAAATACTTTAAAACTATTTAAATCTAACTAAAGTGAGTTTTTTAGGATATTACTCTATACAACTACTAAGAGTAGTGACATGTATTTTTTTTTGTGCCGCTACTCTTAATAGCGGAAGAACTTTAATCCCTTTTAATCTCGCCCGTTAGATCTTATATTGGTCGGTGAAAGATGCGTTTATTAGAATAGTGTCTGTCCGTAACAAACATTTACTATAGATCACTCTCTCCCTCGACCACACCCACCCACCCACCCACCCACACACCCACACACACACACACACACACACACACATATATATATATATATATATATATATATATATATGGTGATAAATTTCAGCTTCAAATTTAAAGAAAACAAAAAAACAAAAATAATATCTACTTTACCTTGCACAAATCTTAATCTGACATAGAAAAATATTTTTAAAAATCAAATAAAATTCTTATTTGCAAACATATATAAATTTTGAATTTTTGAAACTACTCAAATCATACTTGTTAAAAACAACCGAAGAATAATCTGCAAGTTATCGTGTATGTAACCGGTAATCTAGTATTTTTCTCTTCAGTGTTAGAATATACATCTCATATCTTAATTTTTAAGTTCAACTATTTGCTGAAAGTATAAAGATCTCGATACAATCTTTATTTCTTAACATGGCCGGTGTGCTTTTTTGATGTTGTTATAACTTTTAGATTTGATTAAGGTTTCCATTCACTGTTGGTCCATCTCAAATTAAAATATGAAATGTAAGTCAATTCTAGGGGCAGAACTTGGTATTTGTACCATAGCCCTGGTTCACATCCTAATATTCTTTCTCAATTTTGTCCATTACCACCTGTGTAGATAAGGTTTTATCCTTGAAAGTTGAAACCGGTTGCTAGTGTCACTTTTAGATTTGACCATTTCAACTGTTAAAATATTCTTAAAAAATCATTTTAAACGACATGAACCGTTCATATTTTATAGAGAATTAATATTTTTATAAATAATATTATTAATTTTTATAAATTTTTACTCACATAAATATTAAGTAGAACTCACTCTTATCAGTAAGTCTAGGCGGACCGGTCAATTGTACCGGAAAATTGGACCGGTCCCCTAGTTTACCCATGTTCCTTTGGCTTTTTTTTTTTGGTATATATCCAAACATATTTATACTAGGGATTTATAAAAAAAAATTCAAAAAAATTAGGTGTAATTTGGATATATATCAAAAAAATGGTTGTATGGGCCCATACAACCATTTTTTTGATATATATCCAAATTACACCTAATTTTTTTGATTTTTTTTTTTTTATAAATCCCTAGTATAAATATGTTTGGATATATACCAAAAAAAAAAAAAAAAAAAAGCCAAGGGAACATGAAAATGTCCAATTTCCATGTTCAAAAACCATGTCCATGTAGAAGCACTCCACTCTTATTTGAGAATTTTTTTTTTATAAAACTAACATATTTACGTGTCAAAATATTAATTTCCCATTTAATATCTATTTAAGGGTGTGAGTGTCGACCACTTGAGCCAAATAATTTGATTCAATAGTCATTCTTTCTCATACTGTTATTAGCAATATACCAATTTGTATCAAATGTTTTTAAGGAAATTACAGCCAACAAATAATTTTTTTAAAAAAAATTAATTCTAAAAATTGCAAAAAATAGATGAAGAGAAGAATAGATAGTTATACAACGGGAGTGTAATATTCACAACTTTATACTATTGAGATTCACATAATTAATTTACAACAAACTTGGCAAACATCTCTCTCAAATATATTCACAATTTCACACCTCCAATATATACCAAGATTGTACTAGGTAACTTAATTTTTGACCATCTCCTATGAATCATTCATGATTCATGCATGTATCTTTGATTTTTTTACACCAAACTGAACCGGACGACCAGCTGCTTTTTCCGGCCATTTCAATTTTATAAGCAGTGCACCACCATTATCACTTCCTCAGCCATGTCGCCTCCAAGCCCTGCGGTGGACCGTGAACTCCACTCTCCAACGACCAATCTTACTTCCCGGAGAACTGCTTCGAATCAGGCACGTGCTCAGATAGTCTCCAAACCTTCACAGACTTATCCAAGCTCCCACTATACAATCTCCACCGTTGATCATCATCACCATTAGCCCTGATCCCCTCCTCCTCATCATGGTCCTCCTCAATAGCCAAACACTTCACCGGCCCCGTGTGCCCCGTCAGCACAGTCAAGCACGTGTGGTCCCCACTCACCTCCCTCCTCCACACGCAAATACTCTTATCCGCCGATCCACTCACCACCAAGCTCCCCGCCACCGCCAAACACAGCACCGCTAACTTATGCCCCCTCAACGCCCCACCGTACGACAAACTCTGCTTCTCCCGCAACCAATAACTCGCCAACCCATCCGACGCGCCGGCGTACACCACTGCACCCGCCCCCGCCACCGCCACCGCGGTCACCGCATTCTCTTGCCTCAACAAAGTTTGCACCAAAACATGCCTCGTCACTTTCCCCACAAATTCCCTCCTCCACACCTTCACCGTCCCATCCGCCGACCCCGTAAAAATCAACCCACCATAACTCGCCGCCACCGAGTTTACCGCATCATCATGAGCATTCACCGATTCCAAGCATTTAAAATCGGATAATCTCCACACTTTCACCGATTTATCCCACGAACCCGAATATAGTATTCCTTGTTCCTCATCTAAACTCAGACACGAAACCGCATCAAAATGCTTAATCCAAGGAACATTACGATGTCGTCTAACTTCCACGTAATTTTTCGGATTCATCGAACTTTTAATATAATCTTTTGTAGTTGGTAAATTACCGATACGCTTATAAACTCGTTTCTGTCTGGGCCGAGATTTCCACACACGTATTTTCCCGTCTTGATGACCGGTAAAAATCTTGTTACCCGACACAACAATTGCCTTTACCAATCCGCTATGAGATTTAAACCCCGAAAACTCCATCAAATTCTTCCACACATGTATATTCTTGCTATCCGATCCCGTGTACAACAAATTACCGGATGCGGCTAATGAATATATGTGACCCTCTTCGCGAACAAGCGAGCCGATGAGGCCGGGTTGCTTTGACGGGTTAAAAGATGAGGATTCAATCCATGGGGACTTTGTAAAA
The DNA here is from genome assembly GCA_034770075.1 of Aralia elata. Classification (NCBI taxonomy): domain Eukaryota; kingdom Viridiplantae; phylum Streptophyta; class Magnoliopsida; order Apiales; family Araliaceae; genus Aralia; species Aralia elata. Next base: position 84,563,458 of record CM068383.1, read on the forward strand.
GGCGATATCGGTTGGTTCCATGGAGAAAAAACATACGGGGATGCGGTGGGGGTATCGTATAACGGAGGGCTTGGAACGGAGGCGCTACTTGGACGGTGGTGGACGAATTCATGATCTAATTCTTGGTTATTTAGAATGTTTATATCGGAACGTAATAGGGCTCCTAATTTTGGTCGTCGGAGAGAGTTTTTCTCCGATAACGCGGTGTTAACCACCTTTTGGTTCGTCATTTTTGTCGATAATAAACGTCGTACCAAGTGTACAAGATTTTGCAGATTGAAAAATAATATGTAAAGTAATAAAAATGGAGATCAAATGGAAAATGAAGATGAGATTTAAAGAGATGAATATAATGTAATGGAATGGGAGAAATTAAAATTAGAAAGGGGAGGAAAGGGGAGAAGGGTTTTATATAAGGATGAGAGGTTTGAAAAGAAGAAGGCGGAGGTTGGGCTAAAGTAGGTAAATGGAAGGTGGGAGAAGGGACACGTGCTGAGAATACAATACGTAGAGAAGAAGTATCCTTGTGACAGAACCGGGAGACCGGATGAGCCGGTAATTGGGGGTGACCAGGTGGTCTTGGTCCTATATATATATATATATATATATACAAAAACTCCTATGTATGACGTGGAGTTTACACGCTGTATTAGCAACGTTTGGGATCTAGAAAACACTGTTTGACATGTTTTTGTCATTAAAAGGTCGATGGTGTTGACTTTTGACTTAGTCTTAACCAAGTTTACTTGTAAGCTTGTCATGCATGTTGTACTTTCCCGTTAGGGTGTAACGGTTGGTTTATTTATTGCATCATCTTAATAGATAAAAGACTATATTCGGAAATTAGTGACGGTATTAATCAAATACCATTAATGGTTATTTAATTTCTCTAATTTAATGAGTAGAAGTCACAAAATAACAAAGAATCGGTAGCTAGATGGTGGAGAAGTTGGTAAAAATTAGAATATCATGGAATTTCCATGCTGTAAAATTAAAGGAGTAAACACATACTAGGGGATAATTTTACAGATTGCTCCTTTTTATTTATGAATTTCAAAATTAGGCTAAAATAATGATCTTGTTAATTTGAAGTCATCCTATTGCGAGTTCTCCTATGTTGCTGAAGATGAAAAATGCTATTAATTAGTTGATATATGATAATTTTAATCTCTTAATTACTCTTTGAATACTTATTTATATACGAGAAAAATGTGATTGTGATTATCATATTTAGTTGGCGTGATTACAACAACTAATCAAATGTGGTAAACATGCATGTTATCGAATTATAATACAAATTTGATTAGTAAAAAATGATATAAACAAAATCGGTGAAATGACAATCCTATATATATACTATGAATGAACTGTCTTAATTTTCCAATAGATCACAGCAACTATATCATATATAACCCCATAGAACTACAATCATAGTCTTACTATTGAGTTTAGGTAATTAACATTTATTTAATTTAATTTAATTTGTTGAAGATACATGTTCAAATACAAAACTTAATTAAAAACCGGGTACGGTGGAGGTTTTGTCTTCTTGTAGTGGTATTGTGGTAGAGTCTAATTTTTCGACTCAAGATATATATATATATATATATATATATATATATATATATATATATTAAAATGGTAAAAGTCAAATATTTGCGAACAAGAACTAATTTTCCAATTTAATTTAATTTAATGAAGGTACGTAAAATTCAAATTTAAAGATAAGTTTGGCGCAGTGTAAACTTAACCATCAAGTCTTAGATCCGCTTTTATGACTTTATTTTCCCGACTTTATTCAATTTCAATAATGCTGACGTTCAATCATATACTATCAGCTTTTTCTGGGAAATTAAATTATGTACGAAGAAGAAGTATGTTGCCTCAAAGTTGGTTTTCTTTGTCATTTTGCAATTATATCATATGCATATACCCTACCGTCCAATGAATGATTGAATGAAAGGTCTCAATTCTACCTACGCGCGTTGCATATACATATATATATATATATATACACACACACACACACTAACTACACACGCTACTCTTCTTGTATTGTAGTGAGAATTATGTAATGTGTTGTTATTTCATTTATTTTAATTCAAAATTTGTGAATATAAAGAATATTTTTTTTTATAACAAACTGATAGTCTATTAATAAAGAAATATTGAGATTATGGTGACAAATTGAAGACTATTGTCATTTTATACTAGTATTATACATTTAAATCTTTTGTGAAATAATTTCTGTTATGTAAATTAATAAGACTCTTTGTAGAATAAAGTGAGTATAATTTAGTAAAAAGTAATATAAATGTCACCTTAATTTTATGAGTACATAGAAAAATAGTTTTTTTGTTGTCCATCTCTTGTTTTACTCGATACACAAGACTCTCGTGTCTTAATAGCAGTGCAATTTGAAGACTTCATATTTGATCATCACACCAAGCATAATCTAATATGAATACAATTTATAGTTATTAACACATAGGATAATTAAATTGAAATCATCATGAACTTAATTATAATGAAGAATTTTCTTGTTCATTATTAACAAATAAAACAAAATAAAATATACCCATTAACATGTATAAAAGGTACACCTACGTCTGCTAATTATTACTAGTACAAACCTGACAAAATCTGTACCTAATTCGACTATATGATCATAATAAATAATTCTTTTATTTTAAATTATATAATTATTATTGACTTTTGAAAGTCAAATTAAAATATTTTTAAACTCAAAATTAAGATGATTCATTAAAAATTATGAAATAATAAAATTTATAATGAATAATACTTTTTAGATAGTTTACGATATTCATTATTACATTGAATTGATTAAATTTTTTTTAAAAATTTATGTTAATTTTAAATTTAAAAATATTTAAATTGATTTTAAAAAGTCAACAACGATTAAATAATATGGAACGGATAAAATATATAATCATGAATTCATGATGATAAAAAGGCCTGTAATATTAATGTTAGACATAATAGAACAAAAGACAACCTCCCCCTCCCGCCAAAATTATTGTTTCGTTTCAAAGTTTGTGAAACCTAATGGACACATAATTAAGAAGACCATGCAACGTACGGCGTCACGCCACAAAATAAGTAAATAACTAACTTAATTGTTTTCACGTCGTATATTTACGCGCCAAAATGTCAACGCTCCATAACTTGCAGTCCACCTACAAATACCAAAATACGGTGACGCCGTATAACTAAGCTGCCACGTATCTTAATTAATCGACTTGTCATTGAGCTAACCCATGTTTATTTTTTTATTTTTTATTTTTTTTATAATTTCTTTTCAACTAAATAGATGCATGCACTTTTCAGGTGAAAGTCAAAAAATGATCAAGCATATCCATTGTATCCTGTTCACTTTAAAATAGATTAAAATGGACCACTGTCTTTGTGACAAGTTTTTAGTTAACTGCTTACAAACTATGTGCGTAATCAACACGTACGTGAATATATATATATATATATATATATATATATATATATATATATATATATAAATATATATATAGGCCCGTTCCTGAATATAGACGGGAAGGTTGATCGCCTTGGATCTTCAATTAAAAAGTCTCAATTTTATATTTATATATATATATATATATATATGTGTGTGTGACATTAAAAATATAAATATATAATAATATAGGTATACAAAAGTAATTTTTAAAGTCCAATAAATTTTTAAGAATTTAATTGGGTCAACTTTAATATAGTGTTGAAACTCAAACTATATATTATGTTTTATGTTTTGGAAAAGCATTTTTTTAAATACAACTTATACTTTTTTCCTTTTTATTTTTTATAACGACAATATTTCGAAAAATAATTCGTTTTTATTTTTTGTCCTGAACCACCAAAATCTCAAAAGTAACCATATATATATATATATATATATATATATATATATATATATATACAAAACACAAATGATTTTGAATCTAAAAATTTTTCCGCTCAACCTATTAAATCATCCAGACCGTCCAAAATTTCGGATAAATCTAACCTTTCGTTCCTTAATTCGTTGATAGTGCCGGACTCCGAGCAACACTAGTGTGTGTGTGTGTGTATATATATATATAAATATATAATGATATAGGTATACAAAAGTAATTTTCAAAGTATAATAAATTTTTAAGGACTCAACTGGACCAACTCTAATATAGTGTTGAATCTCAAATTATTATGTTTTAAGTTTCGAAAAGACACTTTTTTGATACAGTTTGTACTCTTTATTTATTTATTTTTACTTTTTTTGGGTGAAAATTATGTTTTGAAAAGGGATTCATTTTCATTTTTCATCCTGAACCACCAAAATCTAAGAAACAACCCTATATATATATATATCGAGACAAAAACAACTTCAAAAATTGTTGAAGTCTGGTTTCCTCGACATCTGTCATCGGATAGATTCGCAGGGGGCTCGATAGTTTGTAAATTTGACCTTTCTTAACTCTGAAATAAAACAAGAGAACGAACTGAATTCGTTCGTCTTTGGTGCTTAATTGTTATTTTCAATACGTACAGTGTCAATGTTAACGCACAAATTATGACGGATCGGAGTAATGAAATATTTAGGCCGAAAGATATATAGTAGTGTACTAAAAGAGAAACCAACTGCTGCATGATCAGATTATTTCTATGAATGAATTCTAGAAAGCTTACTGACACCAAGCTGTTAAGGTGAATTACTACTTGCATTACTAGGTAGTAGTCATATAAAACACGTTTTAAAAAGTACAATGAATAAACATATATGTTGTGAACTTAATATTTCTATTTCCTAATGCATGCTAGCTTTTGTTTGTGTATGATGTTCCAACAAACTTGTTCATATATATCTTCTTGTTTAATTATTAGCCAAAAAACAATTGATTTCATAAGTACAATCCCTTGTCTTGGTGCATGGCTAGCTAATATTTAGTTAAATTAGTACTTCTGCTAATGTGTTTATAATATATATCCACACCGGATATACTTTCATAATCAATTTATCTTCAATCGAATTAAGGATGATATATATATATATATATATATATATAACATAGAGTATATATAAATTACTAAGATTATTTAATATTTTGAATATTTAAACCACATTCTGAACAAATTTGACTTCTTGAGTATCCTATTAGATCTCAAACCACGTCTAAAGATTTTTTGATATCTTACTCCAGCTCCCAACTGTCATATATATATATATATATATATATATATATATATATATATAACTAATTAAATTAATCTGTAAATCTCTTGGTTAGTCATCTAGCTTGTTGGGTGACAATGCCTCTAAACTTCAAACAGTAGAAAATCATGTCTATAAATTAACAATATTGAGCTTAAATCATAGTGGTAAATAAATAAATTTGTTTCAATTCATGCAACAGAAAGCATATGAACATAAAACGGGTGTTTAATTTATATAATCTATAAAACATCATCCCATCAATATTTTGTATAGGTTCTCAATCATTTTCATATTTTATAGTCATTGCAAGCTATATGAAACATCTGGTACCTATCAACATAAATAAAAATTAAAAAGTGGTACAAGGTCAAAGTCATAAACAAGTAATTCAGGCAGTGTACACGTAGAATTTATAATTTGCAGTCACATTTTTAACCAAATTAATATCCTTGGCTAGATAATTACTTATAAAATTAAGGTCTTGCCGTAATTGTAGACACGCGTATTTCTTTCAAATTAAAATATATTATAATTAATAGCGAATCAAATTAGTATCAGTGTAGACTGTAAAGTTGTGTAGTACCAATTAAAGCAGAGAAAAAAATATTGGTGAAATCCAAAAAAGTTATGAATTGGCCAAACTTCATATAATATAGATTATCTTAAGTTATTATATTATAATTAATATTGTTTGAGATTGTAGACATGTTCGGTAATTATGAAACACGTTCCTGCCCACTTAACATATGGTTAGGCTAATTTTGTTGATATAGTGAACCTTGTCAATGCCAATCTTCTGGAGACTGCAGTATCAAAATCATTAAGGAGTAAATACATAAAAATTCAAACAAAATGTGAATTTATTTTAAAAAATATATTTTGTTCTACAGTGCAAACTATTATCTTTTAATTATAAACTGCATTTTTTTTATAATTATATATGGAAGCATATATATATGGGAGTACGTATTTTCAGAAGTACTTATCATTTTAATATATATAGTTGATAATACAGTATTTTTTTCTAGAAATTAAGGGTATCTTATTTAATTACATTACATTATCTTAAAGTGTATAAGTTCTAGCTAGATTCCTGAATATTATATAATCAAGAATGATATATCCATAACACACGCTGCACGTCACTTGTAAATTGTTTTTAATTATGTTTGTTTTATTATTCTAAAATTGCTGCGGTTTTAAGATATATATATATATATATAGGCTTTCCAATAATTCACTGAATATCTAAGCCAGATTTTTGGCAAAGTCAATTTTTAGTGTAAACCACGTATTTTGTTGTTGATATCTCAACCTCAGTTTATTTAATCGCAAAATTATATTTTTGGTGCCCAGACTTCCAACTGTCAAATCTCCATGCTTGTGTAAGACTTATCGTATCTTTCTGATTTAAAATCTATTATTTATTTAAAAAGATCACCACGATCTTTTTACCATTATCTTTTAATCAATTGTAAGTGATTAAAATATAATATATATATATATATATATATTTATTTCAATTCTTTGAACGGTTTTAAACATCCTTACACTATGTGCATAGAAAAAAAAGATTTAAATTCAAATAAAACGATTCAATAATTACCATTCAACTTCTCGTTACTTGAATTACAATTAAATTCAAACATGTTTTGATGCAGTAGTCAAAAATGAATCTCGTCAATTGAATTACAATTAAACTCGAACATGTTTTGATGTAATAGTCAAAAATGAATTCTTGACGTTAAGTATAATAAATTTGTGTAGCACGTAATATATCACCATGACTTCTCATATCTTTCATATATTTTTCTAATTATGTTGGAGCTTCTAGCTTGATTTCCCCATGGATCCCCTCATATATTATTCTTCTTGATTAATTGTCAAATGTGTTCAACATATATATATATATATATATATATATATATATATATATATAAGGTTCAATTAATTAATATTTTGATTTCTCTTATAGTTTACGTGTTCCATGTTAATTAATTCATATTCCATTAATCACGGGGCTTGAGTGCGAAGATAAAATATGAGCAAATCAATGAATCATAAATCTGATAATTTTGTACATGGTGGCTTTCATCAAAACCTAATAGACCGCTTGAGACATGCATGCTTATTATGGTATAATTTTGACCAATTAATGTCTCTATCTTTTGAGAGTAACTTATGTCTTACATAAGATCGGGCATTCACATTAAACATTGACTTTTACAAATGTCAAGCAGTAAACCACCACAGCCGCACAAGAGTCTCAGAACTCTAGCTATTTTTTTTAAAAAAAACTCCCAATAAAACCTCACCAAAGGAAAAATAAATAAACTGACAAACAAACCTCACATAAAGAAGAAATAAGTTTTTCCGAATGGAAGAAATAAATTCACCTAAGTGAGAATCGACAATATTTCAATCTTAACCATAAGGTCAAAACCTCATCGGCACTCTAGCTAATTAATATAATGGAAACATGATGATTATATCTTTGAAACCGCTATAAATTAAATTAAATTTAATTAATTAGATGAATAACTTCTTAATATTACCTTTCAATTCCCATCCTCTATAATTTCCCAAAAATGATCAACACTTGTCAGTTGATCGATAGGTCGCGGAATGTTAATCAACAAAAATTCAAAGTGCATGAATATAATAAGCACGTACTTGTATGTGTTGGGGGAGAAACACCGTACATCTCAAGCGTATTCATTAGACTATAATACAAGTGCTTGAAATTTAATTTATCTAAAAATTTATATTGTTCTAATTAACTTAAAACATGCTTGAAATCTAACTTAGTTAATCCAAAAGAAAAATAAACTGGATAAATATTTCAATGTTTTCACTCGCATTTACAATTACAAGCTAATAGTATATATATATATGAGGTCATTGCAATTGGCTAAACATAACACCTGGTAGTAATTGCTAAATATTTTATAAAAGAATTAACAATACACAGTCGACTATTAATTTACGTACAATCAAAAATCCTAACATATCTAACATAGGGAATAATATATCAATTAAGGTCTTGCTAATTATATATGTTGTGGTTACCTTGTTGTAATTACACACGTGGCTTCATAGTATATATAGTTGCGTGCGTGTGTGTGTGTATATATATATATATATGAGGGCCGATCTATACTCAACGTTGTAAACATAACATATTATTTTTATAACAGATCTCAATCGTTATTCGTTGATCGACGGTGTAATGGAACCCTAATCCGCACTTTAATATGAGAGAACTCACAGTTTAATTATGCGGAAGGAGGCTCAGTATGTCAATGTATAAAAATATCATTTTTTAAGTAATCATTGTCTGCATAATTAAACTGGGGATTGAGGAGATTTATTTATTTATTTTTACGTCATATTGGCCGGAACATTCTTTCTCTGTTTCTAACAAAGTGGTCCAAAAAAGAGATACTTAATTATAAGAAGATCTCATGCTCTTGGGATACTAATTAATCTTCGCATAACATCACATGTATGTAAATGATTGTGATAAATTTGATACTTCATTGTTAAACTATATAAAACTAACTCTCTTTATCTCATTCGCCATTTCTCTCTCTCTCACTCCCACTTTCTTTCTTAATCATCTAATACTTTGTAAGTATTTTTGAATCTATACAAAAGTTCAGTAAATTAAGCAAAATGGGTAGTTCAATGCATAGACTAATAATGGAGATTTGCTGACTACTTTGTTGGAAATAGAGAAAGAAGGATTTCAGTTAATTTGATGTAAAAAAAAATCTCTCTTAATCCGCAGTTTAATTGTGCAGACGAGGATTACTTTTAAAAAGAGAAGGACTACTTTATTGGAAACACAAAAAAAATGATTCCGGCCAATTTGACATAAAAAAAAATTCTCTCTAATTCTCAATTTAATTGTGCGGACAAGGATTATTTTTAAAAAGAGAGTATTTTGTATATTGACATAGTGGGCCTCTGTTCGTAGAACTAAATTGTAAGCTCCCCCATATTAAAGTGCGAATTAGAGTTCCATTGCACAGTTCGAATCGTGAATAGACAATTGAAATATGTTGTAAGAATAACCTTATCTTTATAATTTTGACTATGTATCGGTCGACACACACACACACACACACACACACACATATATATATATATATATATATATATATATAGCAAATCATATGATAAAATTGATGAAATCCATGTTATAAGCCAAACTATGGAGAATATAGATTGATAATTTCGTATAACTAATTAAAGTAGTTAAGCTATATATATAATAATTTATTTTCATTGTACAAATGGATCTGTTGATTATCGAACACGTTCCCGTCTACTTAACATGCATATGACTGATATGGCTAGGCTACTTAAATCTTAAATAAATTTTTTTTTTTAAACTTTAGCATATCTTGTCAGTGCCAAGCTTATAGATGCAGTATCATCAAGATTAATAAGGAATAAACACATTAATTAAAACTTGTTCTCTTTTATTATAAAATAAAATTTACTTTTTAATATATGCAAGCAATGAAGCAAACATAAATAACTATTCCCAAAAGTTCCATTTATAATGTAGTATAATATAGTTTTTATATAAAAAATGCAGAATATCTTTTATAATTTACATTACTTACTTCATCTTATAAGTTGATAAGTTCTTAATTCCTACATACTAGCAATTCAGAATGATATAAGCAGAACACTAACTGGCAGTCACTAGAATAATATATATACATCTTCTTTTTAGTAATCTAAAAGTGCTGCTGTTAGGTAAGAAGAGAAATATTATATGCATATAAATAAAAACATGAGCTCTTAATTTTCAAGAATTCTTTGAATATCTAAACCAAAATTTGACAAAGTTACTTGCTTTTTGAGTATCTTATTTGATTGCAAGCCACGTACGTATTTAGTTGTTGATATCGCATTAGTTTAGTCCAGAAATTATGTTTACTAAAATCCAATGACACATGTGTTACGTGTATAAATTATGTAGGATAAAATAAAAATTTATAAAATTTAAATGATTAAATAAAAAAATAAAAATAAATAAAAAAATAAAATAATAATATAATTAAATTAATTTATAAAATAAAAACAAGAAAAAAAAATAGTAGTGTAAACATAATCAGTGACTCCGAGGAGTGATTTATAATATAGATATAGATATAGATATAGATAGATATAATTATCATGCAACGACTCCAACTGTCAAAATTCCTTCCTCTCTAAGACATTTAAATTAATCTAGGGAAATATTTTTTTCCCCAACCCTATGACATATTGCCACGCATCCATCGCAAATATTTTATTTTGTCATCTTATTTGGTATTTCCTGCCAACCTTAAAAGCAGTTAGTCCTGGCGTGAAATTTAAGTAACTATAAAACTGATGCTTGAAGTGATCACAAGTGACCACTAAAAAATGTATATATTATAGAAAATAATATATATTGTGAATATCGATGTTAATTTTTTAATTGCTGGTTACGTGAATGATTATTAATAATAATTTTTTAAAAAAATGTGTAATAAGCGAGACTTTTTTATAATTTTATATAATTTTATTTATTGATACGTTTCGTTATTGTAATTTGACACAAATTTATCGCAACAAATAACATGATTCTACATTTATATATAATACATTATAATTATACATATATGTAATTTAACTAGCCCCAAAGTAGATTTTCTTCAAATTTTACTATCAATTAAAAACATTTTAAGCTTTTAGGGCAAGCATAATTTTCAACCTCGCATCAAAAGCCCCATAAACTTTTGTAGGAAGGGTTTAAATGTGTTACTCACACTACATATTTTTATTACTAAAAAATAAAATAAAATAAAAAACTCAATCTGCTGTCTACTTAAACAATTAAAAATTTGGAAGATAAGGTCCGAGTTGTGTACTAAACTTGTATGAATTTAGACATGTCGGCTAATTATGGTACGTGTCCTAGATTGGAAAAAATCAGCAATCAACTTCAATATAATGCTTAATTAGTTTAATTTGTTTATTTATAATTTTCAGACTTGTCCATACGGAGATCTTGAATTTCATATTATATAGAATTATATATTGATATATGTAGTTAACCAAGCAACATTATTATAATGGAATATTTGACAGTCTTCCTAACTTCATTATATTTAAACTCTCTAATTAATTTCCAAACATATTAATTAACGTTGATTAATACGTTTGCTTAGAAAAATATTTCAGATTGTCTAATTTTAAGCAGCATATCTAGATCCAAATTAAGTCAACCGAAACATACTCTGGTTCAAAATTTTGGATTTCTTAATTAATTAGTTTACGTGTACGTAGTAGTATACATATATGTTAATCCATATTTGATTAATACTAACTGCAAGATCAATCAACAAACAAATGATTCTGAATTTTGTGGCGATTTTCATCAGCATTACCTCATGCATGGATCTTGGGTCGTGTTCAAAATCTTGAATATCAATCGATATTAGTATATAATAAACCAAGAAACTATCCGCTCCTCGATTGAATTAGATTAAGTTGGTTGGTCGAATGAGTTAACTCAAATTAAATTAATAAATTATTATTCATTGAACTTGCATTAATGAATTTTTATTAAATTTTTATTTTTCATTCCATTCACTTTCTCTCACTACCATATTAATTATTTCTCTTTCTTTTCCCTTTTTTATTAATTAGGTAGCAAAACCCAAAATTAATTCTAACAACTTTCAATTTCATTAATATATAACTTCACAACTTTAGTAGTATAAATTGAATAAAAAAATATTTAATTATTCACATTTTTAAATTCATGTAAGTGCATATTTTTCTCTATACTACTTATACATATTCACTACAAAAAATATATGATTAATATTACTTATTAACATACTCACACGAATATATTATATATATATATATATATATATATATAATGGATAAAATATATAAATATTCTTTCATTTTTCTTAATTCCTTTCTTTTCGTAAAATTAATTTGTCATTGCGATGTAGCTTAGCACCACCACTTTGTATGTGTAAGATAGAATTCCACAAAAATAATCAATATAAAATTTTCACTTCTTTTTTTAAAATTACTTTAATACTTACGAGTTTAATTTTTTCAATTTTTGAGAAATGTAGTTGATATATAGCTTATAGGATTAACAAAAATACCTCTAAATTTTTGACATTTAATAGAGATTTAATAGAATATAGTACAAATAATTTTTTTTAAAAAACTATTTTAGAAACTAACATGTGTCTCGCACGGACCGTAAGCTTGTATACGCTAAATTCTCCATTAGATCATCTTTAGTACCAGTAATATTTAAAATTGAGTGTGTGTGTGTATATATATATATATATATATATATATATATATATATATATATATATATATAACACGGTTCATAATATAATCGTTTTGAATCAGAACGTTTGCAATATTAATTAGCTTGAAAGAAAAATGAAATGTAAAAATGACAAATTTTTCGAGACAAATTAATGGAGAGTAAATGATAACCAAATTGAAAGCTATATGGTTAGCTGGGAAGCAAGGATTTTTCGTTATCTCTATGAGTTGATGTATCCCTTGCACTGGATATTTTGATGAACTGTTCTTATTTACATGACGTTTTATTTTTTTTAAAAAAAATTAACTTTAATTTTTTTTAAATTAACCCTAGATTATTATTGTGAAGTAATAACTCTCTTTCCTTATCTGTTTCTAAAATAGTGCAATTACACCACGGTAAATATTTTTTCATTTTTCAATACTCTTCATCTATTCCAATGGAAGTGCAACTACACCACTTTTTCTTTTTCTTATTCTTTTACAGGTATATTGTTTGATGTATATTTTTTTTTTTAGTATCTATTTTGTTGAATGTTATATCATATATATACATATAACTAAACACACAAATATATAAATTTTTAGTAATAAAATATATATCGAATTCCCTTCACCCGAATTCTCATATTTTTCATATTTGATGAATCTTCGCATCCCCCTGTGATACATTACACCTATATATATCTCTGCAGTCGTATCCATGCTTCTTAATTAGCCTATAGATTTTTGCAAGTGAAATTATTCTATAAATGTTTTAGAAATTGCAATCATATAAGGTGACAAGGCTGCCTCTACTCTACATATATCCCAAAAGGTAGCTAAACACGTACGTCTCATATTATGTATAACTTGATTAGTCTTATTCAAAAGTCAAAAAAAGTTCACTGAAGGCAACTGAACATAATGAAAGTACAATGCATGTGGTTTTCTTTTTTTAAAAAAATATCATTTTAATCCAACAACTAAAAACTTCTCAAGTTTTCAACGAAAATAATTGATAGAATCACGCTTAATGTGTTTTCTACTAAAATGCAACACCTGGTACCAGATGAAAGATCAAAATCTTGTTAATTATTCTTTTTATCTTAAAATTAGAGACATATTTTTTATTTAAGTTCATTCTAAAATTAGAAATTCAACTTTATTTTAAATTATAACGTCACATGAAATTCTTAACATATTATATAGTAAGTGGATGAAGTAATATCACACCGCTACTATATATATTCCTAATAAATATCAGATATATGTTTTAAAAGGTAAAATTTTATTTAAAATACATTGTTTAAAAATGTATCTAATCTTTTATCCGTCTTAGGGTCGAGTGACAGTTTCGACCCAAGCGGAAGTGCAATGTGTTTGGAAACTCGGGATCTTAAATGGATTCGAGTACCATTCTAGAACAAAAAATAATAATTATATATCTAGTATATGTTGTAGCTAGTTGACACCTACATGGTTGTTAAGGGATTGATGACATTCAAGCTATGCACCAACTATGTATAGAGTTACACATCACTTAATTAATATGATTGATAGCACTAATTAATGTATGTAAGATTGGAAGAAAAAAGATGAAAAATGAGAGAGATAGACAATTAGTTTGTGTGTATAAATTTTACAAATGGCAATTGATAGACCACCAGCACTGCGCCCTACTATTGTACTCAATTGTCTTTGTTGGTTGGTTCCATTGCTGTACAAGACTCCAAAATTCTAGGTAATCAATACCATTTGACTTGTACAATCATTGATATATAGACAACTAGTAATACAAACTACTCCTTCCGTCTCAAATTAACTGCTTAGTTTTGACTTTTTTTTAGTCAAATTGACTATTTTTAAAATTAATAATTAAGCATATATAAATATATTTTTTAACATTATAAAAATTGGTATCAATAGTAAATTGTATATACTTTCTTTTGGTTATAATCTCATCACCTATATTTTGACAAAAATGATACAAAAATTAGTTTTAAAAATAGTCAATATGACTTTAAAAAGTCAAAACTAAGCAGTTAATTTGGGACGGAGAAAGTAACACTATACATGATCATTATCTCTTTGAAATAAAACTTTCCCACCATTCAGTTTTTCAGTTGAAGAACTTCTAATTTCCTTTCAATCCCATCACCCATCACCCATCGTTGAGTATTCTTCTGTACGTGGAATGTTAAACAACACTACATTACATTAAAGTGCATCGATGTGAATTTGGCTTTCTTCTATTATAATTTTCTTTAAATTTCATTCAATACATTATTTAAAATATTAAAATCGGTATACAAGAAATGTTAGAATCATTAAAAGTATATTAATCATTAGAACTTAAGAAAAAAAAATTAACTATTAATTTCGATGAAATGTACGCATGAATTCATCAAACGGTAAAAAAAATATCGAATTACTCTTGAATTTGGTTGATAGATGTCGACTCCAATTATAGTATTAAATATGATCATGTTTATTTGCAAAAATTATAATCCCGGGATTATAATTTATGAGATTATAATCCCAAGACTATTAATCTTAGGATTATAATTTCAATATTATAATACCTGATTGAACATGATATTAAATAATCTCTCATATTAAGTCATTTTATAATCTTTGGACTAATAGTCCTAAGTCTAAAATTTAAAACAAATAAGAGACTTGGATTAATAGTCCTATCCCAAGTATAACTTTTGTAAACAAACATAGTCTTAGTATATTAGAAAGAATTCGAGGAACATATATATTAGTGGGAGCCAAGTGACATGAATAAAGCAACTTTCATAGAGAATGCATTTCATCACCAAAGAGCCCTAATTATTTGAAGTCCAATATAGTATTAAAGCCCTAGCCCATGATTACCTAAAAGAAGCACCAGTCCATTTTCATTTGGACAGTCTAATTTCACATGTTGGGCTAAATTTTCAATTAGCCATTCCATACCAATGGGTAAATAGTCCACAGATCAACTGTGACCCAAACACAAGTTTCCTGAATTTAGTGTCCCAACTTGTTCTTCAAGATTTCATACATTCAGACACTATAGAGAGAGATTGAGCAGAGCTAAGCTAAAACTTGTAAACAAAAAATGGAATTTAACATTGAAGAAGGCAAACAGCTCAACGAAGGATGCTCAACTCTTGTTCTGGTTTGTTCTTACACATTTTCTAGGTTTTTTAAAACTCCATTTTGATCCTTAAAGTATTAGTTTAATTGTATCAGTTAGGGTTTTACATTCTACTTGCTATGTATAATTGCATATTTATGTGTATGTTCAATCAGCCAGCCTTGTCGATTGGAAATGTGGGGCAGCTGGCGGTTGATCTGTTGATAGCGTCGACGAGAGCAGAGAGAATCGGGTTTTTGGATGATCCGAATGTTCTTCCATGTGTAGGAAATGATGCATATTGGCCTTCTCCTCAAGGCCAACTTGCTCTTCCTCTTGAAGGTACCCTGTTCTTACATTTATCTATATATCGTTATCTATATATATTTTAGTTTATGTACATATGAAATGCAATTCCTACAGTAGTTACTTTTTTTTTTTATTGTATGTTGTTTGGACTTACCTATTATGGATTATTAAATCTCTTTTATGAACTATCAGAGTGTATTATTGGATAAGTTGCAACAAATATGATCGTTTCTACAAAAACTATAATGGTTACAGCTAAAAATTTATAACATTTTGCAACAACTGAAATTTTTGTTAAAAGCACAGATGGTAATCAAATGGTAAAAAGTTGTCATTTTTTTTAATATTTTAGCATAATCTACTGGAAATTTCACTAAGAAAAATGAGCAGTATCGTGAAATTACATCACCCTTCATTAGTTTAAGTGTGTTTGTTTTTCATTTTATTTTTGAATTCCTGTTATTTTTCCCAAGTCCTCGATCGCCACGCGGAATTGGGGTCAGAATTGGAAAATTTGTCTAGCGTTTGGAGTTTCTATCAGAACTGGAATATTAGGACAATATTTCAAATGATCCTGAAACCAATTTTATGTCTTGATTCTAAATAGCTATTCTGAACAGATAAATTCGAATTCTATTTCAGTTACAAGTTTGGTAGGATTGGGATTGCTCTATAATTCCAAACTCCTGTTTTGATTCTTGTTGAATCATATCATTGCGCTGATTGCTTCTTTAGTGTATTGTGTTAAAGTCACAAGCCTTAGAAACTTTTTTGAGATGTTTGATTAGAGGAATTTAGATGCTTTACGCATCTGAAAACTTTCCATTTGTTGAGTTTTGAGAGTAGTTTATTGCAATGCATTAGATAACAACTTAGTTATGGCTTGCAGCTTATGATTCATCTTCTAATGGACTGAGTTTTGTCCAACAAAGATCTCCGGTGGTTAAGGTATATTGCCGTATAGCTCATTGTCTCAGTATTTTGGTATTGTTATTACTAAGATTTAATGCAGTATTCGTGTTTGTTAAATGCAGCAATTTTAAATATTAATTACGTTTTTCATTTCTGTCCTCTTTCCTCCTGATTTAACATGGGAAGGTTCATTAATTATTGAATAGTTATGATTGTGAATAGGATGGATACACACACACACACACACACTCTCTCTCTCTCTCTCTCTCTCTTACACACATGTTTATGTTTTGTTAGTCTTTGTCTACAGTTTTGTGAAAAAATAAATTAGTCAAGGCCTGGACCATACTCTCTCACTCAATATATTTCAGAAACATAAATAGTGAGTGAAGATAAAAACTTACTATTTTGAATATAAGGTGAGAGGTCTACTGATATCCATTCTTTTAGTTTTAGCCTTCTTTTCTTTTTTACTTCATAATTGCATCCGGATCAATTTTAGTCTTTATTGATTTCTTGGGGGAGGTCTCTTTGGGAGTTTAAATCTAGGTTTTTTTTTTCTTCCCCTATAAGGCCCTCCAAGAATAGAACAGGGGTAGTTTGGATGTTTGGTGGGCATAGTAAGGCATAGGGGGACTTTTTTTGTTGTTGATATATTTACTTAATGATTACATGGATTTACCCCTTTTGGCATTTCTAATGATACTTTGTTAACCGATTACCAGAAAAAAGAAAAAAAAAACACCTGGCATAGATATATGTTTGTGTGACCATCAAAAAATGATTGTATGGATGTGTGATTGTTTGTTCTTCTCACTTTGGATGTAATGGGAAGTGTAAATAGCTTTTAATCTTCAAACATTTTTGCGTCCTTTTATTCAATTATCATGCCTTTTATTCTGTAAATTTAACTAAAGATGGGTAATCAAACAGGGGATGATGGTTGAATATGCAAAGAATCTGGCTGATTTTGCTGCTACTTGTGGAAAGAAACATGTTGTTGTGCTCTCTAGCTTAGACTTTGGGCGGTGGCAAACAATTGACATGTCAAGGTAGTGAATAGTTTTCTTTAATTAGCATGTTCAAAGCATATATATCTTTTGGTGCAACCTTACTGATAGTAGTTTGTTGCCCTGACAAATGATCCCTACCAATTGTTAGAAATTTTTAAGTCAGAAAAGATCTGGATGGATGTTTGAAGTTTGAACATCCTTCAGGCCACTAAAGTGACACCTCTAAAATATTCTTTATCTAGAACATGCACTTCTTTTTTACCACAAGCATACAAACACAAACAAAATCGTTGTAATTATGAAAGGAAAGATTGTATGTTGTGTATGCCATTAAAGCTGTGATTATTATTTACTTCATAACAGGCTGTAGCATTTTTCCTTTTAACAATTAAAAATTAATAAATAAATTGCCAAAACTAGTTTAGATGCATCATAAGCACTAGTCATGAAAATGGACACCTATGCCCCATGGTGTGAAGAGAACCATATACATTCCTTCCCAAAAAAAACCTATATTAATGCCAAGAATGGTGGGGGGGGGGGGAAGGTGCAATGATAAGTAGGTTGAATTATGCACTCATTCCAAAGTCACCTAAAAGCTCTGCTAAAAAATCTGCAGTTCCAGTATAGCTATCTTTTTCCATAAAACAACAGCACTGTATCAGTTGTGTGTTCTTTCTTCTACTTTT